>JAVJIX010000162.1:437500-870000 GCA_036785185.1 Paratrypauchen microcephalus | reverse complement strand
TTTTCATTTTTTTAAAAAGTGCCTTTCAGAACACCCAAGGACACTGCACAAGGTTAAAAACGAATAAAAAAGCACAAACAAACAATACAATAAAATATATAAAACAAACATAAAAACAAAATCAGAGTGGAGTGATTGGCTATGAGAGGAAGGACAGTCTGAACATGTGGGTTTTGAGTCTGGATTTAAAGAGTGGGAGAGAGTCTATATTCCGGAGGTCAGGAGGGAGAGAGTTCCAGAGCTGAGGAGCAGAGCGGCTGAAGGCTCTGCTCCCCATGGTGACGAGACGGGCAGAGGGGACAGAGAGCTGAAGAGAGGAGGAAGAGCGGAGGGTGCGGGATGGAGTGGTGATGTGGATGAGGTCAGATATGTATGGTGGGGCTAGGTTGTGTAATGCTTTGAAGGTGGTAATGAGTATTTTGAAGTGAATTCACTGTTTTATGGGGAGCCAGTGGAGTTCTTGTAGTACGGGGGTGATGTGATGGATAGTGGGGGTCCGAGTGATGATCCGGGCTGCAGAGTTCTGTAGGAGCTGCAGTTTCTGAAGGGATTTGTTGGGGAGACCAAAAAGAAGAGAGTTACAGTAATCAATGCGGGAGGTGACAAGGCTGTGGACTAGGACGGCAGTGGTGTGAGGCGTGAGGGAGGGGCGGAGACGAGAGATGTTGCGTAAGTGGAAGTATGCAAACCGGGTGACATTATTGATATGAGAGTGAAATGAAAGTGTGCTGATTTGGAGAGTGTGGATGGAGTGCCTACTAGGAGGACTTCTGTTTTGGAACTAGAAAGAAAGAAAGAAAGCTATGCCTTTATTAGTCCCAAAGTGGGGAAATTCCATTTCTTCATTTGACCCATCCTGTTATTAGGAGCAGTGGGCAGCACATTACTGCGCCCGGGGACCATCTCCATGATCTTCTTGCTTCGGTTTGGTCAGGACCTAAGCTGGAGGTACCTATGGTGCATGTTTTGGGTTGGTGGGGGAAACCGGAGTGCCCGGAGGAAACCCACCCAGACACGGGGAGAACATGCAAACTCCACACAGAAAGGTCCAGGCGACCGAGGGATCGAACCCAGACCATGCATGCAAACTCCACACACAACACACACAGAAAGGCCTGGGGGACCCGGGGATCGAACCCTGAACCTTCTTGCTGTGAAGCATGAGCGCTACCCACTCAGCCACCGTGCCGCCACATCACATTGAAGTTGGAGGAGAACCAGGAGTTGATTTCCTGTAAGCAGAGGGTAAGGGAGAATGGTGGGAGTGATGACAAAGGTTTGGTGGAAAGGTAGAGCTGGGTGTCATCCACGTAGCAATGAAAATGAATGTTGTGCTTACGGAAGATATGGCCAAGAGGGAGTATGTAGATGATAAAGAGGAGGGGCCCCAAGACAGAGCCCTGGGGCACCCCCGCGCAGACAGGAAAGGTGTTGGATGTGTGCGATTTGAGATGAATATACTGTGTGCGGTCGGTGAGGTATGAGGTAAACCAGGTGAGGGGGGTGTCAGTAATGCCGATTGAAGATCGTCTATGGAGGAGGGTGCTATGGGAGATGGTGTCAAAAGCTGCGGTAAGATCAAGGAGGATGAGGATGGAAAGTAAACCAGTATCAGCTGCCATAAGGAGGACATTGGTGATTTTTATGAGTGCAGTTTCTGTGCTGTGGAGGGGTCGAAAGCCTGATTGGAACAGTTCATACAGATTGTTATTACTGAGGTGGGTGTTGAGTTGAGAGTCAACAGTCTTTTCAAGGATTTTGGAGATAAGGGGTAGGTTGCAAATGGGGCGGAGGTTATTGAAATCGTTGGGGTCTATACCAGTTTTTTTAAGAATTGGAGTGACTGTGGCGGTTTTGAGTGATGAGGGGACAGTACCAGAGGTGAGAGAAGAGTGGATAATATTGGTGATGAGGGGAGCTAGTACAGGGAGGCAGGTTTTAACAAGGGCTGTGGGGAGTGGGTCAAGGGGACAGGTGGAGGATTTGGATTTTTTAAATAATTTCTATGATGTCCATGACAGAAGGGAGGGTAAAGCTGGAAAATTGGGTACCGGGGGATGAGGCAGGGGTAAAGTAAACTGTAGAAACTGCAGCTCCGCATGAAATCAGGTGTTGGTGGATATTAGTGATCTTAGATGTAAAGAAGGACATGAGTGAGTTACAGAAGTCAGTGGATTGTAAGTGGTAGGGGAGTGAGTCGGGGGGTTTGGTAATGTTGTTGAGGATTGAGAACAGGGTCCTGGTGTTATTTTGATTTGAGTGAATTAGTCCAGAGTAGTATGTGGTTTTGGCTGAAGATAGACTGTCCTTGTATAACATTACATGGTTATTGTACATTTCTTTGTGAATAGTGAGTCCAGTTTTATTGTAGAGTCTTTCCAGTTGTCGTCCTTTAGCTTTGAGTTGTCGGTGTGTGGGGGTGAACCAAGGTGCAGAGCGGAAAAAGGAAACAGATCTGTGTCTGTTTTCTCATTTGATTTTTATTAGGAAAAATTCTTTAACTCCAGGCCTTCTGGGCTCATTTGTATGACATTAAGCTAAGCCCTCCCCATCACTGACATCACTGTGTGTGGTGTTTCAGGGCAGGTCAGAATTAGAAGGTACTTTGTTAAAATGTAAATGCTTTTATAACAAAAAGCCCATATAATCTTTTAATAATTCAAAAAGGTAGTACAGTGAACCCTCGCTCTATCACGGTTCACTGTTCGCAGCCTCACTGTTTCGCTGATTTTTTTTTTCAATTTTTTTTTATAGTGTAACTTTGTGTCCTGCGTCCTGATTGGCTAAGAGACTAGACCAGGACTAAACCAGGTCTAAACCAGGACTAAACCAGGTCTAAACCTGGACTAAACCAGGTCTAGACCTGGACTAAACCAGGTCTAGACCAGGGATGGTCACGCAGGGACAGAGTCTATGATGTCCTTCATGAGAGCGCCTGGGTGACAGGAGGTGTGGCCTTTGTTTACTTGCACGAGCCGGACCATGGAAGAGCCAAGAATCAACAGGTACAGGCCTGGCCCGGACGCGGAGCCGCAGCGGGGAGAGCCGCATTCGAGGGAGCCGCAGCGGAGGAGGACACTCGCGCGCAGAGAGGAGACAGTGGGTATTCCCCATCACGCCTAGGACGAACCCAACCCCGTCCTAGAGAGCTGTGGAGTATTGGCAACGCATTGATAGCCATGCCCCGAACTCCGGGGCGGACTGATTTTGGAGCCGGGGTGAAATGCAACCTACCCTTGTGAGCGCAGGTTAGTGGGGGAAAATCCTCATGGTAGAGCTGATCGGGGCTTTAGACCTAGCCCCTCGCTGAAGTGTTCGTACCTGGTCGGATGGTGAGGGCTGGTGCTCAGAGGCGTCTGTTAGCGGGTCGGCATTGTTAGCAGTGGCTTGAGTCTTGCCCAAAATGATATCCAGGTCGCTTTCCACTCGACTTTCGCACATGACATGGATATGTTGCCCCCCCCCACGCTTCACTATCAATACATTTTGTTGTAAATTTACGAAGGTTTGAGTGTTTAAACTAAAGAGAAATGTGAGAAAATGTTAATACCGGTCTGAGGAAAGTGTATAATGTGTGTGATGAGGCATTTACAGCCTTAAAACATGTGTAATAATTGTAAAATATAAAGTTGTCCTACTTCGCGGATTTCACGTATTGCGGGTTATTTCTGGAACCTAACCCCCGCGATAAACGAGGGATTACTGTACGGTAATTTACACATGCCCCGTTTCGTTCCCAAAAACAAGCAAATTTCACACAAAAAATGTATGCTTGTTGTTGCAATGTTCTTATCTGAAACAGCTAGCACATTCTTCAAAAACCTGAAAATCACAAATTTCGGAAAAAAAAAAAAAAAAAACCTGCTTTAAATGCGATTTTTTTCATTTTCACCAATCCCGACATGTGGCGGGTTTGGCAGTGGGCGGTGGCAGGTCACATATTAAAGCTCAAGCAGTTTTCGAAAATCTGCAGTAATGACTCAATAATAACTCTGGCTCGCCTTCGTAGAATCCGCCTCAAATTCCGAGCGAGATCTCTGTGTTTGCCAACGACCCCATTTCCTTAAACTGTCTACCAGCTCCTCACTAAAGGAGTTGTATTAGACAGAGCAGAATTCTAATACCCAAAGAGGCACTAACCCAGGATAAATGCATATACAGTGGTACCTCACCTTACGAATGACCCAACAAATGAAAATTTCAAGTTACGAAACGCCTTCACGGTAAATTTTTGTCTCTAGATAGGGTAGCAGGTAGCCTGCGGCGGTCCTGTAGAGACAGGTGTTTGAGTCTCCGCTGTATTCCGCCTCGTTTTCCCCGTTTGCGGCGCCCCGGTCTGTCAGTCGTCTTGCGGAGCTCCGGTGGAATGTCTGGAGGAGGCACGACATTCGTGTAGAACCGGAGTTGAAGTAAAAACTCCGGGCTAAAGCTAATCCGCGGGAGGGCTCCTCCCCGGAGCGCACTCGGTTCATTTGTCTCATGACTCAAACAGTACACGAGAGAGCACAACAGCAACAAGTAGTCCAGGTTGAGTAACCACATTGTTGATCAAAAATAAGAGATGACACACCAAACACACGGATAAACTTTGCTTAAACACACCAAACTGCTCGAGGAGCGACCCGCACGCTGTGGAGCGCCCCCGGAAGAGACAGACAGCTTTGAGCTGTGTTTAGGTTTTCTCCCCCCTCCCCCTTCCACACTTCACTGTTAATACATTTTGTTGAAAATCTATGAAAGTTTGAGTGTTTAAACGAGAGACAAATGTGAGAAACACACAGAACACAATGTTACACTATATATATATGTATATGGGTAAACGACTCACATATCTAGCCTTTAAAACTTTTTGGAGCTTTCTACCATGTTATAAAGTTGTTCCCTCATCAAAAACATGCCTGGAGGTGTTCTATGTCAACCATGTGTGTTTAAGTAATCTAGCAATCTCTCCCCAGCACTATTCGAACCCTTGTTATGGTCAGCAGTACGAGGCTGTCCAAAACTCAGCCCACAAATGTACGTAACCTCGGCTTCCGCACAGCTATTTTACATAAATATACAAAAACACAATACAAAACTATTGTGGGGGGGTACAGCAACAATAAAAGTTAACATGGTGATCTAAATTATTTTTTATTTGTTTTTTGTTGACAATTAATACCACATAGAAGTGTAATACCCTCTTACCCCTCACTTAAACTCTGCCCACATGTTTATATTTGTATTTATCCATGTAAAATATGGATACAGACAATTAACATAAGTCAGAAATTCAAACTTACTTAATCATAAAGATCTAAAGTAGCAACCAAAAACATAGCTAATAATGGAAATGGAAATATAGGCAATCCTTAAAACAAAAACAATTCATAATTTATTGTAAAAAAAAATATGTTTTTTTAAATTTAAATGTAATAATAATAATCATAATCATAATCATAATAATGAAAAATTGGGGGAACAAAAAAAAGAAAAAAAAACTGCCTTTAAAAATATGATGAAATGGAAAAGTTGAAAATAATATTCGTATATAAGTATAGTGATTAAAAGTGCTAGTATTAAAAATGAAAAAAAAAAAAAAACAGAGAGAGAGAGCGAGAAAGGGAAATTAAATTGGCCAAAAATTATATATGTATTATATGTATAAGAGGGCCTAGCAGTTGTGGTTATGCTGCACTACCTAGACATTATTTTGTTTTATTTAATTAAATTTGTTTGGAGGAAGGGATGGGTTAGGGGTTGGCAGTTTGGGGGTTTGTAGGTATTGTGTTATGTTTTTGTTTTGTTTTTATGTTTATTATTGTATTTAGTTAAATAATAATTAAAAACACTTTAAACTCCGCCTCTGGAGCAAGGTTTTATAATTAGAAACAACTGGCTGTAATCAGGGAAGTCCTACGTGATGTCACATACTACTTGAAATAGTGCAGTACACTTTTTTAACTACAAAGCTGCAAATGTAACTAGTTTAAAATAAAAAAGGGACTATAAACTGTGGAAGAATACTATTAAAACAACATATACACCGTTTAGTATAAAATAAAAAGTTGATCTTGTGCTTAGTTCCTCTTTATGCTCAAAAGTCGTAGCTGTTTGGAAAGGCGAGATAGCATACGTCTAGACAGATTTAGACGCATTTATGTGTCTTTAAAACTGGAACAGACTTTCTCAGACAGAAATATCACTTTGGAGAAAGACAAATCATCGCTCTGTGTATAGTTTCGAAATGTGCCGCAGAAATATGCTGAGAATTGAAAAAAAAACAAAAAAACTGTTTTATCTGCGTTTACAAAGGAAAATGCTTACAAAAACACTAAAAGGGTCAATTTTGCAGTAAGCTAAAATAAGCTTTTAAACATTTTATAGGGATATATGGCAAAATTACAGTGACATTTTGCTTGGAGAGCTATTTGCTTCTGAAGAGCAGAAATACTCCCGTGTGACTGTTTGGTGGATTGTTTCGCTGATGTTCTGCTGACTACTCCTTTCAGTCAAATGTCGTTAACATCACTGAAATCTGAACTGAATCTTACCTGTTTTTCCTTTTTTGACCATTTTGATGAAGTTTATTATTTTATTTCCTGGTTGAATGTGGGCAGCATCTGACAAAGGTAATGTAGAGGTCATTTCATTTCAACTGCGACCTTGCCAAAGATCTCCTAGTCAATAAAAGTTATTATTTGATAAAGTAAAATATAAGAACTTTATTTTTTTTTTAAATAAACTGTGTGTTGACCTCTGTCATCAAGATGATTTACCCCCGGCTACACGTTTTCGAAAAGGGCAGCCACGGCTTTTTTTTGTCCCCGGTTCTGTTCATGGACAGAATTTCTAGGCGCAGTCAGGGGCCGGAAGGGATCAGGTTAGGGGACCAAAGGATCTCATCTCTGCTGTTTGCTGATGATGTTGTCCTGATGGCTCCATCGAACCGGGACCTCCAGCGTGCATTGGGGCGGTTTGCAGCCGAGTGTGAAGTGGCTGGGATGAGGATCAGCTCCTCCAAATCCGAGGCCATGGTTCTTGACCGGAAAAAGGTGGCTTGCTCTCTTCAGGTGGGTGGGGAGTCCCTGCCTCAAGTGGAGGAGTTCAAGTATCTCAGGGTCTTGTTCACGAGTGAGGGGAGGATGGAGTGTGAGATTGACACGAGAATCGGTACAGCGTCGGCAGTGATGCGGTCGCTGTACCGGACCGTTGTGGTGAAGAGGGAGCTGAGCCAAAAGGCGAAGCTCTCAATTTAGTGGTCAATCTACGTTCCTACTCTCACCTATGTTCTTGAGCTCTGGGTAATGACCAAAAGGACAAGATACAAGCGGCCGAAATGAGTTTCCTCCGCAGAGTGGCTGGGCTAACTCTTAGAGATAGGGTGAGGAGCTCAGTCACACGGGAGGAGCTCGGAGTGGAGCTGCTGCTCCTCCACGTCGAGAGGAGCAGCTGAGGTGGCTTGAACATCTGTTCCAGATGCCTCCTGGATGCCTCGGGAGATGTTCCGGGCATGTCCCACCGGGAGGAGGCCCCGGGGAAGACCCAGGACACACTGGAGGGTCTATGTCTCCCGGCTGACCTGGGAACGTCTTCGAGTCCCCCCAGAGGAGCTGGAGGAAGTGTCCGGGCTGAAGGAAGTCTGGGAGTCCCTGCTTAGATTGTTGCCCTTGTGACCGGGAAGAAAATGGATGGATGGATGGATGGGCACCCTTCCGGCTCTATCGACTGCCTTCAATTAACTTTTTATTGAAAAAAATGTCGCCCCTCTCTCTGAAAGGATTCATCATGCTGCTGTCAGGCTAATCATTTTGGTCTTAAAATCTTCATATTAACCTGCTCTACATGATCCTGGGTTTTTATTTTGCTATTTTGTCCAACTTCACTCCTAGCCTCGATGGACTTCATTTGGCTGGAGCGTTATGGGTGACGTCACACTGCCTCAGTCCAGTTCTTTATACAGTCGATGATCAAGCATGAAAAATCACCATCACGGTAATGACAACAGCTAGAATGCACACTGATTCTCGGACGATAAAACAATGAGAAAAAAAAGCTTTTCAAGTTTGGGGCAGAATGGTGCTCATTTGCACGATGAGAGTCCATGATGGATGTTTCGGTGACAGGCCCTTGACAAAAAAGCCACATTGGCCAGGTTTACATGATGTTTTTTAATTCCAGATTAATTGTTCTGAATTAAATAGTTCGGAATTAAATTATTCTCCTTCAAGTTTACATGGAGATAATTCTTAATTGAGGTTTACATGGAAAAAACATTAAATCGGCTTTATTTAATCCCGCTCAATATCTGGAGGTCGGGAAGGGTTCTTACTGGACAGGGACTTGAACATTTTTACGTCTATCGGAAGAAAACACACAATCAGCTGCTACCGGCTTTTTGTCAGCTCAGTTTGGTTAGTGTTTTTATGTTTTTCATCCACTCTATTCATTATTTGTAGTTCTTCCAGTGAACTTATTAAAATAATTGTTTTGGTTTGAGACCAGTTTGCTCCGGGCCACCATCTTGCAGTGCGTCATCGCGTCAGAAGGGCGGCCCAACAAGCATGTGCCGAAAGACCGGAATTATTTTTAAGAAGAATAAACGTTTACATGATCAAGGAATAAATTAATTCGGCTTTAAAATCGGAATAAACTGCCCACTTAAAGGTCCCATGGCATGAAATTTTCACTTTCTGAGGTTTTTGAACATTAATGTGAGCTCCCCTACCCTGTTTAGCCCCCCCCCCCCATGGTTAAAAGTTGTGAAATGTCTAAACTGAGCATTTAAGATAAGATAAGATAAGATAAGATAAGACTTTATTGATCTCACACAGGAGAAATTTACTTGTCACAGTAGCTCCAGGTAGGGACAGTTTGAACAAGAAGACAAGTGCATGCAGGCAAAAAAAAAGGCATAAAGATAGGTGATAATAATAATTTAAAAAAATAAGTAATAAATCGAATAATAATAATAGTAGTGATAATAATAAAAAACAGTGACAGGGAGAGTATTGAAAAAATTGGAAAAACGATATTGCACGATAGGAGTATTGAAAAAACAACAATATTGCACATTGGGAAAACGATATTGCACGGTAGGACTATACAGTAGAATTATAAAGTCTGATGGCAGTGGGGATGAAGGATCTGTGGTAGCGCTCCTTCTTGCACTGGGGGTGCCTCAGTCGGCCGCTGAAGGAGCTGCTCAGCTCCTCTACAGTTCGGTGCAGAGGGTGAGAGGTGTCGTCCATGATGGACGTGAATTTGCGATCCTTTTCTGCGTTACAAAAAATCTGAGCTCAAACGGGCGATTTTGAACAAGGCACCTTATTGACGTCAGATCGAAAAAAGAAATGCAAATGCAGTTCCACCCCCGTCTGTCTGAACTCAGCGTCTCTGTAAATCACGCCCAGAGAGTTTGGACTGCGAATGCGCTAGGTAATGCGAAATGCGTTTTTTTATTTGCCTGGAGGCACGTCCGAGTGTTTCTAGGCTCGGAAGTCCTTTATCTGAGCCTCTGGACCTTTGAACAGCAGTGGTTTAATTTTATTTTCTGTGGAAATGTGTTTATTTTTCAATGGAATGCTTCAAATCTCTCCCCCACGTGCAAAAACACGGAAATGGATCAGCTGAGGGCTCAGAGCAGAGAGCGGAGAGTTTGGCCACGCCCCCACCCTCTACTATAGGCCAGCTCTTTTCTCCTCATTTGCATTCAAGCAACAACGCCCAGAATAAAGTGTTTGAGAGATATATTTATGACTCTTTCTCATCTTATCTCTGTTTCTCATGCACTGAGTGTTGATTTTGAAGAAGGATTCATTTACAGTATTAGGGAACCATTAAGGAGCCATATAAAAGCATCAAGAAGTACCATGTCATGGGATCTTTAATTCAACATTAGGTTTAATTCCGAATAATCATTTTCAGTAGGAATTAAGTGTTTACATGGTCTTTTTAAAGTGGAATTATTTTTTTATTTGGAATTAAAGCTTGCATCTAAACATGCCAATTGTGCTCATAACAGTCAAAAATCATATTTCTCAAGATATATTTAAGTAATTAAAACATTCATAATTAAATCATACAAGATACTGTCATAATGCTATACAGTGGAACCCAAAGCAAGAACATCTCCATGGAAATGGCAGACCACAAAAAACAGTGCACTTTTCTTTCTTGTTCAAACTGTCCCTACCTGGAGCTACTGTGACAAGTAAATTTCTCCTGCGTGAGATCAGTAAAGTCTTATCTTATCTTATCTTTAATACTTCTGACTATGAAGCATGTTGTTATGTCTTTGAGCCAAACACTGAACCTGTCTTTAACTTGCCCGTGATAACAGAATGAGATTATTTATTCTTTCTGTGTCTAATGGAAGAAGAAAAGCATTTGGTAAATGTTGAGATGGCACATTGTTAGCCAAATAACACTCAAAACGTATCAGCTGTGTGCTTTCGTCATTCCTAAAGTACCTCCATACTCTCCGTACTGGTGAACAGTGGAGTCATGGTTGTGTAAGAAAAACACTGCTTTGACATTTGCTTTTGTAACACGAGTCCTTCCGTTGAACACGCTGCCGGCTGGCCTTCATTCTGTGCTCTGCTCTCACTGCTGAGGACAACTTGACCTAAATAAAAAAAACATTCTTTTAATACAACTCATAACACTCCATATTCTTCCCTTAAGCTGACAAGATATTTCAGTTTGATGTATCGTATGCGCGGTCTATGAATAATGCATGTGTTTTCATATACTTTTTACATATATGAGCGCGATCATTCTGAGAAAATTATGCACCGTGACCCAGGGCATATGCATAAAAACAGTCATGCAGATTGAGAAGCGAGGGGTGATCCGAAGAATTAAGTGTGATCGAACGGATCAGGCCTTAACTGTTCCCCGTCGATGACCTCGGAGATGGAGTAAAAGCAAGGCCTTGATTTTTTTTTTTTTTTTCTTTTTTGTACCCTGCCAAGAGTCTGGAATTACATTTGTTAGCATCTGTTAGCAGGAAATAGCTCAATCTGTCTCCAAGCCGGGGCACAGCGTTGCATGAACCCAAAGCAGGAGGAGCAGGGGGGAGAGCCAGCCACTGTAGAGGAAATGATGAAATGATCAATGCGTCATGGATGTCAAACGGGGTGCTAGATTGGATCAGCCAGGGGGCGTGCCGAGGTAATTGCTTTGTTACAAATGGCTAGTGCTCCAGCCACAGGAACATACTAAGGAACTGGGTGTTACCGTAGTAATTATGGTATAAAATGGTGGTATGCAACTTAAAAGTGCACCGTGTAGCTTTTCTGGTGGATGGTCCTGTGAGATCTATTCTTTTATTCTTGAAGTGTCCTTTATATCTAGTCTTTTATATCCCTGGGTTTTAAGTCTTACTGTGAGAACCATGTCACCTCACAAATTCACGCATCTTAAGAACACCTCACCACTTGTTCCTCCATATGGTGTATACATCAAGTGTGGCTATAGGTTATAAAAGGCTGTAAACTAACTTGGGGTGTGAGACCCTTCCTGTGGGTTGTATACACAGGGTGCTGTAAACAGCTAATGCTACACTTACTATGGGGTTGTGTTGTGACAGTTGTTTACTTCTGTTATTTCAAGGTATGAGAAACTTACAAGGTCCCTCCATAGGGGGTGTCATGGGAATTCCTCTGTTTTGATTGGCTGACCTCACTAATGGACACTCTGCATAGTTAAACTATTCTCTGATAGGGTAGCTGTTGCTGATGTCATAAATATTCAACAGTGTACTGTATTTAAAGACAGCCCCTTGTGGTCATTGTGTGTGTGTGATCCGACCCCACTGGGGGGGGTTCTCTTTTTTTGCCTTTGTGCCATAGAATTACATTTTGATAATGAACGAACTACAATAAAATACATTTTAATCAAATACAGTGGTCCCTCGTTATATCGTTCACGTTTCGCGGCCTCGCTGTTTCGCTGATTTTTTTTATAGTGCATCAACGCGCATTGTGTTCTGTGTCCTGATTGGCTAAGGGACTGTAGACCTTTGCCGATTCGTCAGTCCTTCTCCTCCATGCCGTGTCTCCTATACAGGATGCGTTCAGCCAAATTTATATAAATGTTGGATCACAGTGTGACTCTGAAGTGCTGTAGGTTTGCAAGTTTTCTTCCCGACAAAGCCCGCGACAGCGAAGCGGCGCCAGGACGAAGAGGCTCGGTCAGAGGAACTCTGAAATACACGTGATATGTTTAGGGCCTGAAAACTGGTTTGGATCTTTGGATCTGCAATATCTTCGCAGATTTCGCCTATCGCGGGTTATTTTTAGAACATGAGCACTGCGATAAACGAAGGACCACTGTACTGACGAATCAAAGAAGCCGCATGCAGCTCCGGAGGTTGCCGACCCCTGGGCTAGAGCGAACAATGCGTTTCACCTCTACAGCGTCTTCATCTTGCATTTACTCAATAACATGGGTTTTTGGATAACAGGAGAAGTTCAATAACAGGAGAAGTTCAATTTGTCAACTGGACAATTTGTCCAGTTGACAAATTGAACTTCTCCTGTTATCATGGATTCTACCTGGACGACTGAGGGACTTTTCATGCAACATGGGTTTTTATTGACTCAAAAACTTGCATTCTTACCGTGAGTGGGCTTGCCTCTCCGTAGATCTGTCATGTAAGTTGACCCTATGGCGTCACCTGCTGTCTCTGTGAAGATAAGTAAGTGTGGAAGATTCCAGATAATCTCCATCGAGAGAAGCTGGTGACGGACCCTCCACCAGAAGTTACATGGGGCACTTTTAAGGAAGCTACGTCAATATTGTTTTGAATGTTTTTGGTTTGTTTGTTTTTCATTTGGCATTTTTTTCAAAGTTCTCATTCATTTTTACCATAGACTTTCTGAAAAAAATAAATAAGGAAGGTTGCTCAGGCGTAATCAGATACAGTGGAGGAAATAAGTATTTGATCTCTTGCTGATTTTCTAGGTGTGCCCCCTGACAAAGAAATTAAGTCTGTAATTTTAATGGTAGTTTATATTAACATTGAGAGATAGAATATCAAAAAAGAAAATCCAGAAAATACTTAGTGGTCCACTCTTCTCTGCCACTTCACTGCCTTGGTTGTATGTTTTGGGTCATTGTCGTGTTGGAAGACCCATCCACGACCCATTTTCATTTTCCTGGCCAAGGGAAGGAGGGTGTCACTTAGGATTTTAACAGAACATATTCTCATGATCATTGAAACCCACAAGGCTCTTCTGTGGAGCCCTAGACCGAGGTCGATTGATAGTCAATTTTTCAACAATTGCACCAACAGTTGTCTCCTTAACACCAGCTTCTTGCTTATGGTTTTGTAGCTTATTCAGCCTCGTGCCGGTCTACAATAGCCTGGGAATTCCCAGGCCGCCTTCCAGTTCGAACGAAACTCGTCCAAGCGAGAGTCCCAGATTTAGGGCCCCAATCAGAGAGCGGGGGAGGTGTGGCAAGACGGTGACGCGTACTACATGACAAACGGAAGCTTGTAGTTTGAACTGACAACTGACATGATTGGCTATGGACTTACGTATACGCTCAATGATAGACATTCATAACGCCCAATAAACGGCCGTTGGCAATCGCTAACCACACCTCCGCTACGGGATTTTTCGAAGCGAGTTTCCAGACCCATATCTCACTTGCGATATGGTCAGGTGTTAACCAGACTAGGTCTACAATCTTGTCCCTGACGTCCTTTGACAGCTCTTTGGTCTTTCCCATGTTGGAAAGTTTGGAGTCTGATTGATTGATTGAGTCTGTGGACAAGTGTCTTTTATACAGGCGACTAGTTAAAACAGGTGTCTAATTTAGTTATTATGAGTGTCTAACTGGTCTGTGGGATCAAATACTTATTTCACACAATGAAATGCAAATTAATATATTTTCTGTAATATGATTTTCTTTTTGATATTCTCTCTCAATGCTAAAATAAACCTACCATTAACATTATAGACTGTTCATTTCTTTGTCAGGGGGAAACCTGCAAAATCAGCAAAGGATCAAATACTTATTTCCTCCACTGTATGTTGTTACTAATGACCACAAGACCTATAATATATATATATATATATATATATATATATATATATATATATATATATATATATATATATATATATATATATATATATATATATATATATTTTTTTTATTTAAAATCTGTTTCGGAAACTTTATAAACCACAAAGATATGAAAACTTTTTGCTGCATTTTTCGTTTTAAATGCTCTCTTTGGATTTAAAGGAAAAGTAACATTTTTTACAATTTTAGTCTTATTTCGGTAATAAAACAAGTTGTTTTACTCACCCATAGCACTTTGGTGTCATATGGAGCATTTCCGGAGATGTTTTAGATTAGCGTTAGGCTAACGCCGTTAGCCTAGCGCGACTTATAGCCATAGCTTGGGGCATTCCCCGACCATGTAATATGCCCCGTGCGGGCTCCAAATAACACAAACTTTAGCACTTTTCAAATCATAGAAGCTCAATGTCTTACTTTACGATTTAGTTTGAATCCAAAACGGCCTGAAACTCGATATCGCAACAGAAAAGTAAAGTTCAAAGCGGTGTTAGCTTCTTTCGGACTAGCGGTTTTTACAAAACAGCTGAGTTCACGCATGCGCACTGTCCTCTCTGATGACGTCATCAAATGAAACTATGGCTAAATCTCGGATTACAGGCCACTTTTGACCAAACGAAATCGTAGACTAAAGACATCGAGCTTCTATGATTTGAAAAGTGCTAAAGTTTGTGTTATTTGGAGACCGCACGGGGCATATTACATGCTCGGGGAATGCCCCGAGCTATGGCTATAAGTCGCGCTAGGCTAACGGCGTTAGCCTAACGCTAATCTAAAACATCTCCGGAAATGCTCCATATGACACCAAAGTGCCATGGGTGGGTAAAACAACTTGTTTTATTACCGAAATAAGGCTCAAATTGTAAAAAACGTTACTTTTCCTTTAAAATAGCCACATTATGGTTACACATTATGGAGTACTCTATTTACAGAAGTCTATGTTAAAAATGAATGGAAAATTTGTTTTTGTTTATACAGGAGAAGTTATGTATGGAACCAGAGATATGAACACATACATTCTAGTCTGGCCATGGTTGAATTGTAGGGAGTATTATAACGATGACGATGTTGTTGGTTAGATAACATTCATACCAGGCAATGTGGGTGAAGTGTCTTGCCTGATAACAGACACTTCTAAATGCACAAGAGCTACTGCTGTTGCTAAAATTAAACTGACAAAATCCAGTTGACCTAATTATAGTGTTTCCTGGACATGGACAACTTGAACTAAAAGTACTAAATGTACTGCTAAAAACTGCACTCAAAGAGGGAGGTATTATATGTGAAATTGGTTTTGGAGCGTTCCACCATGTCATAATGTTTTGTTCCCTCATCAGAAACATCCCCGAAGAGGTTTTAGGTATCATCCATGCATGTTTGAATATTTTAGTGATCTCTCCTGAGCCTTACTCAAACCCTATTCTAACCCATGCTCCACATGACAATTTGCCATAAATATATAACAGCATAATAGAAAACATGAAAAGGGAGTGACTTAATGTGGGGAGCAGAGGAAGCTGAAACTCAGACCCTCAAAAGTGAAGGGGAAAAAGCACATTTTTAAAAGGACAGTGTGTAAGATTTTTACCCGTTAATTACTGAAATTGAAGATACCCATTCAAAAATACATTGTTTTCCAAGCCTTTTCACTTCCATCATGAAATCAAAGTATTCTTTTGGACTTAGATATAGTCACATAAAAGGGGGATCTTCCCCATGCAGAGGCAGCCATTTTGAATACGAGAGCCGCAGAAGGACATTTGGGCTCCGCCTTCGCCTTCGGCAAGGCTCGTGGTTTTGGGTAAACAACACAAGCATGCTGCCGGATCAGACGTCGTAATGGACCTAACACGTGTTTTGGACTAAATTGTTTTACTGGATTTTATTCGCTGGATCCTTACGGACAAATTGAGAGCAAGTTTATGGTGAAATACAGAGTTTGACCTGTGCAAAGCATTCTAAGGTAAGCTAACCTCGTTTTGTGCTTTTCCGTATAAAAGCCCCATGTGCTCGGGGAGTGTTTGTTGTGCAGGGAAATGAATTGCATAGTCAAAAAGAGGAGACTGTAAGGTTTCATTTGATCTGTAGAGTGTCATGGTACATGATCGGGAATGTGTGTTTTCACGAGAAAAAAAAACAACAAAAAAACGGGACCGCGTTTTATTTATACAGTAGCGGCGCGCGGCTCGTACGCGCGCCCGGGTGACCCTCGAGGTCTGCCGTAGCTAAAACAGAAAGTGCAATAGCACCATCCACCTATGCGCCATGAATCCTACACACTGGGGCTTTAACGAAATCATTTTTAATCAAAATAATAAAAGTTAACACAGTGATCTAAATAGTAGTGTAGTAAATAGTTTTAGCAGTAGAAGCAAACACTGTACTTTAAAGTCTCATTTAAACCACCATCATATTTCCATGTACTTCTGAATGTGTCTTAAACTGCAGACTCTCTTGTGGTGTTTGGCTGGTGGCGACGTGACCTGTCCACCTCTTCTGGGGGAGCGAGGCTGTGTGGGTGTCCCGTGTTGACAAACAGGGCTCCAGCGCCATTTCACATATTTACCCATTCATTTGGCATTTACTGCGGAGGGAGCAGATGGTCCAGGCGCTGGATACAAGTTTGCCGCACCCCGAGGATTCGCCGTATCCATTACACCTGACGTCACTGGCACCAGAGAGCTTCTCAATCACAGCCATAGCAGCCTCATTAAAGTTAGAATTAAAGGCTAAATCAGGCGTTAACAAGCACTGGAGTTGGGTGAAAAACTTGGAAGATAATACGATTCTTTAACTTGAATGCAGCACAGAAAAGTTTCAGATGGTGCTGGTTTGGAACAAGAATTTATTATTTAAAGAGCCCATATCATGCTATACGTTACAATGATGTTTCCTCATCACAAACACACCTGGAGTTTTGTTTTCTTTCATTCACACATTTACGATTTTCAGCCCAGGAAATGCCAAGGTTAATTAAATAAAAGGTAAAAGGAACTTGAAAACTACTGCTTCATGGTATCAGAAGGTGGAGCATTTTGAGATGTAGACAGACTAATAATAAAGAAACATGTGTGAATGAAACAAAGCACAACTCCAGGTCTGACGTAAACAGCAATATAATATGGCTTAAAGATCCCATGACATGGTACTTCTTGATGCTTTTATATGGCTCCTTAATGGTTCCCTAATACTGTAAATGAATCCTTCTTCAAAATCAACATTCAGTGCATGAGAAACAGAGATAAGATGAGAAAGAGTCATAAATATCTCTCTCAAACACTTTATTCTGGGCGTTGTTGCTTGAATGCAAATGAGGAGAAAAGAGCTGGCCTATAGTAGAAGGTGGGGGCGTGGCCAAACTCTCCGCTCTCCGCTCTGAGCTCTCAGCTGATCCATTTCCATGTTTTTGCACGGGGGGAGAGATTTGAAGCGTTCCATTGAAAAATAAACACATTTCCACAGAAAATAAAATTAAACCACTGCTGTTCAAAGGTCCAGAGGCTCAGATAAAGGACTTCCGAGCCTAGAAACACTCGGACGTGCCTCCAGGCAAATAAAAAAACGCACTTCGCATTGCCTAGCGCATTCGCAGTCCAAACTCTCTGGGCGTGATTTACAGAGACGCTGAGTACAGACAGACGGGGGTGGAACTGCATTTGCATTTCTTTTTTCGATCTGACGTCAATAAGGTGCCTTGTTCAAACTCGCCCGTTTGAGCTCCGATTTTTTGTAACGCAGAAAAGGATCGCAAATGCTCAGTTTCGCAACTTTCGCAACTTTTAACCATGGGGGGGGCCTAAACAGGGTAGGGGAGCTCACATTAACGTTCAAAAACCTCAGAAAGTGAAAATTTCATGCCATGGGACCTTTAAAGCTCAAAGTAATAAGAATACATTTTGTGCAATATAGGACCTTTAAAAACAGAGCTATCCATTCATCCATTTTTTTCTGCTTATCCGGGTTTGGGTCGCGGGGGCAACAGCCTAAACAGATCTGCCACACCGATCTCACTGCACCAGCCCTTGTGGATCCTCCTGTGGGTGGTGGGTCCACGGGAGGAACTCTTTTGGGTTATGCCCGGCCGGGCCGCCAGATGCTCACCATCCCACCCCAGGACTGGCTCCAGGGTGGGGTCCCGGTGACGCCAATCCGGGTGATGTAACTGCCCTTGCTGTTACGCCATCATAGGGGCTTCTGAACCAGTCTTAGTCTAACCCTAACCCTAACAACAACATAGCTCCCGGGATCATTCAGGCACTCAATTGACTCCTTGAAATGCCACCTTAACGTGGTGGAGAGGTTTGAGTTTGAAACAGTTAGTGAGTGCTGAATTGGGTCAAAGTGAGGTAGTAGTATTAAAAAATGTACTTAAAAAATTGCCCTAGAATGCCCTGTGCATTTCCTCACAAAACTTTGCAAGTCATGTGAGCAAATCATCCAATACACAGAGACAATTTACACACATGAAGGCATTTTCTGGCAGTTTAAACCTCCATTTAACAAAATAAAGGCGATGTATATTGTAATATTTACACTAGTAATAGTAATATTGTGCAATTCAGACACATTTTGGCCCTTGTTTACATTATGGTTGCTAGGTCACAGTCACCTTTGGAGGTTGAAACTCGTATTCCAGAATGATGTGAGTTAAACATTGGATGTCCGTTCCAGTCATCAAGTTGTAAAAACAATGACCAGACTATTAGAGTAAAACTTCAGTTGTTCAATTCAAAGTAATAAATACTAGAAAAGTTACCTGGCCAGCCAAATGATATCTCTCTGTATTTGCTATACAGCGCGATACCATTTGGACACCCTCGCTCCACCCTCGCTCCCCCGGTTAACAACGGACTCCGCGATTCTGATTCGTTCAAAGATGGTGACGTCAGTGCACCCGCCTTTGCCCGCAACGTCCCTTCCATTCAGCTGTAAAATTGGTCTTAAATTACCTAAAACACATCGATTCCTTAAAACCACAGCAGCTGACAGCTCTAGAGGCCTTTCTTTTCAAAAAAGATGTTTTTGCATTGCTTCCTACCGGCTTGGTTCACGTCGCTGTCCGTTAACTGTTCTCTGATTGGTTCACTTAGCTGTCTGTCTACGCGCAACGGCAGCGCATTCTGGACCAAGCGTTACCAGACTCGCCGCTGGTACAGCGATGAGTCATGGATTCTTCCAGGCAACTAGAAAAGTGCTCAAATCAGCCAAAATGAGAATCCAATTAAGTGAATTTAGTAACTCGGACATTGTTACTACATTAAAAGTTCATAAAGTCACATACGTTTTAGCAACATTAGCATAGCATTCGAATTTAGTATCTACATATCTATTTATCTTTCTATCTATTTAACAGACCATAAGAGCACATTTATAACTGCAGAGGTTCAACTACTGTCAGGAGCGGGTTCACTGAAGCGTGTGGCCAGAAGGGAGCAACTAAAGGGAAAATAACACACTATGATCAATATTTCACTGTCAGATATCAAAGTTTATCCAAAGGCAAGGCCGCATCGCCATCTAACTCCAATTCTGAAATGTTCTCAGAGTTTCCGAGTAGATATTCCAAGATCGCTGCATGTTCCAGTTGTCATCTTCAAACTGCAACTCGGAAAATCCAACTTCTGAGGACTGACCGTGACCAACCACTTGATTTAAAGATTTTTACTAACATAATGTATGCTAATGTCAGTTAAAATCATTTTTGCTTTGCGGCAAAGGCATTGTATAATGAGTTATAGAGTTTTTCTGGATTGCTGTTGGGACAATACATACAGTACATACACTGCCCTTGACTCTGTACTGGTTCTAAGCCATGAATCGACCTCATAGGTTGTGATCAGATTGATAATAATTCATAGCATTTATATAGCGCCTTTCGTAACACCCAAAGCACTTTACAGTTCATTGTTCATTCACTCCACACTTGGTGGTGGTAAGCTACTTTTGTAGCCACAGCTGCCCTGGGGCAGACTGATGGAAGCGAGGCTGCCAATCTGTGCCATCGGATCATCCGACCACCACCAACACTCACGCACAGTCCACTTTCATACTAGGCAATATGGGCGAAGTGTCTTGCCTAAGGATACACCAACAGTTTTTTTTGTTTTGTTTTTTTTGTAACTGGCGACTGTGGCACCTGGAAGAAGAAGAAGAAGAAGAAGAAGAAGAAGAAGAAGTGAACTTCATTGATCTCACACTGGAGAAATTCTTCTCTGCATTTTAACCCATCCTATATATATATATATATATATATATATATATATATATATATATATATATTAGGAGCAGTGGGCAGCACACACATTACTGCGCCCGGGGACCATCTCCATGATCTTCTTGCTTCGGCTTGGTCAGGACCTAAGCTGGAGGTACCTGGAATTCCCATCAGTCTCCCATCCAAGTACTAATCAGGCCCTGCCTTGCTTTGATTGAGCTGCACCTCTATGGTGTAGATTCAGTACACAAATACTACGGGCATCATTACCTTCTAGAGGTGACAAGACCCTCAGCCTCTTCAGACTGCACATGTCACAACTCCTGAACATATTTACAAAGAGTCTTTCAACCATAGCTCCAGCTCTGGTGATCAGATCAGGTTGCCCCAGCGGGGTAGAAGACTCAAATTCAGAGAATGAATTTCCTTCTCAAAGGGATTACTAAGCATACCATACCTTACAGCTGTTATTTTTCAATAGAATTTGTGCCCATGATTTTCTCCATAGACCAAGGTCTAATGCTGAGAAGTATTTTCTTCAAATGCAGAGCTCCGGAAGCAGGAGGCCAAGGCCGTGTCCATGTAGCACAGTGATAAATAAAGTGAATATGTGCAGCCCAAAGAGTGAAGGGCTCTGCAGAGCTGTGTCTGTGGGCTGGAGAGGGGGAGTGTGAAAGGGCAGCAGAATCAAGGACCAGCAGTGCTCTTTGAAAACTGACTATATAACTTCTTAGTGCAGGATATTCTGTGCATGAAACAACAAACAACACAAAAGTATGTTTAAAGACGCTTTATTGATCCATGGCATTATTATTATTCCACATTTATCACAGTCAATACACACACAGAAGTACATAGTATTCTCCTCGCATACCTGGAGAGCAAAGTGTAAAAGTGAATCCCTGCATTGTGCAGATAATTTCTTCCAGACAAATATAGTATATCTGCTCTCACATGAAGGCCTGCTTTCCCTCTGCAGCGCTCCGGTTCAGAAAGCATGACTTTATGATTAGTCCTGTATAATGAAAGCAGCAGTAAAAAGCCCAGCGCATACCAATAGGAAAAATTATATATGGATAACTGCACAAATGGACTGACACAAACGTGCAAGGCGGTTAGCGAGGGTCTGTTAGAGCTCCGGCGCTATAACTAATTATTTCTGTAGCTGATTTTTCTAGCTAGTCATTCCGTCGGCCCGCGGCACAAATCTACTGATGGAATTTCCAATGATGTGAAAAGGTTGGCACCACAAACTCACAGTCTCATGTGCCTCCTGATGCCTGCCAGGTCTTTTTACCGAAGTGAACCCACCACTCCAATGAAATTCTATCCCGCAATTACACCGGCAATACAACCGGGGCAAGGCCAAGCACATAAACAGTCACTTCAGCGGTGTGCAAAGAGCAAATCCGTTCAGCTAGATTCCTCTGTGAAAGGACAATCAGCTGGGACGCTCCACTGGTCGGACATCTTTTATTCATGGTTTGTGTTTGTTTTTAAGTGGCTATTTTTATTAGAATGGAAATTACAGGTCCTGTATTTCACCAAATTGTCTCAGCTTTAAGCCATGTTATAAAGCTGTTAACTCATCAAAAACATTCCCAGAGTTGTGTTTTGTTTCATTCACACATGTTTGAGTAAAACTGGTTTATCAGTCTGTCTGTCTCCAAAGTCCAAAATGCTCTGTTCCAACTTTTTGTTCAGTAGATATTGGCAAGTCCAGAGCTAAAATGGTAAAAATGATTCTGGCGTAGGTGTATGGAGTTTAAAAACACAGTAGATCGGAAAATGGTGTAATATGAGCTCTTTAATCCAGATCAAATGTAAGAAAAAGAAATAAAAAATAGAATAGAAATAGAGGATAATAACTATTACCAAACTGTAGACGATAAGAGTTTAATTTTAGATTACCGTGGTTAGCACCGGGCCGGTTCTAGGGATTTTGTTGTGGCCCCGCTAATGAATAGTTTGAGGGCCAAATGTCGCTATTGATACTTTGCAGTGACATGACGCTGGGGGTGTTCTACATGGATCTCTTTGGTGGAAATGTTCTACAGTTATCGTGGTGACAAAACACACACATTAGCAAGCACTGTTAAAATAGTGCTGTCAGGCGATTTAAAAAAAACAAAAAAAAAAAACAACGAATTAATTACAGGATTTGTAATTAATTAATCTAATTAATCGCATTTTAATCTTGAGAGAGAGATGATGAGTGAGTGAGCGAGCGAGCAAACGAACCCACTTTGCGATTGAGTTCCTCAGTTTTCAACTGGTCACTTTGCTCATTCGTTTCGCAAATTCTGCGAGCTTGGTTTGGTGGTACGCACTATCACCGGTAACAATGGAATTTGTCCGGACGTGTTTGTCGTTCAAATGATCTGTCAGGCTGGAGCAGCTTCGGTGATCAGAAAATTCTTTTTGACTGTAACATCCTGATAGCAACTTTGCGGTCGGAGAAACAGAGTAGAGCTGAGCCAGGGGTCGATGAAGAATCCAAAAGTGCATTTATTTAACAGTCCACCAAGAAAAATATTTACAAAGATACAAAAGTTAAAAACCAGCACAGAGCAATCTCCACATGCAGCACCTCTCCCCACAAAGGTGAGGCTGGCCCTTTTTTAAAGGTCCCTCCCTTAATTGGGTGAGCCCACCCTCTAATTAGACCACCTGGGTGCAATTTACCCACAATATTTAAAAAGATAACTCTGTCCCACAGTGCTCAAATAGTCATTCAATACATTAGTAAACAAATATATTCTTTATTAATTTAGCACTGTTTAGTTTTCTTTTAAAAATACAAAAATAGAAGAATTCTAAAATCTTGGTGCACCCCTCTTCACACAAAATGGCCACCTGCCCCGGAACCTTCTTAAAGGGCTCCCGCTTCCTGGGGACTATTTTAGCCCACGCACCCTAGCATGAGGTAAGTACCCATTTTGACTCACTCATTACCCGTTACTTCAGTGCACTTATTTTCTTTTCTTTTACAGGCACCCGTCAAAGGAATCTTCATTCACAACCAATAAACACCTCAAAACCTTGCCTCTCGTTTCCTCCTCATTTTCCAGGCCCTTGTAATGGACTAGCTACATTACATTGACAAAAGCTACAAATCAAGGGATGAAAGAGTTCCGTCTTTTAGCGGATCTCCGCTTTTTTTTCCAGCTGCAGGGTAATTTATTTATTTTTTTTTAATATCTGTGCAAATTCGTTGAGAAAGATTTTGGGTGTATATATATGTATAGTTGTGTTTAGGGTCGCCAACCGTCCCCTAAAAAACAGAATCGTCCCATATTCAGAACAAAAGTACGTGTATCTCGTATTAAACTTCGTATTAAACTGTTCGTATTAAACACGGGCGCGAGTCCGTGTCTGGAGCCACGGACCGAGCGAGTGAGCGCAGCTCTTTCACAACAGCCTGTACCATTGTGTGTACACAGGTTAAACTTTATAAAACATCCTGTACCTCATCCTACCTGCCCGTGCCTCACTTAACGCGTCGCTCCTCGCTTTTTCACCTGCGCCTTTCAGCGCGCATAAGCTCCTCCTCAATGCGGTTTGATTAGACGAAGTGCAAAGCAAAAACAAATCCAATATATACTACTAGTACCTGTTAATAAAATGTGAGGTTTTTTTGTACTTTTATGTACAGTTTTACTTTATTGCTAACATATAGCATATAGAAATCCAAATTTCAGAAATTAAAAATTTTCCAGCGGGGAGGGTACGCCGTGACTTTCCGCTTTTTTCATGATTGGCCACTTTCATCCCTGAAATCAGCGCGTTCTTGTTCATAGTTCCGTCTTTGTTCTTTTTATAAATAAACTTGCCGTTCAAAGGCCCGAGCAGCGATTTGCTCACCGCACGCCAAATTTAAAATGCACACATTGAATTGCCACTCAGAATTAATTGCGTTAATTTGCAGTGTAATTAATTGCTGCGTTGTATGGGGCTGAAACGTGGAGTTTGAAAGTTGCGGAGAAGAGGAAGTTGAATGTAGTTGAGATGAGATGTCTGAGGAGTATGTGTGGTGTGACGCGCATGGATCGTGTGAGAAATGAAGAAATCTGAGAGAGAACTGGTGTGTTGCGAGAGTTGGCTGAGAGAGCAGAGCAAAAGGCATTGGGATGGTTTGGACATGTTGAGAGGATGGAAAGGGAGCGATTGGTGAAAAAGGTGTATGAATCTGATGTGAGTGGAGTGAGAATGAGAGGAAGACCGCGAATGGGATGGACAGAGGGTGTAAGAAGAGCGTTGAATGCAAGAGGGATGACTGTGGTGCAAGGGAGGGAGGCTGCTCAGGACAGGGATGAATGGAGAGAGTTTGTGTATGAATGAATGGATGGGTGTGGTAGAGGACGGGTCTTGATATGAAGCGGCAGGGGGAAACCAGCTTTGGCTGAGGCCCTGCTGTGGAAGTGCCCACACTGGGCTGTGCAGCTGACCCTGGTGCAGTGTGGTGTGGTTTTAGATCGGTCCTTAGACCTTAAACCAAGGTGTCCTTTCCCCCAACATCATCATGCCTCTCCGGTGACGTTTGGGTGGTGCTGGCGTCTGAGTGCTGGTTTGTTCTGAGTGCTGGGTTGTTTGGGGGGTTGCTGGCGGGCTTGGGTGGTATCACCAGGTCTGGTTTCGGGGTGCCGAGGGGGCGGCTGGCTGGTGCTTAGGGGTGTGGTCCGGATGGCCGCCTGGATCCGGGGTTCTTTGGGGTTCTGTATGGTGGATGGGGGCACCTGGAGGGGGGCGACGTTATCTAGGTGCACCTTTAGATATTACTGTTACTGCTGTTGTAGTGGGATGATTGCGGATGGTCTGGACCTGGACCCTCTCCCAATGTTTTGGATTGTTTTTAATGCATCATTTCTTAGTCAGGGCAAGCTGAATACCTACACCTAGGCTGCAGGACAATGTCCTCCTTCTTTTAATGCATCATTTCTTAGTGAGGGCTGAACACCTACACTTAGGTTTGCAGGACAATGTCCTCCTTCTTTTAATGCATTTAGACACATTAAAAATAGCATACACATTATACACAATATAGGGCAACATAGGATATGAAGAAATGTTCGGAGAGGGGGGAGAAGTGGATTTTAAAGTGGGGCGACAGCGGTGATGGTGATGGACGGAAGGTGTGCTTGGGTGCTCGTCCCTCTCTAGGTGCTGTCCCTGTGTGGTCCTCTGGAGGATTCCTGGGTGCTGGCGGTGATCCGGTTTACGCTCTGGGTCTGGCCGGTCATCCCTTTGTGCCGCCTGGGGCGGGTCCTGGGGGTTTTTCCGCTCGGGTTCGCTGGCTGCCTTCTCGGTTGTCCAGTGCATGGATGGGGGGTGGGTGGACGCCAGTGTGGGAAGAGAGTGGTGATGGTGATGAGGAAAGGACGCTGGTACAAACGAAGGGAAAAAAAAAAAAAAAAAGTCACGGAAGGAGGGTTTGGGGAAAGGAAGGAAGGAGGGAAAGGAACAAAAATGTATGCCCTGTCTAGGCTACCCCACTATGGTGGGACACAGCCTTTGTATATAGATAGATAGATAGTAATTAATTAATCTAAAACTAAAAAATCTAATCAAAAATGTAAAATGCGTTAAACTAACAGCTCTAGTTTTAAGTCTGAAACCTCAAGACAATATAAAAAATGGATTTAAGCAACACATTTTCAGGAGTCTGTGATCCATATAAGCGCATGGTCCTGTGTTTGATTTTCCACAGAAACAGTGAGATAAACAAAGTAATAATAAAGCATTTCTACCACACGTGTCAGTGAAACAAAACACAAGTCTGGGTATGTTTTTGAGGAGAACATTACAACATGTCTTGCCTACGAGCCCATTTGACCCAGTACCAATACTAAAAATGTCACATTCACAGGACAGAAATGAACCTTTCCTGAATAGATTTAGAATGATCTTGAGCTGAATCAGAAGCATAAGAGCACATAGACGAGTATACGCCCATGGACCACTGTGGAACCTACCTGGATAACAGGGATTATACAGATAAAAGGCCACATCATAATATCAAATATGACTATGATTTAATGTAATTTACTGTAAATATCACATCACATTTTCATCAAGTTTTTTAATTAGCTTTGCTTTATAACAACTATAAATATAATTCTACATTTGTTTGAAAAAGGCAGATCTGTTCCTTAACTAAAATCTCACCAAATCATCCCTCCATCTGTGCTTGGATTTCTTGTTTTTTATCACTACTGCACGTTATGTTTGACAGAAATCATTCCATCACTGGAGCCTCAGTGGTACAGTCAAGTCATAGTAGATGGACAGGAAGAAATAAAAAATGAATTAATTCCTGCATGTTTAAGTGTCTTGCATTTCAGGCTCTAGTTTCACCTACCCCTCCCCGCCCACTTCTCTGTACTTGCGATCTCAAAAATATTTTCTATTTTTAGGTTCAAAAATATGATGTAGCCTATTACAAATGTAATAACACAAATAAAAATCTGCAATATGAAGAGGGCCTTAGAATATTTGCACTTTTAAAAGCGATGGATGTGATTTTCTCATAATGCTTTGCGATGTGAGGTCCATATGTCGATCTAAGATTAGATAAGATAATCCTTTAGTCTCCCATGGGAGAAATTTGTCTTGCTTCAACACAAAGACAACAAGAGCAACATAAGCCAATACAAACAATAAGCAACTCTGACAAAGCCTATTGATACAGTGACATCACGCTGGGGGTGTTCTACATGTACGTCTTTGACAGAATATTCAGCAGTTAAAATGGAGATGAAATGTACGCATTAGCAAACACTTCTAAGAACTCAAGAGAAAATACAAAATGGATTTAAACACATTTTCATCATTTTCAGGAGGTAATTCCAACTAAGTCAGCTCTTTCTGGTCATCTTGTGTTAAAACTTTGAGTAACAGAGCTTCACACAGCGCAGTGGCTTCAATTAACATCACACCCCCACGAAATGTTGACGACATCATCTGCAAAGTACCGATTCAGTCTGTAGAATCCAGCATCCAGACTGCGCTGATAATGGAGCAACCTACCACTGCAGAGTTACTAAAAACCTTCGTATCATGACGCCGAGCAGTAGTCACGCTGGCAGTTGGCATTGAGCTCAGATTAGCTTGGCGTTTCGTTCTTGATGCACGCAGCTCCTGGCAGCGTTCTCTGGCCCGCTGTTTGAGCACCAAATGGTGCCATTTGGTTTAGTGCTGAAGCAGTCTGCACGTGCTGCGCCTGTCGAGCTTCAGATTTGAGCTACATACGCGTTACTCCATGCTTCTGTTTGGAATTCTGTAGCTGACCGTTTGCCAATTTGTTCCCTGGACATTTAAATGACAAGCAAGGATTCATAGTCATCAAAAGTTGAATTCCTTTCTTGTTTTTGATGCAGGCTTGTGGGTGGAGCCTTAGACAGAAGCATGGTGTCTTATATCTAATCGTAAGGAGGGTTTGAAGAGCAAGATCACTTAAAGATGCATGAATGCTTCAGAAAATCACTTCAGACATGTTTTATATGAGGGAACATTATACGGTAGAAAGCTTTAAAAAAAAAAAAAAGTTGATTCAGTGTAATCCCCCCTCTTTAAAATCTATCCACTTCTACCAAACTCGTATAAGTCTCACCCGTGCTTCTCATTGGCTATATACAATGCAGAATAAAGAAGCAAAGTTAAGGTAAAGTGAGGTAAAATAAGTATAGATTTTGTTTTCAAATGAATATATCCCAGAGACACATGCTACAAATTAGCTGCTATGTTTGAACTGTTCCAAAATTGGAGGGTAGAAGGGCGTCCATTGCCAGGAAAGAGTCTGAATGTGCACCAAAATCTGATCATTATCTGATTTCTGGAGCTATCAGATTATTGAAATAACATGTAAACAGCACAATCAGATGGGAGTTATCTGTTATTTGACCAAATGTTGTAAAAGACAAAGAGACTTCCAAATTTCACTATGATCCCCAAATCCAAGTGACAAATGTGCACCCAATGTTGCTCAACAGATTAAGTGATTATTGTGTTATCTGAGTGCTCCAGTTATCACATTGATCAGACCATGTGAATCTACTCAGTGATGTGTTGAACTGTGGGTTTTCTATCCATTTATGCTACAGAAAAAAAAAAAAGAAAAAAAAACCGCATCAGGATTTGATCAATAAGCCTTTCCTTATCAGTCTTGGTTTTACTGCTATGAATGTTTTAACATGGGACAAACGATGTGGGATTATGTAATACATAATTACTTGCATAAATTATCCCTAATCAGTATAAGCCACATTTAAAGCCGGAGGAGGTACTTGAATACAGTACAGCCTGATATAAAGAGATTCTACACAGGAAGCTACATTCACTTGAACACTTAGCAGGGGCCATCTGTAGCAACATGAATACATTACAGTGTTAATGTAAATGGTCCCAAGATTGAGCCCTGAAGTCCTTTACATGTCCACAATGAGGGAAATGAAGACAAGTCTACCAGAGCAGAGGGTTCTTAAGTATGATGTGCTCAAAAATGGTTATAAATGGGTTGTCCCTGTCATCGGTTTGGTTCCCAATGGATTGTTACAAATGATTTAGTGAACGTGTACAGGAATCAGGGTTCAGTCAAGACAAAAAAAATCTGTCTGTGGTGTAGTGTCACATAGTTAGCCAAGTCTTTATGCTTTTCTTTTCATTCTGAACATCACCTGTGTTAGGTCACCATTTTGGTGACAAATTTGCTCTTATAAAAATCATTTAGGCTATGTTTATATGATGATGGTCTGAACAGAAGACACAAAAGTGCCATCGCGTCTTCACTTTTTATTCCGTGTTTAGACGAGTGTTTTCGGGAGGAAATCTGTGTGCATACGGTGACAAATATGGTGAAAAATATGTGGAATTCGATTGGGTATGCATGCCAGGAGGCTAGGTGGTGTATCACTAGGGTGACCACTGGCATGAAACAGGAAAGGAGGACACTTGTGTCCAAAAAGGCGGACAAAGGCCCTAAAGTGAGGACACCTTGTTGTTGTTTTTTTTTCCCCCTGGGTTGGTCAAGAAAAACAACTTATGAATAATGTATGAAGTCAACATACAGTATATTTATTAACATGGAACACCCATCAAAAAGAAAAATGTGGCAAATTATGGTCAAGATGATATGAACAAAAAACAATATCATCACTAATTCACTGAAAAAACAGTATTTGCCATGTCATGACTTTGAACTTTGATCATATGCCATGGCAAAGAAGAAAGAAGAAATGCAGAACTAGTAGTTCTGCATTTCACTTTTAAGAGGTAAGATCTCGCTACCTGGATTTGTGTAATTCGCACAAAATCCCCAAAATATTATTTGCAATTATGAAATCCGTAATGTAAATATTGTAACGTATTTTAACTGTCTACATTGAGAGGAAACGTAAGCGAAACCTGTTACGCATGGCACTAAAGAAAACTAAATTTTAAGGGACAGTAATAAGGCGATGAAGATGGAAGGAGATAGCGCAGATAGAGAGCGGACAATACGAGGGGCTGACAGGCTGTATCAGTGGCGCACGGCGCGGATCGCAAATGTTTGCATACGACACATTGCAGAGTAGCAAGTGTAAATAATGGGTGGGGATTTATGACGATTTATGCAACGGAGGCAGACGAGGGTCCGAAAGGAGGACAAAATGTAAAAAGGAGGACACGTGACAGACGGCCGGACAGACAGCTCTAAAACCGGACTGTCCGGACGAAATCCGGACGAATGGTCACCCTATGTATCACTATGTTCGAGCGCATAGAATCTTCCTTCTTCATGTATGTGACATAAACGCATACGCGACGTCAACAGATTTGACCAGAGTTTTGCGTCTTGGGCAGTGTAGACAAAAAAGCTACGGTGGAGCATATCCAGGTTTTCCACTTTGGAGGACGGTTTAATTTTTTTGCGATTTTAAGCCCCCAAAACGCCATCACCGTCTAAATGAAAGGCACTTCCGATAAAATATTTTGTCGTTTTTACCTGTAAGTGTTCTCGTGTAAACAGGCCCTTAATTTTGAGAAAAAAAGCAATGACCCATATTACAGCCCTCATTATGTCCACATGTTCTGAAGTTGTCCTGAGAGGTTTTGGTCAGCTCTAGCAGTCTATTTCTCTTTATTTTTATAGCATATTTTTCACTTTTCTGCTACTTTGTGTTGGGACACTGGCATTTCCCATTTCTCAATTCAGGTTCATGTCAGGTTTTCTCCTTAGTTCTTATGAGTTTGTGTTACTTCATTTAATTATCAGTTTGATAAGACAATGGATTACCATCAGGAAGCCAGTGAACCTAATAAAAACCCTCGTATGCAGAGCTGAACACAATCTGCCATTCATAAACACCAGCCTACTGTAGCGACATGTGCGGAGGACCCCTCGCCGGTTCACACCCAGACCTGCGTGTTCAAACCTTATTTGGACATGCTAATTGCCTCATCAATATCTTTTGCATATTTGTAACGGTGATATGCCAGTGCAGAGGAAAATCAAGATGGATGCGAAAGTTAACTTGACCAACCTGGAGGTGGACACGCCGATCCGGGAGGTGGAAACATGTAAACTGTGGTATTTGCAACCATGCATAGCCGTGGTATCATCAATAAACGCAAACAGCCGAAGTGGCAACTCTTCACCGATTCAGTTCATTTTGACAGCAGCATGGGGCGCAACATGGTGGAGGTCAAGAAGAAATGGTTTGAATCTAAGGTGATCGCACATAAACTTGAAGCGTTTATGTGTTCTCTCATTCTCATTCAGTGGGCTGATCAGATATACTCACTGTTGTGTCGTAAATTCTATCTAAAATGCAGAGAAAATGTACGTTTGGGCCATTGTTAATATTATGGTTGCTAGGTAACACTTATTAACTTTACATGTCATCTATTCTACAGCCAGGAAATAAAATCATCAAAATCACTAATAATTTTTTTTTTAAAGATTTTTTAGTAAAATATAATTATGTTACTTATATTTTAATGAAATTAGTAGCCTAATCTGTCCTACGTATCCACTATGGTTTCCTTTTTATTTAGAAATGCCAAATCTTGCACAATATCAGTTACTGCGTGCACATGGTCGGATTTCTCCAAATCCGATCCCGTTACTCGGCGGGTGGTCTGTCCTTAGATCCTCATGCACATGAAGCTCGTGTAATCGGATAATGGTCAGCGACCTGGCCGGCTCCGCTACGCTATGTGGCACTGTAGTCCAACTACTTCCGGGTGATGGCTACTCAATAAAAACACAACAAACTATGTGGCGGTATACAAAGATGGCGCTCGAGGAGTTTGTCGGAGCAGCATTGGTGTACGTGATGTGCATTCTTTCTTCGCAGCCATGATTTCGTCTGACTTTTCCGGGAACAATCGCTACTTATGACGGCGTCATAAGTAGCGAAGTGGCGCCTCCTGCCACTTCCGGGTGAAATCCCTGGCGAAAATCCCCACGCATGCGCGGTACACCAATCCGATCCGATATCATGCACAAGGTGGCACCAAGTGGATTACTATCGACCTAAGCCCGGGGTTCCAATCGGATTCGGGAAACCAATCCCTATACGATCCTTAGCCTGTGCACATGAATTCGATACGATCCCAATCCGTTTGCAATCGGATTACACTCGTCCATGTGCACGCGCTGAATATTTTCTCAAGCGAAACCCAACACAAAATGCATTTCAGTTCAGTTTTCTGTCAGCCAATCATAGTCAACACCTTAATCAAAAAAATTAAAAATTGTAACAGAACCAAACTGACAAGGCTATAAAAGAACAATTAGCGTTGGTTTGCTGTGCAGAGGCTCCTGAATAATATCGCGGCGCTGGCTGTTTGTCCGCGGGGAGTTCTCATCACCATTAAACCTGAACTCTCCTACACTTGCTTCTAATTGAATGACCAGCTGACTAATGAAAGCTGTCATCACGGCCGCTCACCCATCATGACTCAAAACCACCGGAGACCCACGCTCCGCCTCCTCCACTGCACGCCCCAATGTAAAATACACCCCAGGAAAAGGTTTGCCGGGGCCTAATCTGATGGTATTTGTGGTTACATAAGATGGTAATGCAGATTGATAGTCCAGAAAGGCATGCATTGGTAACAAAGTGAATTTGCGAGTGGTTATTACTCTATATAACCTAAATATTTATTACATTTAGACTGTTGAATGTTCTACTGAAGTTCAACTCTAAATCAGTATAGAAAAGATACAAATATATTCTATTATGTTCTAAAGTAATGCTGAATTTGACGTATTTTACAATTAAGTGCACTTTATAGCGTATAATGGAATGTTCCACAGTATGGCATTACACATCAATCTCCATGGAGACAAGGAGGTGGAGCCATGATTTCGAGTATTTAAAAAAGCTTGTAATAGAATAAATTCAAGAAAGATATGCTTTATGCCATACTGTGTGGAAGTGGACGCGTGGAATGAATGAATAACGCCCTGTAAAGCGTCTTTGAGTGTCCAGAAAACTGATGCATTATTATTATTATTATTATTATTATTATTATTATTATTATTATTATTATTATTATTATTATTATTATTATTATTATTATTATTATTACTGTGGAAAATTCCAGGAAAAACAAGAGTCTTGCTTAATCCAAACATAACACAAACATATCACTCTAAACACTTTAAAAACTGCTGCTAAGAACTTTTTATCTTTATTTTCAATGCACATTCTATTGCGCATTTTACTGCACATTTCACTGCTGCATGTTCCATTGCACATTTTGATGCACACTGCACATTTTTGGACATCTGTAAATAGGTGTTTATTTATTCTTTGCACTGCTTTTAGTTTTTGTATTGCCTTTATATTGTATTTGGCACACTGTCTTTTTGTACTACTTGGCCAGAGAGAAACGAAATTTCGATTCACTGTGTGTCGAACACATATGGCAGAATTGACAAGAAAGTTGACTTTGACTTTGACCTCCACCAGAAAGGTTACGTAGTGCACCATTAAAAATTATTTTGGGTAACTTTTAACACGTTTATGTTTGAATTACTGTATACTGAGATGCAGCCATACAGTGAGTGGACTTTTATCTCCACAAACCTGACTCTTAGGTCGTTTTCAGACCAGCAAAGTCCGATAGTTCACTTGCTTTGGTCCGGACCAATTTTTTAATTTTTTAAATTTAAATTTAAATTTTTAATTTTAATTTTATTTTTATTTTGTTCGCTTTCACACTGCACTTTTTTTCCAAGAGAACCAACATAAGCACATGTGCTGAGGTCGTTCAGCCATTGGACAGAAATGAGCCGTGTCCAAACACGGAAAGAGGAGAATAATGGTGTTACGTGCTGTTTTCAATCTAGCCTTAACGATATGGTTTGCTCAGTTTTTACAGTTCGCACGAATCTTTGAGCAGCATCGTGAGGTTTACACTATTTTACAAACAATTTCCAAACGACGAAGACACAGGGCAAGACTAACCTGGGAAATCCCAGGCTGTCTTTCGTTCGTTCCGATCTGAAAGACAGCCTGACGACTATGGCAAGTGAGCTCTCCCGATTCTGGGAGCCAATCAGAGAGCGGGGAGGGGTGGCAAGACGGTGACGCGTACTACGTGACAAACGGAAGCTTGTAGTTTGAACTGACAACTGACATGATTGGCTATGGGCTACGTATATGCCAAATGATAGACATTCGTAACGCCCAATAAACGGCCTTTGGTGATCGTAAACCACACCTCCGCTATTTCGAAAGTGGCTCCCAGACCATATCTCACTTGTGATATGGTCAGGTGTAAACCAGGCAAGGGCAAGACGGCTACGGAGGACAGCGCTCATGTGCGCACATCAAGTTGTGACTCTTGCTCTTCACGCAAAACTTAAGTTTCGTTTCGTTTTGTTTCGTCAGCCTCGGTTTCCCATAATGCTCGACATACGACGGGAGCTCGTTAAGTACAAAAAGCCAACTTGTGTCGGGTCGAGTCTGGTCTGGATTCTCACCTCAAACGAACCATACCAGGATTCGAATGGAACCGTGCCGAGACCGAGCTTTTTACGTGTTCTCGGTTCGCTTGTTTGCTCCAGATCGAGATTTTTGGTTTTTATTCACACCAGCCCAAAAGATCCGAATCAAAGAAGCAAATTAACTCTGGTTTGTTTTAAACAAACCAAACAAGGCAGATGTGAAAACGACCTAAATTGGCCTCCTTCCTGGTTGCCTCCATGAAAATGTTGTGGCAATAATAAGAATGTTCTAACGTATGGTTTTATCTTTCTATTTCAATAGAACTATCGATTGAACACTTGAAAATGATTTGAGGATTTCACTTTCAAAATATCTTATCGCTGAGACTCTCTGTTATGTCTTTAATGTCCCTTTGTCCATTGATTACACAGTCCAGAGCAGTGTCGTACAAGACCTTTATTATAGGTCTTAACTGCCCCATTCTTTGTACACTTTTTAATTAACCTTCTCTACTAAATAAGAAGCGAAGCCCTCCTCCTCCTCGGCTCTACTTGCCGCGGTTTCAGGCAGGTGTAATTATTCATCCCACTGCAAAGTAATGTTCCACGTAGAGAGAGGATTCAGCCATTTCATTAATACGTATCTGTAAGAGTCGTCACGGCAACACTGAACACGGCACCGTATTCACCGCTGGGGTTTTGTCAAAGTGGTTTCTTCAAATGAGTTCAAATCAGAAGTGTTAGCGTTTTCAGCAAATAACTCGGTTTTACGGCACTCGGGGGGGACCTCTGTGCCACTGACAAACGGGACGAAATTGGATTCTGAGTAAAACACATAAATCCGATAATGGTTTTGTGGTCCTCAAACTCGCACTGGAGATGGGGGTGACTTGTTTATGCAATGAGTTGATAGCCTGTTTTGCCGGGGACTCCCAAAATGCCAGGGTGCCAGCAAAAATATGAGCTAATAACAAGTATCATTCACAATTATGTCTGGATTCTGGAACAATTTGCCAACTGTGTGGAACTGTGAGGCCTCAGAGGCACTAAAGAGGTCACTAAATGAGAGAAATGAATGCAATTTGGAAATGCTGCCCATTGCGAAAAGTGCTCCATGAAACATTTCTGATGGAGGGTATATTGCTTTGCCTGGAATGTTTCACAGCATGACGTTAAAGAACACATACTTTGCCATATATATGTGTTGTTGTTGTTGTTGTTGTTGGGCTCTTGAGTTATTATTTTACAGTTTGAATGCTCAGATGATTTGATGACACATTTGCTTTGAACAAGTCTGGTGTGAATTTATGGGATTTCTACCTGTGACGCAAAAATCTTGGGCGCTAGTTCAGAAGCAAGGAAGTTCTATTTCAGCAAGGAACCTTTTTACACAGTATTACTAAAACTAACAAATGACAGAAAATACAACTCCAGTTCTGTTTCTTGTTTTTTTTAATAACAGAGCAATGTTATAACATGGTTAAAAGCTCAAAGAGTCATTTGCATAATACGTGTCCTAAAAACTATAAACTGTAATTATTAATTAGGGCAGTCAAAGTTAATATTTTAAGTCATGTGGTTAATCAAAGAAAATTGTTGCATTCATCATTAAGAAAAGGCCGCAACACACTACATGATTTTTCGGTCGGTCAAAAAGCGCACACCACAAACAGGAGGAGAATCTTATGGAATTTTAAATCTCTGATTGCGGACTGTTGCGCACCTCGTATCAGCTTTTTCCTGTCTAGAGTAAAACCACTCACTTGGAGACTCTTAAGTGTTTAAAGATCAGAGCACTGCACTTTTAGTTTAGGTACAAGTCAAAACTGTGTTATTATTACATTGGTACCTCACCTTACGAAAGACCCAACAAACGAAAATTTCAAGTTACGAAACGCCTTCACGTTAAATTTTGGTCTCTAGATACGAAAGAAAATTCAAGTTACGAAACGTGAAATCTCAAAAATTCAAATAATGCTCGCTCAGCCACACACATTATACGCTTTTCTCAGACTGAATTTAAACTTTTCTCACATTTGTCTCTGTTTAAACACTCAAACTTTCATAGATTTTCAACAAAATTATTAATAGTGAAGTGTGGGGGGAAGGGGGAGGGGGGAGAAAACTGCGCTCTGACACGTGTGATAGCGCAGCATGACCCGGCGCGGAGCTGCCAGCAGGTCTAGACCTGGACTAAACCAGGACTGGACCAGGACTGGACCAGGACGAAACCAGAACTAAACCAGGACTAGACCAGGTGGATTAAAGCGCCGCGCGCGGGTCTATTTCCTGGTTTCGTTTCGAGTCACGGCTGAGGCGAGCAGCGAGGGGGACCGCACGCAGTCTGAGCGCATGAACGAACGCATGCAAGAGCCGCGGTGGTCTAGACCTGATCTAGACCAGGAGGCACGGTTTGAGGATGGGTCTCGTTCATGCGCTCAGACTGCGTGCGGTCCCCTCCTCGCTGCTCGCCTCAGCCGTGACTCGAAACGAAACCAGGAAATAGACCCGCGCGCGGCGCTTTAATCCACCTGGTCTAGTCCTGGTTTAGTACAGGTTTAGACCTTGGTCTAGACCTGGTATAGTCCACGTTTAGTCCTGGGTCTACAGTCTCTACGCAGAACACAATGTTACACTATAAAAAAAGTTACACTATTAAAAAAAAATTTGGGTCGGGGCCTTGGAACGAATCAGGCTTTTTCCATTGAAATAGCGACTCAACTTACGAAAAATTCACGTTATGAAACCACTTCTGGAACAAATTAATTTCGTAAGGTGAAGTACCACTGTATTTGTGAAATGTGGTGCAATACTTCAGATACATGATTTTAAATGCACAGAAGGCTGGCGATAAAGTGCACAGGAAGCAGAGTCACTGCAGCTTCACTCAGTAAACATACACACGTGAGGAAATACTCTTCCGTTTTATTTTTAAAGAACGCTTCAAACTGTATTAACAGCACAGTTTTGTGGGCTGGGTGTACGGATAAAGTGGATGAGACGCTGCAGTTTAAATTTACAACTTCATGAGAGGTGAGTAATAATTATTTTTGCTATTTCCTGAGTTTGTATCTTGCGCTTCTGTGTCCATCACTCCGCAGTCATCGCGTCACGCCTCCTTGAACTCGGGGAGAAGCAAATCGCAGCCAAAATCGGGCAAATTCTCCTATGTGTGGCAGCCTTAACACAAATTAATCGCATAGTCAAAATACGTTAAACTAACTGTAGCTAGAAATCAAATCTGTATTTTAAATAAATTGTAATTGGAAGGGCACAATGTTACATTTTGAGAGAAAAATTCATATCTCATAAAAGTTTTATTTGAAGCAGTGGTACAAGTAACAAAATGTTCAAACCATTTAATACTGTCAAACAAAACCTTTACTCAATTAATAGTACTGTTACTTAAAAATGTAGTGTCTGATGTACGCACATCTATGAAAGTACAGAATTACAGTTTAAACAGATGAGTTTGAAAAAGCAATCGAAAAAGTTACAGTTCCACATAATTGCATTTATCAATTTACTTCAAACGCATCAACAATTCCCATAGTTTACGTTGCCCATCCCGAGGTTTAATTTGCTCTTTTGTGGTCGAAACAAAACAAAAGTGAGGAAATAATTTAGCCGTCCATCTTTGTGCCGGAGGAGATGAGAAGTAATGAGCAAAAAGCCACAATAAAAGTGGAATAAAAGCAGGATTAGCCTCGGCCTCCGTGTCTCGTGTCCGCCGTGCTTTATTATTTACCGGCTCTCAGGCCTGAAGCCCCAGATAATAATATTGTCTTCAGCAGCAAAAAGCAATAAGGGTAAGCAGAGAGAGAGAGAAAAAAAACTCAATGTGCATCACTCCTCCCCTTGCTCCCTCTTTCTCTCTCCCCCATGTGGAATACACAGGGGAATAAGGAAAAGCGAAGGAAAAGAGGATCATGGGTAGTCATTAGTGAGCTGGAGTTGTTGCTGTCATTGTTTATAGCTAATTTGTCTCCGTGCAGTAACATGTCCTGGTGTAAGGGATGGCAGCAAGAAGTCCCAGAACTGGTTGCCTGGGATCAAGAATACAACGTTTTCACGGACTCGAAAAATCCGACCCGGATGTGCGGCCATGTTGGAGACATTGCTCACTCAAATTAAACACGCTTATAAAGCAACCGGGCAGAAAAAATTAAAATTTCATGATAAACCTTCCACATCGGAATCCAAAACTTCTGATACAGTTGACCAGTTGTACAGAGGTAAGTTGGATGCCAAAGAAAAGGAGCGTTATATGAACAAACTCAAATTAATTGGGCAAGAAGATCCGTATGAGATGGATTCAAGTTTGTTCAATGACAGCGGCGATTTGTCGATTCTGCTGCTGTAAGCGATCCCGACATTGTCAACGACCTGGTCTTCTCCCCAAGCCCTGATACAGCACAAGACCTTCAGAGCTCTAAAGGTCTGGAGGCAACAACCAGTTTGTTTGTGGCTGGTACGAGAGCGCAAAGTGCAGAAAAGCATACTTGTATTACATAATCATATAATAACATCGTCTTTTCCACCTCTGTGGCCTTGTCTGTCGCCTCCTTTCCTTTGATAATCGCTGTGTCTGTTCACCCTGGTTTAGATCTGGTTTAGTCCTGGTTTAGACCTGCTTTAGTCCTGATTTAGACCTGCTTTAGTCCTGATTTAGACCTGCTTTAGTCCTGGTTTAGACCTGCTTTAGTCCTGATTTAGACCTGCTTTAGTCCTGGTTTAGACCTGCTTTAGTCCTGATTTACACCTGCTTTAGACCTGCTTTAGTCCTGATTTACACCTGCTTTAGTCCTGGTTTAGACCTGCTTTAGTCCTGATTTAGACCTGCTTTAGTCCTGGTTTAGAACTGGTTTAGTCCTGGTTTAGTCCTGTTTCCCTTTCCTTTGATAATCGCTCTGTCTGTTCACCCGGGCTGGTCACTACTTCAGGTAAACGAAAGAACTGCAGGTGTTTTTCTCTGTTCGATCTATTGTGACACCGAGGACCCGACAATAGTTCACCATTTTGCTTTTTTTCTTTATTTTCACTTGGTGGCATAAGTGCACTGTTTGCTTTGTTTCGAATATCTCCAACATGGCCGACTTCCGGATAATGACGTCTCGTGAAAACGCTCTATACACACTTTTTAAAGATCCCATGACATGGTACTTCTTGATGCTTTTATATGCACCTTAATTGTTCCCTAATACTGTAAATGAATCCTTCTTCAAAATCAAGACTCAGTGCATGAGAAAGCCTCGTGAACACAGTCAGAGTCAAAAATATGTCTCTGAAACACTATTCTGGGCGTTGTTGCTTGAATGCAAATGAGGAGGACAGAGACAGGCCAGTGCAGCGGGTGGGGGCATGGCCAAACTCTCCGCTCTTTCCTCTTTAGCGGTGCGATGTGCGCTGGCCCCACTTCCACGTTTAAGCGCAGAGGAAGATATGAGACAATTTCCACTGAAAAATAAACACATTTCCACAGAAAATAAAATTAAACCACTGCTGTTTCAGAGGTTCGGAGGCTCGGATAAAGGACATCCGAACCTGGAAACACTCTCACGTGCCTCCAGGCAAATAAAAAGCATTGCGTAGCTCATTCGCAGTCCAAACTCTCTGGGCGTGATTTCCAGAGACGGGTGGACATCCAGACGTGGCGTGGAACTACATTTGCATTTCCCCCCCGAGTGTGAAGTCAGAAAGTACCCTTGTTCAGAATCGCCCGTTTGGGCTGCCTTTTGTTCAAATGCGGAAAAGGATCGCAAATGCTCAGTTTAGACATTTCGCAACTTTTAGCCAATCAGGAACATGCAAGGTCCATCCATATCACAACGAATAAACGAATGAAAAAAGAAGAACTTCACAGCGGACTGAAAAATGTCACAGATTTCATTGGTCATATATCATTTACAAACCCCCCCTCCTTCCTTTCAGATTTGTCACTGAAATAAACAAATGATCGATTGGACAGCCGTGTTTGAGCCTGACTTGAGATGGGAAAAAACAAATATTACTTTTTGTTGTACTTTGTATGAAAAGTTTGAGCGCCACTGATGTAAATAGGCGTGTCACGACAAGACACATATTGAGGTGAAATATAAATAAACATAGACAATAAACGATAATACTGAAACCTAACCATAAAGCACAATAATACCCCAAAAGAGTATTCTAAATGTACAATATTGTTTGTTTTGTGTTGTTTTTTTGGATCTATAATGAGAAGTTATTTATTCCTCTACAGCCAAGATTGTCATGTAGAAACAGAGGGAGGACCCAAAATGCAGGACTGTTGTTAAAGTTCTTTAATAACAAACAAAGAATGACCAAAATCCAAAAATCGAAACTGCCATGACATGACGAGACACTGATAATGACACATCTCTCCGTCCGGGCTGGTCGTTTTCCTATGTCCCTGCTGCAGCTTCTCTGGACACAGTTCTCCATCCAGGAAGCTTGCCTCCAGATCTCAGCCCTACTCCTCATCCAAGTTTAGCTTCGGACAATACATCTCGTCTATGTTCACTGCCATCGCCATTGATGACGTTGTTAAAGATCCCATGACATGGTACTTCTTGATGCTTTTATATGGCTCCTTAATGGTTCCCTAATACTGTAAATGAATCCTTCTTCAAAATCAAAACTCACTGCATGAGAAACAGAGATAAGATGAGAAAGAGTCATAAATATCTCTCTCAAACACTTTATTCTGGGTGTTGTTGCTTGAATGCAAATGAGGAGAAAAGAGCTGGCCTATAGTAGAGGGTGGGGGCGTGGCCAAACTCTCCGCTCTCGGCTCTGAGCCCTCAGCTGATCCATTTCCTTGTTTTTGCACGGGGGGAGAGATTTGAAGCGTTCCATTGAAAAATAAACACATTTCCACATAAAATAAAATTAAACCACTGCTGTTCAAAGGTCCAGAGGCTCAGATAAAGGACTTCCGAGCCTAGAAACACTCGGATGTGCCTCCAGGCAAATAAAAAAACGCATTTCGCATTGCCTAGCGCATTCGCAGTCCAAACTCTCTGGGCGTGATTTACAGAGACGCTGAGTACAGACAGACGGGGGTGGAACTGCATTTGCATTTCTTTTTTCGATCTGACATCAATAAGGTGCCTTGTTCAAAATCGCCCGTTTGAGCTCCGATTTTTTGTAACGCAGAAAAGGATCGCAAATGCTCAGTTTAGACATTTTGCAACTTTTAACCATGGGGGAGGGGGTAAACAGGGTAGGGGAGCTCACATTAACGTTCAAAAACCTCAGAAAGGGAAAATTTCATGCCATGGGACCTTTAAAGCTTCCAGGACCTGCTAATATCCCTCTACAGACATTGAATTTCCCTGGGCTGCCTCCATGGCCACCTGACCCCCTCGAACTTCCTCTGCTTTTTAGTTTGTATATTAACGATCTCCCCTCGGTGTGTGATTCTAATGTCATCGTGTATGCGGATGACACAGTCCTGTTCATTCATGGGAAAAATGCTGTAGAAGTGCCCATGAGATTAACAGGGGAACTGAAGAAGGTTGCTGATTGGTTGCAAAATTCTAGTCTCACTTTAAATGCAGAAAAGACAGTTGCAATGTTTTTTTACAAACAGACGAAAAATTCTAAATTATCCAGATATTTATTTGCCTGGAAGAATCCATGACTCATCGCTGTACCAGCGGCGAGTCTGGTAACACTTGGTCCAGAATGCGCTGCCGTTGCGCTTAGACAGACAGCTAAGTGAACCAATCAGAGAACAGTTAACGGACAGCGACGTGAACCAAGCCGGGAGGAAGCAATGCAAAAACATCTTTTTTGAAAAGAAAGGCCTCTAGAGCTGTCAGCTGCTGTGGTTTTAAGGAATCAATGTGTTTTAGATAATTTAAAACCAATTTTACAGCTGAATGGAAGGGACGTTGCGGGCAAAGGCGGGTGCACTGACGTCACCATCTTTGAACGAATCAGAATCGCGGAGTCCGTTTTTAACCAGGGGAGCGAGGGTGGAGCGAGGGTGTCCAAATGGTATTGCGCTGTATAGCAAATACAGAGAGATATCATTTGGCTGGCCAGGTAAGATATTTATATAAATGGGAAGAAAATTTTAAATGTCAATGATTTTACTTTTAGGTGTCACTTTGGATTCAACGTTGACTTTAAAAAACACTTAAAAAAGCGTAGAAATTCTCTCAAATTTAATCTGGCAAATTTTAGGTACATACGAGGATCTCTGACTATCGAGGCATCGCACATGTATTTAAACTCCATGATTCTCTATCGTTTTCTATATTGAGTGACAAGCTGGTCACAGGCGCAAAACAGCCTTAAAGCCTCTTGAATCAATGTATAAAAGCACTCTAAAGATTCACAAGAAATCCAGACAATATCACCACTGTCATATTCTTTCTAAATATGATTTTCTAAACTTCGATAACGTATGCGAACATCTGCCTAATTATTCATGGTATTGCTGCCCTTCCTCTGAGAAGGTTCGTCACACTGAGCCCTGAAAAAACGACTCGAGTCACCAGGGCGACCTCTTGAGGAGAGTGCAGCGCTCCAAAAGTAGGACCTCTTTCAGTAAAACTGCTTCTCTTTTATTGCCATGAGTCAGTGGAATAGTTTGCCAAATGAGATTATAACATGTACAAGTTTTCAAACGTTTGCACATCCAACAAAGAAATGACTAATATCAAAGCACAGATGCACAGATGATCGCCACACGAAAGCTGAATTAGTATTTAAAGGTCCCATGGCATGAAATTTTCACTTTCTGAGGTTTTTGAACGTTAATGTGAGCTCCCCTACCCTGTTTAGCCCCCCCCATGGTTAAAAGTTGCGAAATGTCTAAACTGAGCATTTGCGATCCTTTTCTGCGTTACAAAAAATCGGAGCTCAAACGGGCGATTTTGAACAAGGCACCTTATTGACGTCAGATCGAAAAAAGAAATGCAAATGCAGTTCCGCCCCCGTCTGTCTGTACTCAGCGTCTCTGTAAATCACGCCCAGAGAGTTTGGACTGTGAATGCGCTAGGCAATGCGAAATGCGTTTTTTTATTTGCCTGGAGGCACGTCCGAGTGTTTCTAGGCTCAGAAGTCCTTTATCTGAGCCTCTGGACCTTTGAACAGCAGTGGTTTAATTTTATTTTATGTGGAAATGTGTTTATTTTTCAATGGAACGCTTCAAATCTCTCCCCCCTGCAAAAACACGGAAATGGATCAGCTGAGCGCTAGAGCGGAGAGCGGAGAGTTTGGCTACGCCCCCACCCTCTACTATTGGCCATCTCTTTTCTCCTCATTTGCATTCAAGCAACAACGCCCATTATGGACTGTTCAGAGAGAAAAAAAAACTCTTTCTCATCTTATCTCTGTTTCTCATGCACTGAGTGTTGATTTTGAAGAAGGATTCATTTACAGTATTAGGGAACCATTAAGGAGCCATATAAAAGCATCAAGAAGTACCATGTCATGGGATCTTTAAACATGTCCTAAAGACTATAAAGTCCATTTGATGCAGAAATATGATCATAATTGTGACTCATAATTATGACTGTTGCAGTGTTTTCGGCGTATCTCCACATGTAAACGCGTATTGTGTGTTTCGGAGTCAAATCGCACTCTGTACATGAGCTCCGGAGAAACGGACGTGTCCCGAACCTGTCCTGAAGGTCCCCCAAATGTGTCATGTGTCCAAGTAGAAGTTAAAAGTCCATTTTCATGTCCTTATTGTCTTGCAGTGCCGCTTACATATGCAGGAGCTCTTCACAGCTGATAGGCGCTCCTCGTAACGGGATTGGCGGGCGCGCGAGCTTGGCAAAATATGTTGATTTATGCACGCCCCGTTTGTTTCCTCAAAAACAAGCCTATTTGAAATTTAAAAAATGTATGTTTTTAACGTCACTAATGCTGTTATCTGAAACATGGAGAGGCTTCTTCATTATCTCAACTAGCACATTCTGCAAAACATGAAAATCACAAATAAACAAAAAAACGCATTTTCTGAGAATCTGTAATGCCGACTTGAGATCTTGAAGTCCGTGGTGCGTCACAAATTTGCACTCATTAGTGATGAATGTGTGTGAGTGAAACTAGGACTGGTGAGTGTGTGTATGGATGTATAAAGATATTTTTTAAAATGTTTTTTAGAAATGGCATAGTGAGGGTTGTTATCTGATATGTATGCACATGTGATTATTCTTATGCAGTGGTCCATTACCCATTTACAATCTGTGTCACAGTATATTTAATTAACATCAACCTGTCCCGGGACTACAGGTGGAAATTAGCATTTTTGCTATAACCTGGCACCTGCATCTTTCTTTTGTTTATTTCAAAGGTCAGTGAAATGTTGTGCACTGTCCCTGTGCAAATAAATAAACCATACCAAATAAACCATACTTGTCTTCGTGACCCCAGACCGTTCAGAAAAATATAAATAAAAATGCCACTAGTACAAAGAAAAATTGACCGTGATAAATACTGACACTCAGAAATTATGGATATTGAACACTAAGTTGATATAGTAATTACCATGACTGACCTAGATCTCCTCAAACCTTTTGGCACGATGTAAAATAGATTTTTGGTTGCATGCACAGGTTTAGAAGAGCATTTTTCAAAAGCAAAGTTAAAGGGACAGTGTGTAAGATTTTTACCTGTTAATTACTGAAATTGAAGATACCCATTCAAAAATACATTGTTTTCCAAGTCTTCCATCATCTTCCATCATGAAATCAAAGTATTCTTTTGGACTTAGATATAGTCACATAAAAGGGGGATCTTCCCCATGCAGAGGCAGCCATTTTGAATACGAGAGCCGCAGAAGGACATTTGGGCTCCGCCTTCGCCTTCGGCAAGGCTCGTGGTTTTGGGTAAACAACACAAGCATGCTGCCGGATCAGACGTCGTAATGGATCTAACACGTGTTTTGGACTAAATTGTTTTACTGGATTTTATTCGCTGGATCCTTACGGACAAATTGAGAGCAAGTTTATGGTGAAATACAGAGTTTGACCTGTGCAAAGCATTCTAAGGTAAGCTAACCTCGTTTTGTGCTTTTCCGTATAAAAGCCCCATGTGCTCGGGGAGTGTTTGTTGTGCAGGGAAATGAATTGCATAGTCAAAAAGAGGAGACTGTAAGGTTTCATTTGATGTGTAGAGTGTCATGGTACATGATCGGGAATGTGTGTTTTCATGAGAAAAAAAAAAAAAAAACGGGACCGCGTTTTATTTATACAGTAGCGCGGCGCGGCTCGTGCGCGGGTGACCCTCGAGGTCTGCCGTAGCTAAAACAGAAAGTGCAATAGCACCATCCACATATGCGCCACGAATCCTACACACTGGGGCTTTAAACAGGGAAGAATTTTACCGCTGCTTATGGCTACTTTTTATGAATTAACCTTTATTTAACCCGGATCAAACATACATTTAGACAATCACAAGAATGTAAAAAAAACTGTTATAAACCATAGATCTCGTTTCCAAACTTTTTAGCATTAATTTAAAGGTCTTCTATTACACAAAATTGACTATTGTGAGCGTTTAGAAATGTTATAATGTTATTACCTCCTCAGAAACAGACCTGGAGATGTGTTTTGTTTCATTCACGCATTTGAGTAATCCTTTAATTTTAGTGTGTACACATTTTCAAAGCTCAAAATGCTCTGTTCCACCTTGTGATGTCATGCAGTGGTAGTTTTCAATTTATTGGTTGGCTATTAGCTTTTGTTCAGTAGGGGGTGGCAGTTCCAGGTCTGAAATTATCCAAATAATTCTAGTTAAGGTGTACGAACACATTGGAGCTCTTCCTGTATTACCGCATGACATCACAAGGTAGAACGGAGAGAAGAACTCGTTAGAGATCGTTAAAGATCCCATGACATGGTACTTCTTGATGCTTTTATATGGCTCCTTAATGGTTTCCTAATACTGTAAATGAATCCTTCTTCAAAATCAACACTCAGTGCATGAGAAACAGAGATAAGATGAGAAAGAGTATTTTTTTTCTCTCTGAACACTCCATAATGGGCGTTGTTGCTTGAATGCAAATGAGGAGAAAAGAGATGGCCTATAGTAGAGGGTGGGGGCGTGGCCAAACTCTCCGCTCTCCGCTCTAGCTCTCAGCTGATCCATTTCCGTGTTTTTGCACGGGGGGAGAGATTTGAAGCGTTCCATTGAAAAATAAACACATTTCCACAGAAAATAAAATTAAACCACTGCTGTTCAAAGGTCCAGAGGCTCAGATAAAGGACTTCCGAGCCTAGAAACCCTCGGACGTGCCTCCAGGCAAATAAAAAAACCGCATTTCGCATTGCCTAGCGCATTCGCAGTCCAAACTCTCTGGGCGTGATTTACAGAGACGCTGAGTTCAGACAGACGGGGGTGGAACTGCATTTGCATTTCTTTTTTCGATCTGACGTCAATAAGGTGCCTTGTTCAAACTCGCCTGTTTGAGCTCCGATTTTTTGTAACGCAGAAAAGGATCGCAAATGCTCAGTTTAGACATTTCGCAACTTTTAACCATGGGGGGGGGGGCCTAAACAGGGTAGGGGAGCTCACATTAACGTTCAAAAACCTCAGAAAGTGAAAATTTCATGCCATGGGACCTTTAAACATGTGTGAATGAAAGAAAACACAACTCCGTCTGTTTGTGATGAGGAAACAACATTATAAGATAGAAAATAGCACAATATGGGCCATTAAAACTGACCTTTCTTCTCTGTTTGCTATACTTTATTATTATGTGCAGGCCGTCTGATTTGGCCACATGTTGCTGCTTGTACTATATAGGTTTTAGGTAGAAAACAAAAAATTTCACACGGATAAACTTTGAGTACCCCAGCTTTCACTTTCAATTCATTTCCGCTCGTTCTGTGTCTCGTTGTGTTGCACAGGAGAAGTTAGGATTTCCCCAGCAGTGAGAGAACAGAGGAGCTGCTGCTGACGGGAGGCTTTAACTGCAAATACAAACACACACCAACCAAAGTGCTTGTTTTGTTTCAGATCTGTCAAATGTTTTCCAGCACATTTTGCACAGATGAATTGGGAAAGCTAAACAAGATCAGAGTCACGGTGGTTTAGCGCTGGAACGGCATAGGCAAAGATGCAGTGTGTGTCCTCAAAGTGAGATTGATATGTCTTATGCGCACTGCTGGCAAGGAGGGTACAATTGGCTTTCACAAACTATAGGCCTGTACATCAGTTTGTGTATTTTATACTTGCCTGAGCAAAAATAAAGACTAAATATCTACATCTAAACTTTATTATTACGACAGGCATAAATTCAGCAGTCAACAGTTAAGACGCATTACAAAACATAATAGGAACTGGTCATTTTCCGCCAAAGTTAAAAAACAAACAAACAAATCAAATCAGAATGAGCCTCACGTGAGTCTTTAATTTGAGTTGTCAGTTTCAGCGCTGAAATCCAGTTAGTTTAAACCTAAAATGCCTCTCTCCGATCTGAACGGTCTCTACCTAAACCCCAGCACCTGCAGCCAGTCATTAGACTACAGCTCACGGAGTGATTTCTGAAGGTTCTGGGCTGTTTCACATGTATTTTTATCTTTATTTTTCAATGCACATTCTATTGCACATTTTACTATATCTGTAAATACACTCAACAAAAATATAAACGCAACACTTTTGTTTTTGCTCCCATTTTTCCTGAGATGGACCCAAAGATCCAAAATTCACTCCAGATACACAACACTACCATTTCTCTCAAACATTGTTCACAAATCTGTCCAAATGTGTGACAGCGAGCACCTCTGCCCCGCCGAGACAATCCACCCCACCTCACAGGTGCGCCACATCAAGATGCCAATCCGACATCATGACCAGTGCACAGGTGCGCCCCAGACTGCCCACAATAAAAGGCCACCCCGAAATGTGCATTTTTTTTGCTTTATTGGGGGTCTGGGGACTCAGAACCAGTCAGTATCTGGTGTGACCACCATTTGCCTCATGCAGTGCAACACATCTTCTTCGCATAGAGTTTATCAGATTGTCAATTGTGGCCTGTGGAATGTTGGTCGCGGGCATTTTTTGTGATTGTTGCGGGCTAAAATGCCTGAATTTGCGTGAGCTTTTCCAAAAAGTTTTGCTGAAAGTTGCGGTGCTTTTAAGGTTTTTGTTGCAATTTTGTTGCGGGAGGAAGTGAAAGTTGCGATAAATAGTTGCGATTTTCGCTTTTTGTAATTAAAATTGAGTAATATTTTGAATACTGAGTTATTACTGACAAAGAATAATACAAGGACACAGAGATCACAGATATGGTCCTAAAACAACCTTACCAACATAGAAAATAAATTACTACTAGGAGGGGAACTGTTTCGCCCGGTCTTTTGCTGCTATTTTTGTGGGCAAATGGCGCCGCAGACATTAGAAACCGTGTCTCAATTCCCAGAGTGCACAGTTCGGAGCGTGGCCCAAAGGGCATGTGCGTCACACATTTCGACAGTACACCGGCGCGACGACTGCTGTCCCACTTCTTTTTTGTCCCATGCACAGTTAACATGCGGTCCGAAGACGGCAGTTGTTAAGCGGTCCGCGGACTGCAGTCGGGGCTGAGCAAGTGTGCACCGCCTTGACTGCAGTCTGAGCCCCCTTCAGGCCGCGCTCCGAGCTGTGCGCTCTGGGAACTGGGGACACGGCCGCAGTTTCGTTTTGTCACACGGACGTAAGGCAGAAGGAAGTTGGTCGGCGTTCAATACGTCGCCGATGACTGGTCAAAATTAGTAAAAATTGCGGAAAAGTTGCAGTGATTGGTCAAAATTGCAACACCGCCCTGAATTCACGGGGATTGGCTGAAGTTGCGTTGAAGTTGCAAATCGCAACATCGCAAATTCCTGGAAGGTCTGTTTAAAGTGATTCCGTGTGTTCTGTTTTTCAGTAAAAAAATGTAAAAAAAGGTTTAATGCCTTTAATGCCACATGTAACATCTCTACGGAAACAAGCAGGTAGCGCATCTCTATCAGAAAAGTCACACAATGCCACCTTTAAGTAATATATATATATATATTTTTCCTAGCATAACATACAGTAGTACATCAGTGGGGCCTTGAACCATGTACCTTTTTGCAGTACCACACTCACTTATTCCCAGGACTCTCAGGTCTAAACTGTTCACACGAGTTTTCATTACACACTACACACATCGACAGAGCAAAGTAACATTGATTTTTGTTCCCCCTCCACCTGGGTCCTCCACCGCCCTGAAGTGGACTGTGATTAGAGGCTCTGAGCTCAAACACAGCGGTCTGTCTGTCTGTAAGTCCAGCCGTTTTTAAAGTGCATAGGAAATCATTTGAATTCAAGATTTTACTAAACATGTTGCCTTGTTGTAACTTTGTTTTTTTTAACAGTTTACTTTCTTGGACAAGGGCAGCATATTGATACTTTCCAGCTGATGTGAAGCTACCTGGAGGCACGGCTCTGTCCGATGCTCTGCCACCCAAGTTAATCTGAGCTTTCAGAAAAAAAGAAGTTTACCGCACACTTGTTTGACTTTCCAATAATTCCTTTATTAGGTGAGAGTGAATCTGAGCGTTGTTTTAACACAATATGATAATAAAGAACTGACCTAATTGGAACTACAACAGGGGAGCTGGTGGGTGTTGTCACAATGTTTTTTTTTTCACTTAGTCACCCTCACCTCTTGGTTGAAAATGAAACACCTAAATCTAAACTTGCTAATGTGCGCATTGTAGAGCACTTTTCCAGACACTCAAAGACGATTTAAGAAGAAGAAGAAGAAGAAGAAGAAGAAGAAGAAGAAGAAGAAGACACTCTATTCATCCCCATAGGGAAATTATTCCTCTGCATTTGACCCATCCTTCAGGAGCAGTGGGTAGCTGGTCTTTCAGGCGCCGGGGACCCATCTCCATGATCTTATTGCTCGACTTGGTCAGGACCTAAGCTGGAGCATGTTTTGGGTTGATGGGGGAAACCGGAGTGCCCGGAGGAAACCCATCCAGACACAGGAAGAACATGCAAACTCCACACAGAAAGGCTCGGGCGACCTGGGGATCGAACCCGGAACCATGCTGTGAAGCATGAGTGCTAGCCACTCAGCCACCGTGCCGCCAATTTACAATGCTGCACTTTATTATCACTTTATTATCTCAGCACTCAATGGTGGTAAGCCAGGGCTCTCAAGTCTCACGCATTGAGAGTGTGACACACGCAATTCGACGTGTTCACACGCTCACACGCCACACATGGCATTTCTCACGCTGATTTCTTTTTTTTTTTCTTTTTTTTTGTGCCCAGAAAATCGGTCTGTGTGGCTTAGTTTATGCAGGCTCTGCGCGTTTTCAGCGAAAAAAACTCCCCCCCCAGACGCACCGTCCCCCGGGCACGTCCTGAGCCTCAGTCCCGGTGCCACGTCTCCTCTGAGACGCACTGACTCCGGTCCCGGCGTCTCCGTCTGTGCGTAACGTGTCCCCCCCGACGGCTTACACACGGAATACGCGCGGCCCAGAGCCGAACTGCCCATGGTGAGACGCGGTGAGACGCGGGCCTGGTGCACGCTCCCCCCCGCCCCGGTCCCTCCTCCCCGCCCCTCTCAGCGCGCACAGATAAAGTGCGGTGATGATAAAACAAACTGTAGTTTAAGTTTGCTCTTTAGACAAACAGGGCTCTCAACACGCAATTCGACGTGTTCACACACTCACACGGCATTTCTCACGCAATTCAAGCGCCCCCCCCCCCCCCCCCCCCCCCCGCGCTCCTCGGAAATTATAGTCTCACGCACGACCCCGCTCAAAACTTGAGAGCCCTGTGGTAAGCTGCTGTTGTAGGCACAGCTGCCCTGGGACAGACTGGCAGAAGCGAGGCTGCCATTCTGTGCCATTTGTCCCCCAAACCACCACTCACTCACACACCACATTCATCCTACACAAGGTGCAGTAGAGCCACGACAGCACCAAACCATTCCTAAGGCTACATTCACACTGCAGCCTGAAATGACCCAAATCCGATTTTTTTCGCCCCCATGTGACCTGCATCTGATCTTCTAATGACAGTCTGAATGACACAGATCTGATTTTTTCAAATGCGATCCAGGCCACTTGGATATGTGGTCCTAAATCCGATACAGATCCGATCTTTTGGCATGCGACTTCAGTCTGAACGGCCAGGTCGCATTCATGCGACACGGCGTGTTTTCTCCAGCGAGAGTGGTACAAGTAAATGTACACAAAACGTTCTTCTCGTCATGCAAAACTAGTATATAAACTCAGTGAAGTGTCAGTGAAGCTGTGAAGCACATAGCAATCCCACCACTCTTGCCTGCGACTCCGCACCAACATGTTCATTTCTACGGACGTTGCTGCCGCTGCCCCACAAAACACCATGGTCAGAAACCTTGTCCTTCTCCTTCTCTGTCTCCTCTTTAAAACAAATAAGCTGTACATGTTTTGGCTCCGGTACGCAGCAACTTTAGGCTACTTCCGTAAACACTGAGCACGTTCGCTGCGTGTGACATCGTCGTGTCCTCCAATGTGCATGTGGGACACTTTTGGGGCGTTTAACGTTCACACTGGAGATCACATACCAGTCGCATTTCATTGGAAATGTGAACGGCCTCACAAAAACACTGGATTTCACAAAAAAATCTACTAGGCCTACTAGTACTCAGTCTGGGCATTGATAAGGTGATATAGTCAAGAATAACTTACTATATAACTATATAACTTACTATATTTCCAATGAAAATACGTAGAACTGCCACAGAAATATTGGTACGATGGCTGCAAGAAGGTCCTGGGTTCAGTGTCCGGGTCGGCTGGGCCTTTCTGTGTGGAGATTGCGTGTTCTTCCTCAGGCTCAGGTTTGCCCCATCAACCCAAAAAACATGTACAACAGGTACCTCCAGTGAATGTAGTCGTGACCAAGAATAGCTCAAGATCTGGAGATGGGTCCCATTACTCTTGACAGGTTGCCCAAGTGACTTTGAAGGATGGTTCAAATGCAGAGTACAAATTTCCCAACAGGGACAATAAAATGTACTTACCTTGATCACTGCCCAGCCTAGTCAGCAAGAACATGTTTCGGTTTTGCTCAAACATCAAACAAAGTGAACATGTGTTTCTGCTGCTATTAGACAAACACGTCAAAGAACTCCAGCTGTATCTTTCTCGTACATGCTCCATCAAAAGTGACGCAACAAGGGAAAGCGAGGAAACACTGCAGCTTGTCATTCCAATCGTATTACATAAAAATATGATTACACAATAAACCCGAGAATTCAAGAAGTCCAAGAGCAATTTTATGTGGACAAACTTCAATAAGGAAAAATGGGAGCGTACCTATATGTGACCGACCGCGGCAAAACAAGACACAAGTCATCACATCTGCACTAAAACAGCCACGATTCAGCTCGTCTGCAATACATTTAGCTTGGTCCATCTTCATTCAGTAGTGAAATCACATGCAGCTGAGCAGCTTTACTATGCAAGAGTTTGCATCTACACTGTCTGACGATTAGGACGATTGTGTATTTCTGAACTTTCATAATGATAACAAGACATATTGGTAATGACAACAAATCAATTTATTGATATATTAAAGCAAATTTCATCATGTGTAAAGGCATATTATTGCAAAAATGTTACAATATCAAGTTAAATAGCTTTTTCATCAAAATAACCACCTTTGGCCTTATTCACAGCTTTACAAATTCAAGGCATTCTGTCCAACGATTTTTCAAGATATCCATCCTCTATAGTTTTCCACTCATCCTGAAGACATTTCCACAGGTGTTTAACGTTAGTCGGATTCCTGGAGCGCACTTTAATATCCAAATAATCCCACACTTTTTCGATGGGTGACAGGTCAGGAGACTGGGGCGGCCATGTCATAACCTGCAGTTGACCAAATGACCCTTACACAGTTTGGATGAGTGCTTTGGGTCATTATCTTGTTGGAACCAGAAGTTTCGTCCAGAGTTCAGAAATACTTACCTGGCCAGCCAAATGATATCTCTCTGTATTTGCTATACAGCGCGATACCATTTGGACACCCTCGCTCCCCCGGTTAACAACGGACTCCGCGATTCTGATTCGTTCAAAGATGTTGACGTCAGTGCACCCGCCTTTGCCCGCAACGTCCCTTCCATTCAGCTGTAAAATTGGTCTTAAATGACCTAAAACACATCAATTCCTTAAAACCACAGCAGCTGACAGCTCTAGAGGCCTTTCTTTTCAAAAAATATGTTTTTGCATTGCTTCCTATCGGCTTGGTTCACGTCGCTGTCCGTTAACTGTTCTCTGATTGGTTCACTTAGCTGTCTGTCTAAGCACAACAGCAGCGCATTCTGGACCAAGCATTACCAGACTCGCTGCTGGTACAGCGATGAGTCATGGATTCTTCCAGGCAACAGAAATACACAATCGTCCTAATACTTTTGTCAGGCAGTGTAGCTCACAGCTGATAGGCAGAAGAAAGAAAACAAAAGAGCACTACTTGCGCGGCCAGTGGTAATTATGGTAATTTACACACACCCACATTCTTTCCGATAAACAAGCCACTTTCAAAACCTAAATCTATGGTTTTAAAACAACTAATGCAGTTATCTGAAACATGGAGTGGCTTCTTCATGATCTCAACAAGCACATTCTGCAAAAAACAAAAATCACAAATTCTGAAAAAAAATTTAAATAAAAATAAAAACTCGATTATCTGGGTTTCACTAACCCCGAGTTGCGGCCTCTTTCCGGGCGCTCAGTCACGTATTTTGAAAGTAGATCACCCTTGCCCTCAAAAGTTTGAAATTAGAGCTGAGAGAACATAGAGCCCTTAAAAAAAGACTCACAGAAAATGATAACGCTGCAATGTTCCAGGTTAGCGTCATAGAAAACCAAAAAGAGATGTGATGATGTCATGATACTAACTTTGAGCGCTTTTTAACCTTTCTCATCTGTACATGTTTGTCCGTGTGTTCCCCAGTACATATGTATTGTGTAAGCAGCTCTTGAGGTCAAAATAAGTTTGCAGTGTCTATTTATAAAACGTTTTATTGTCTGATAATCAAGAAGTGCATGGTTATCATGCTAGCAGTCGTCAGTATTACTATGATGGCAAATGCTGCTGGCCTTTGAGTTGTTAAAAAGCACCTATAAACTCATGAGGATGCTTGAAATGCATAAGGAAAGTGAGGAATAACTTTGAACCAATGCAAGAACTAGTTTTGTTCACGTTTTTAAGGCAGTAAAAATCAGTCACACCACTTTTAACGCACCATACTCGGCCTTAAAGGAAAAGTAACGTTTTTTACAATTTGAGCCTTATTTCTGTAATAAAACAAGTTGTTTTACTCACCCATATCACTTTGGTGTCATATGGAGCATTTCCGGAGATGTTTTAGATTAGCGTTAAGCTAACACCGTTAACCTAGCGCGACTTGTAGCCATAGCTCGGGGCATTCCCCGAGCATGTAATATGCCCCGTGCGGGCTCCAAATAACAAAACTTTAGCACTTTTTAAATCATAGAAGCTCGATGTCTTAGTCTACGATTTTGTTTGGTTAAAAGTGGCCTGTAATCCGAGATTTAGCCATAGTTTCGAGTAGATGAGGACGCCAGTGCGCATGCGCGGAGTGTGCTCTCAGCTCCCGGGACCCAAACATGGAACGCATAGCTGTAAACTATGGCTAAATCTCGGATTACAGGCCACTTTTGATTCAAACGAAATCGTAGACTAAAGACATCGAGCTTCTATGATTTGAAAAGTGCTAAAGTTTGTGTTATTTGGAGCCCGCACGGGGCATATTACATGCTCGGGGAATGCCCCGAGCTATGGCTATAAGTCGCTCTAGGCTAACGGCGTTAGCCTAACGCTAATCTAAAACATCTCCGGAAATCCTCCATATGACACCAAAGTGATATGGGTGAGTAAAACAACTTGTTTTATTACCAAAATAAGGCTCAAATTGTAAAAAACGTTACTTTTCCTTTAAACTCAAGAATTGTGCACTTCTCTGTTCTTTACAGCCTCCTGAACGGCTTCCATTACTGCAGAAATATCCAACGTCACTCTTAAACACGCATTGCAATATTGTGACAGACAAAAACAAACTGCATACAGAGTGAAGATAATAATTCTACATTATTCCTCTGCAGCTGCATAAAGTGTGCCTCAAGGTCGACGCCATACTTCTCGAAGGTCTGCTAGAGAACTCGTTTTTCTCTTTCCGATGCGTTATGACACATCTCCCCGACCACGTGTCCCTGCAAAGGCTATATTTCACATGCCGACAAACAGATTCATCAAGATGCTCGTTCGCTCTTAGCAAGGTCTTCTGTTAGGTAGCAGCAAGTATGACGCAAGAGCTTGTTTGGTCCATATTGGTGGTTTTCAAATTCTAGAAAGTAATCAGGTCATACTTCCAGATGGGGGAGGCAAGAGACTATGAATTACCTTGCACTTTATCATGAAATATCAGAAAGGTAAATTAAAAACATGGAACCTGTTCATTTCTATCACTGACTAGACCAAAGACCAAGCTGTATCGTTGAACAATATTCATTTTAGCTGCCCCCATCTGTATTAAATAATATTGGCCCATAAAATGTTGTGATGTCATGTGAAACCTAGCTATTGGTTGTTTTCAAATTCTATAAAGTTATTCTAGAAGAAGTTATTCCTATCTGTGGTGGAAAGTAACACTGGACACATTTACATGATGTTTTTAATTGCTCTGAATTAAATAGTTCAGAATTAAATTATTCTCCTTCGAGTTTACATGGAAATATTAATTGGAAAACACGTTAAATTGGCTTTATTTAATTCCGCTTAATGTCTGGGGGTCGGGAAGGGTTCTGATTGGACAGGGACACGAACGTATTTACGTCGACTGGAAGAAAACGCACACTTCAGTTGCTACCGGCTTTTTGTCACCTTGGTTTGGTTTGCGTTTTAATGTTTTCTGCAGTTCACTCTTTTCATTATTTGAAGTTCTTCCAGTGAACTTATTAATATAACTGTTTCGGTTTGAGACCGACGTTTGCTCCTGGCCGCCATCTCGCAGTGCGTCATCGCGTCAGAAGGGCGACCCAACGAGCATGTGCCGAAAGACCGGAATTATTTTTAAGTGGAATAAACGTTTACATGATCGAGGAATAAATTAATTTGCCTTTAAAATGGGAATAAACCACTCATTTATTCAGATTTAAGTGAATCATTTTCATTAGGAATTAAGTGTTCACATGGTCTTTTTAAATTTATTTTTATTGGAATTAAAGCTCTGATGTAAAATGTAAAGTAGTAAAGTGTTGTGTGTAACATGTAGTAAACAGTTTGTATGTAAAATCCCTCTGCTGTCCAAGTAAAATCCATGACAAAGAAATTAAATTTGTCAACTGGACAAAAGTTTTTTTATTGAATATGTTTTGCAGGTCTATGTCGACAGTGCAGAAACTGTAAAGAAGTAGGTGTGTTAGTTTCAGAGTAATTTCATGGTAGTACATTTTAGTACATTAGTACATTTTAGAGTGTATACTTTTTACTTCACTACATTTTGAGGGCATGTGTATGTGCTTTCTAAATTTTTTACTGAAAAGTAAAAGATTTTTTTGTTGTTGTCTGAGACCTGCAGAAAAAGACTGAGGGGCTTATTTTTTTTAACATTCATAGTCTGAGCAAACAAACATTTACAAAAAAATAAAAACTGCAAGAATAAAAGCTATTGTCTATTGTTTCTGCTTAACAAAGTTCAGCACAATCTTTATAAAAAATCACTACATTTGAAGCTTTATTAGATCTCTTACTTTTTTTCTTACTTTTTTACATTTTAAGTACATTTTTCAATAGGTACAGACGCTCCTCAACTTACGAACGAGTTACGTTCCGGACACCCGTTCGTTAGTTGAATTTGTTTGTAAGTTGTTATTACATGTTTAAGGCTTGTATAAGTTATCTATATGGATTTGTACTGCATTTAAATAACACCAATATCACAAATAACACAATAACACTAATAAATAACACAAAATAATACTAATATGTTTTTTAAAAATATGGAAAACTGATGAGATAAAAAGAAGAGAGGGACACAGAGGCACAGTGTGAATGTATGTGTGAGACTGTGTGTGTGTGTGTGTGTTTACCTCCTATTTGTGCAAACCAGCCATGGCTGGCAGAAAAGGTTTCTTCCGCAGCACTTTCCCCTGCCTTAGCCTTAAAGCCCCAGTGTGTAGGATTCGTGGCGCATTGGTGGATGGTGCTATTGCACTTTCTGTTTTATCTACGGCAGACCTCGAGGGTCACCCAGGCGCGGTCCCGTTTTTTTTTTTTTTTTTCTCATGAAAATACACATTCCCGATCATGTACCATGACACTCTACACATCAAATGAAACCTTACAGTCTCCTCTTTTTGACTATGCAGTTCATTTCCCTGCAAAACAAACACTCCCCGAGCACATGGGGCTTTTATACGGAAAAGCACAAAACGAGGTTAGCTTACCTTAGAATGCTTTGCACAGGTCAAACTCTGTATTTCACCATAAACTTGCTCTCAATTTGTCCATAAGGATCCAGCGAATAAAATCCAGTAAAACAATTTAGTCCAAAACACGTGTTAGATCCATTACGACGTCTGATCCGGCAGCATGCTTGTGTTGTTTACCCAAAACCACGAGCCTTGCCGAAGGCGAAGGCGGAGCCCAAATGTCCTTCTGCGGCTCTCGTATTCAAAATGGCTGCCTCTGCATGGGGAAGATCCCCCTTTTATGTGACTATATCTAAGTCCAAAAGAATACTTTGATTTCATGATGGAAGTGAAAAGGCTTGGAAAACAATGTATTTTTGAATGGGTATCTTCAATTTCAGTAATTAATGGCTAAAAATCTTACACACTGTCCCTTTAAGGTCATTAAAAAGCGATATGACCTTCTCACTGATCAGCATAAGGCTCAAAGCAACACGCCGCTGCCGCTGAATTTCGAGCCAAATACCAAGAAGTTTCTCCATCTCTTCCATGAGTTTCCCTCTCTTCTTGCTTATGATGGTGGATTGCATACCCGCTGCACTTTTCACATGCTCCATAATGCGCTCCTTTTGTTTATATATCGTACCAATTGTCGAACGGTTCACGTTGTACGCGTGTGCCACATTCACCATCTTCTCACCAGCATCAAGTTTCTTTATTATCGCCACCTTCTTTTCAAATGAGATGGCTTGCCGCTTTTTCACAGAAGCTTCACTAGAAGCTTTTCACCAACCATATTGGATTACTGTACGCATGCAAGAAAAACAAGTTCATAACACCGCACCGTAGTAACACAGTTGTACGCCCACTCAGTTGAAGTTCTGAACACTTCTACTGAGTGGGCGTGACGCATGGGGGATGCTGCGCAGCGCCCTGCCTGTGCGTCAGCGGCGGAAATACGCACTACGTACTGTACCCGGAAGTCGGAATAGGCGCTAAATACAAAAACTCAAACATTTAACTTTTTTTTTAAAATTTTCGACCCTGTTTGTAACTCCGAATGTTCGTAAATCGAATGTTCGTATGTCGAGGAGTGTCTGTACTTCAAATAGATTGTTCATGTAATACTTTCTGCACTTTTGAGTACTTCTTCCACCATTGATTCCAGTTAATAACATTGTACTTTGCCATGAAATATCCAAAAGGTAAATGCACAAATGTTGAACCTGATCATTTTTATTAGTGATTAGACCTCACTATGACAAAAAGAAAAGAAAAAAAAAATCGGAATGTTCTAAACTGCCGGCATCTGTATTACACAATATTAGTTTACAGAATGTTGTGGTGTCATCTGAAACCCAGCAGTACCTCTGTTAGAGGCACTGGGTGACTGGGAGCTAGTTTGGGAGGTCAGGAGTACCTAGCTGGTGGATTAATGTATTGTTTTTGGAGCTCAACAGTAAAGCCCACTTTGAAGTCCGCTCTGGTTCCAGAAGTACATTTCCCATTCAATTTTCTCATCAACTTTTCAAATATTAAGAGGCCAAAGGCATCACAGAGGTTAAAGGAAAATTAACGTTTTTCTTTACAATCTGAGCCTTCTTTCGGCAATAAAACAAGTAGTTTTACTCACCCATAGCAGTTTGGTGTCAATTGGAGCAGTATCGCAGAACTTATGTTGAGCCGTTCTGTTCTACTAATGATCCCGTATCCGTTAGCGTGAGTGCTCGGGGCACTGATTTGCGGCCTCCAAATAACACAAACTTTAGCACTTTTCAAATCACAGAAGATCGCTGTGTCAGGGTAGACTTTTAGTAGATTCCAAAACGGCCTGAAACCCGATATCGCAACAGAAAAGTAAAGTTCAGAGCGGTGTTAGCTTCTTTCGGACTAGCGGTGTTTACAAAACAGCTGAGTTCACACATGCGCACTGTCCTCTCTGATAACGTCATCAAATGAAACTATAGCTGGATATCGGGTTTCAGGCCGTTTTGGAATTCACTAAAAGTCTACCCTGACACCGCGATCTTCTGTGATTTGAAAAGTGCTAAAGTTTGTGTTATTTGGACACCGCAAAGTAATGCCCCGAGCACTCATCATTAGTAGAACAGAACGGCTCAACATAAGTTCTGCGATACTGCTCCAATTGACACCAAACTGCTATGGGTGAGTAAAACTACTTGTTTTATTGCCGAAAGAAGGCTCAGATTGTAAAAAAAAAACGTACATTTTCCTTTAACCAGCCAGTGGTAACTAACACAGCCGTTTTAAGTCCAAAAAGCACATTCAAAAGGAAAAATGTTCAGCAAAATGTTTTAATAACTTGGCAGCTTCAATCATTCTGAGTCTTGTGGTCATTAATTATGATGTAGCTGATTAGCCATGAGCGAGCTTTCAAACATTTTTTTTTTCATACAGGCTATGGATAAAAAAAATGAGTGGAACCACGGGGTGGTGGTTACTGTCCGTTGTAGTTGAAACAATATCGTTAATACACATTCCATTTTGAAACATGGGCCACAACAATAGATAATTACCCATACACATAACATTTCAATACATTCACTGCAAAAAGCTTGTCCAAAATTTAAGATACAAACACTTAAATCTATCAGAAATGTACTTAAAGATCCCATGACATGGTACTTCTTGATGCTTTTATATGGCTCCTTAATGGTTCCCTAATACTGTAAATGAATCCTTCTTCAAAATCAACACTCAGTGCATGAGAAACAGAGATAAGATGAGAAAGAGTAATTTTTCTCTCTCTGAACACTCCATAATGGGCGTTGTTGCTTGAATGCAAATGAGGAGAAAAGAGCTGGCCTATAGTAGAGGGTGGGGGCGTGGCCAAACTCTCCGCTCTCGGCTCTGAGCTCTCAGCTGATCCATTTCCTTGTTTTTGCACGGGGGGAGAGATTTGAAGCGTTCCATTGAAAAATAAACACATTTCCACAGAAAATAAAATTAAACCACTGCTGTTCAAAGGTCCAGAGGCTCAGATAAAGGACTTCCGAGCCTAGAAACACTCGGACGTGCCTCCAGGCAAATAAAAAAACGCATTTGGCATTGCCTAGCGCATTCGCAGTCCAAACTCTCTGGGCGTGATTTACAGAGACGCTGAGTACAGACAGACGGGGGTGGAACTGCATTTGCATTTCTTTTTTCGATCTGACGTCAATAAGGTGCCTTGTTCAAAATCGCCCGTTTGAGCTCAGATTTTTTGTAACGCAGAAAAGGATCGCAAATGCTCAGTTTAGACATTTCGCAACTTTTAACCATGGGGGGGGGGGGGGGGGGGAGCTCACATTAATGTTCAAAAACCTCAGAAAGTGAAAATTTCATGCCATGGGACCTTTAATAACTTGGCAACTTCAATCATTCTGAGTCTTGTGGTCATTAATTATGATGTAGCTGATTAGCCATGACCGAGCTTTCAAACATTTTATTTTTTCATACAGGCTATGGTTAAAAAAATGAGTGGAACCATGGGGTGGTGGTTACTGTCCGTTGTAGTTGAAACAATATCGTTAATACACATTCCATTTTGAAACATGGGTCACAACAATAGATAATTACCCATACACATAACATTTCATTACATTCACTGCAAAAAGCTTGTCCAAAATAGGGTAGGGGAGCTCACATTAAAGCTCAAAAACCTCAGAAAGTGAAAATTTCATGCCATGGGACCTTTAAAAGTTGTGAAATTACCTGTCCATGCAGCAAGATCATTTTACTTGACAAGTTATCTTAAAATAAACTCCCTCTAGGTTAGAATGAAGCAGTCTCTGAACTAGTAAGTAGATAATAAATCTGAAAACAAGATGAATAACCTGATATAAGTTTTAAAATCATTTGCAGTGTTTCTTTTCTGTTAAAACGTAGAAGAGCTGACCCTTATAGAGCCTTTTTCTTTCTGTATCTGCAACTCTTGCCACATTGGAACAGTGACATGTGCGTATTGAAACAGTCAGATCTAATTTGGATTGTTTTGCACTGGTGCATCTCTATTGCTTTTGACTATAAGATTATTGTCCCCGTAGGGAAATCTGTCCTCCGCATATGGCCCAATGCTATTATACTAGATTTATAGATTTGCAAGAGAGACGATGACAAGAATCGCAACGGTCTAAAGTAATAGCTAATTATAAGGTTATAGAAAAGCTGAATGCTGCCAGAGATTCATCAGATTCACGTGTTTACTGTTTGCAAGATGTTCCGTTACCTCGGGACCACAACTCCTACTGCAGAGCTCATCCAGTCCATCCATACTGCTGTGTAAACCTGTGAGCACCTGGGGACTCTGCTTCAGATGTTAAGGTAGGTTTAGGTGTAGCGAGCTGGAACATTACCCTATTTTGCATGTTTTCTTTTGGGATATTGCCTAGGAATATACAACTGAATACAGTATATACTGAACCTGCACTGACTGCTATTTTTTACTTGTGTAATCTTTTTAATGTCTTTCAAATATCTACAGCTCTGGAAAAAAAACAAGAGACCACTGCAAAATTATACTTATAGGTTTGTGTTTGGGCAAAAGGAACATTTTTGTTTGAGTCTATAAACTACTGACAACATTTCCCCCAAATTCCAAATAAAAATATGATCGTTTAGAGCATTTATTTGCAGAAAATGACAAATGGTCAAAATAACAAAAAAGATACATGTTTTCAGAGCTCAAACAATGCAAAGAAACAAGATCAAATTCATTTTAAAACAACATAATACTAATGTTTACACTTAAGAAGAGTTCACAAATCAATATTTGGTACAATAACCCTTATTTTTAATCACAGCTTTCATGCGTCTTGGCATGCTCTCCACAAGTCTTTCACATTGTTCTTGGGCGACTTTATTCCACTCCTGGTGCAAGAACTGAAGTAGCTCAGCTTTGTGTTTGTGTTGGAATTCAACAGATGCTGGAATGGAAGGGCTCACTGTAAACCCGGATAAGTTAATACAACTCAAAAGTTTTGTTGTAACTGATTACATAAAAAGTTTTGAGTACATGAACTGTATTTTTTTTAAGTAAAGTTAACTTTAAAAGTTTAAGTACATTAACTGTATTCTTTAAGTAAAGTTAGCTTTAAAACTAAGAGTATATGAACTTTATTCAAGAAGAAGAAGTGACTTTATTGATCTCACACTGGAGAAATTCTTCTCTGCATTTAACCCATCCTGTTATTTATCAGGAGCAGTGGGCAGCACATTACTGTACCCGGGGACCAGGGACCATCTCCATGATCTTCTTGCTTCAGCTTGGTCAGGACCTAAGCTGGAGGATTTTACCTATGGTGCATGTTTTGGGTTGAGACCGGGGATCGAAGCTTCTTGCTGTGAAGCATGAGCGCTAGCCACTAGCACGTGCCGCCAGCTTTCTTTAAGTAAAGTTAGCTTGATGACGTCAGACGTCACGTTTGACAGATGCTCATTGTTTTTTAGTAACCCAGGCAATGTTTAATCAAACATTATTTTCACCACTATTCAAACGTTGTGCTTTGGTCAGAAAACGTATTCGTTTAGCGTTGGGTCAGCTAAAAATCGGGCAAATATCAGGTTTTGAGTCCTGAATTGCTAATATTAATGACCGTTAGGGTTTACAGTGCTGTAATACATGTAGAGATGCTGATTTCAGAAAAAAATGCAGTGGTGTCTTCCACTTTCCAGAGCTGCATATGCTCCTGTTTATGTGTGCAGTCTCAACAGAATTCTATGTACAGTGGTACCTCACCTTACAAAATTAATTCGTTCCAGAAGTGGTTTCGTAACGTGAAAAATTCGTAAGTTGAGTAGCTATTTCAATGGAAAAAGCCTGATTCGTTCCAAGGCCCCGATCCAAGTTTTTTTTTTTTATAGTGTAACTTTTTAATAGTGTAACATTGTGTTCTGCGTCCCGCGTCCTTTTCTCACATTTGTCTCTCGTTTAAACACTCAAACTTTCATAGATTTTCAACAAAATTATTAATAGTGAAGTGTGTGGGGGGAAGGGGGAGGGGGGAGAAGAGTGCGCTCTGACACGTGTGTGATAGCGGCATGTGTGACAGCTGACCCGGCGCTGCCAGCAGGTCTAGACCTGGACTAAATCAGGATTAAACCTGGATTAAACCTGGACTAAACCTGGACTAGACCAGGACTAGACCAGGACTAGACCAGGACTAGACCAGGTGGATTAAAGCGCCGCGCGTGGGTCTATTTCCTGGTTTCGTTTCGAGTCACAGCTGAGGCGAGCCGCTGCTCTAGACCTGCCCGCGTAAGGTGCTCACAGAGCGGCCTGGATAGAACCGTGAGGTCGGCCTCTTCAAGACCTCCAGGCCGGTGACCGGGACAATCCCCGGACCCATGCCCGCTTAGGGAGCTCTTAAGGCGGGCTGGCAGTGTCCCCCTGGGTCCCTGGATGTCTGGGGCTCCGTGCCTGGAGGGGCTCTGGATAGCAGGTCTAGACCGCGGCTCTTGCATGCGAGCAGCGGCTCGCCTCAGCTGTGACTCAAAACAAAACCAGGAAATAGACCCACGCACGGCGCTTTAATCCACCTGGTCTAGTCCTGGTCTAGTCCAGGTCTAGTCCAGGTCTAGTCCAGGTTTAGTCCAGGTTTAGTCCAGGTTTAATCCTGGTTTAGTCCAGGTCTAGACCTGCTGGCAGCGCCGGGTCAGCTGTCACACATGCCGCTATCACACACGTGTCAGAGCGCACTCTTCTCCCCCCTCTTCCTTCCCCCCACACACTTCACTATTAATAATTTTGTTGAAAATCTATGAAAATTTGAGTGTTTAAACGAGAGACAAATGTGAGAAAAGTTTAAATCCAGGCTGAGAAAAGTGTATGTGTGTGGCTGAGCGCGCATTATTTGAATTTGTGAGATTTCGCGTTTCGTAACTTGAATTTTCTTTCGTATCTAGAGACCAAAATTTACAGTGAAGGCTTGAAATTTTCATTTGTTGGGTCATTCGTAAGGTGAGGTACCACTGTATTATAAAGTGTCTCAAAAAAATCACAATTTGGTTTCCCTCCCCCCAAATCGTGAGGTACTTTTCACAATTCAAAGTCAAGAATATCTAGAATAATCCACAGCTATCTGCATGGCAAGGCAAAAGACGACAAACCCACATTCATCAAGTGTTTACCGTAGCAAGGTTTTCCGTTACCCAGGGACCGCAATTCCTACGGTAGAACTCAAGTGTACAAAGCTCGCCGTCTTTTTTTCCTTTTCTTTTTTCCTTTTTTTTTTGTTTTTTGTTTTGTTTTGCATCACAATTCCCGCATTTGATTTGCCCTGTCTCAGAAGAACACAATGTTTCTTATCCCTCATCACAACTGACAGACAAAGCAAAAAAAAAATGCATCTCGGCGCTAAGGCAATCCACTCTTGACGGGCTGCGGCTCCCTGGAGGACGAGCTCCTCTCCACAACAATGAGCTACTTAGACCGCCAGAGGACACGAGGCTCGCGCACTGAATCCAGATAAAAGAGCGCCTTAGCTGTGGGGAGGATCCGCTGTGAGTTTTGCATGCAGCAGATGGGGGACATATGGGGCGCTCATAATGAACATATCAGACACGCAAACAGGTGATACGTTGTTTTGTTGTCGAATTGCACGGTTAAAGCAACATTGTGTAATTTTCTGGAGGTGGGGGAGACTTTGGGGATTCTCTGTGGAAGTTCCAATCCAATCTACTTTATTTCTATAGTACAGTTCATAAACACAGACTGTTCCCAAAGTGCCGCTCCTGGTCTTGTTGCTCTGCATCCCCAATTTAACCACGTTGTCAAAAATTTGGGGGTGAAATTGAATAGTAGTCTAATATTTGATAAACAAATAGATTCTGTGGTCAGAGCAAGCTTCTTTCAGCTCCACCTCCTGGCAAAGGTTAAACCCTTTTTGAGCCATGGTGACAGGCCTGGATATAGACTGCAAAGATTGGGGGGGCATTTCAAAATTTGGTGGTGCATAGTGTGGAACATGTGGAACATTTTTCTTCTAATGCAGGGGTTCTTAACCTTTTTGACGTTGAGGCCCAGTTTTCCCAGTGTAGAGTGGCTTGGAGCCCATTAAGTATTAACAGTGTCTCAGAGGTGGAGGGAGAGGTGGTGAACATATGGTACTTAGCCCAGAGGGGGGGGAAGGGGTCCTCCCCCAGAAAATTTGGGATTTCTTAGATGCAATTTCCTGCATTCTAGTGCATTTTAGATCGACCTATAGCCTATCTCTGGTGTCTTCAGTTGATATCCTACACAGTCCCACAGCCCTCGCAGCCCACTAGTGCACAACAGAAAGGTTTTTGCGGTCCTCAAGGTGGCACTTATGGCCCAAGTTTGGGCCGCGCCCTGTGGTTAAGAAGCTGTTCTAATGTATGGCTAGCAGAGCATTAACCTATCAAAGGTATGGCCAGGCTATTACTACTAACCAATTACTATGCCCAGCATTCTATATGACATCAGTAAAATTACAAATACCAAATAACCAGGACGTTGGATTGATGATGAAATAAAAATGAAATGATAAAAAAAAATGAATTGATCGGGGAAAACATTTGTGGATGTGACTTGTGGAGATGATTCAGACTCCAGAGAATGAGACAGAATAAATGCGTGTCCCCAGCAGCCCCTCACACACTCACACACACACACACACACACTCACACACACACTCACGCACACACACGCACGCACACACACACACACGCACAAACACTGAGAACCGGCGCACACGGGCCGGACAGCTTCCACTGCGCTGCCCGTCTGTGGAGCCTGCTCCGCGACTGCACGTGAGGACCGACCCCGGGGCCGCGATGGGGCTGTGGGGCTGAAGCGGCGCGAGGGAAAAGAGGAATACTGAGGAATACTGTGGGTTTGCGCTTGGATTCTACGGGCAGAGCTGCACACAAAGCTCGGAGCGGAAGAGCACCGTGCAGAGCGCGTGTTCATGCAGACAGCGGGACACGGAGTAGACCACTAACGGCAAAATGAGGCTCTATCCTTGGATCACCTGCCCCGTGCTGCCCCTGCTGCTGGGCGCTTTGTGCTCGGGTAAGCAGCTCATGGAATTTTGGCAGAGCAAACGAAAACGTGATAGGCAGGATTAAATTACATCAAATACAGTTGACCAATTGGGTGGGCAGGAGAATATTTTGGGTGGGCATTGCCCACCCCTGCCCACTTCTAGATCCGACCTCGCATGGTGACCTGGAGAAAGCTATCCATGCCTTTGTTAGTTCCCGCTAGAGGTAAGATCGGGCCTAAAAAATCCAGCCCGACCCGACTCGGCCCGCGGGTATTAAAGACCGACCCGGCCCGAGCCCGACCAATTAACTTGATTTGCAGGCCCGAGCCCGAAGCAAACCCGAAATTTCATATTTTATTTGTGAGGGGCGTTTTTTTTTAAACAAATGATAATATAGATGTTTGACGATCATCAATTTTGCTAGTACAGCTGTTTAAATGCCTGCTCAGCGTCGAGGTCAATGTTCCCCCTAATGTTTTATGTGTCTGAGCAAACACACTAACTCCCTGAGCGCTCCTTGGAACCCTGTGCGCGACATTCGACATGCACCCCCCCCCCCGCTACACGCGGAAAGAGCTGCGCGTGCTCGTGGCTTACACCGGTAGAAGTTTAATACGAGACACATACTTTTGTTTCTGAATACTGGACGATTCCCCCGTATTCAGATGACCCCGCGGCTGAAAAAAAAGCGGAACTCTTTCATCCCTGCGCTGCAGAGGTTTTCTTGTGCGCTGAGAATGTGTGAGCAGTGCGCAACTGCGCAGGCGCGCAGAGGGAACGTCGAGGTGCCAGTCTTTTTGCTCTCGTATGAAAGCAAAGCGCCACATTGACTACATTCAGCGAAGCCAACGCAAGTTTCTGTAGCATTTTCAACAATCAATTTGAAGCTTTTCCACACCTCACTCTTACCGGTGCGTGTTTGTCTTTTCAGTTCTGTCTTTAGTTTATCCTTAACTTCTTGCTCCTCCATATTGGGGATACCAGGTCAAAATAGATGCGGACTTGCGGAGGGGAAGATTATTAAGAGCGGCTCCTGTTTAATAGTTAAATAGCAATTACCTTACAGCGCCTTCTCTGTTTTATCCAAATTATTTATTTTAAAACAAGTATTCCTTAGTTTAGTATCCACACATCGTTTTATTATACATTTTTATAAACATATATTTATTTTTAAAAAAAAGTCAGCGAGAGAGAAGCCCGAGCCCGAGCCCGAGCCCGACCCGAAGCAATGATTGACATTTTAGGCCCGAACCCGACCCGAAATTCGGGTCGGGTCAGGTCGGGCTCGGGCTCGGGCTTAAGATCTTACCTCTAGTTCCCGCAGACCACTGCAATGCACTCTATGTGGGGATTAATCAAGCTGGTCTTCACCATCTGCAGCTCGTGCAAAATGCTGCAGCTCACCTGCTCACCAACAGTCGTAAATATGACTACATCACCCCTGTCCTGTACTCCTTGCTCTGGCTCCCTGTCCAGTTCAGAATTCATTTTAAAATTTTGATGTTTGTTTTTAATGCGGTCAATGGTCTTGCACCTTCCTACCCAGTGTTGTCCCTGAACGCATTCACTGAACGATAGTTCATGAACGCGTTCATATTTTGGGTGAACGTGAACTGAACGCTCTGTATTACTGCCTGATGAACGAACTGTGAACGAGTTCTTTCTGGTGTCTGTGAACGACACGCGCTATCTCTTAAACTTCGTTCAATAGGGTCTCAGATTTCTGATCCATCCATCTGAAATTTCCGATCCATGTGCCCCCCCGTCCCGTCCCCCGTCCCTCGACCGGCACCTCTCTCCCTCTCTCCCTCTCTCCCTCTCACGCAGCGCGCAGAACGCTCCACCTGGTTTGCCTCAAACCTTTCGCTGCTCCTGCAGGAGCGCTTACAAACTGTTTCCTGCTATCTGGACTCTGTTCCCCTCATGCTCTAAAGCAGAGGTCTTCAACGGGGGTCACGACCCCTAGGGGGTTGCGGAGGTACTGCAGGGGGGTCGCGAAATCTTTTGATTTCACTTTAAAATAATATAATTTTAATATTTTTAAAAACAATATATTTTTTCATTTTTCCCCAATCAATTTCTCCCTTGTCCCTCCACCCTCTTGATGTCTTAAAATGTCATGTTTATACATGACACTAAGCTCAATTTAATATAAAACACAATTCTATGTTGTATATATAGTAGGGGGTCCCTGGCCCAGTTCGCCATCTGTTTGGGGGTCCCTGGCCTGAAAAACGTTGAAGACCCCTGTTCTAAAGGGGGCCACATTAAAGGGGGAATCACTAATGTTAATTTGCGGGTTTATTTTGTTTTCTTAAGTCATATCGTATGGGGGTTATTTAAGTATTTTTCTTTATTATGTTGAATTGCAGGTGTTTTATCATTATGGGGACCGTTATTTATATAAGGATGTGAAAATTGGATATGAAGATGCAGATAACACATGCATAACACATGGTTTATTGTTAAAACTGATAATTGCTGTCTATAGTTCTATGTGGGCTTTGGCAATGATATTGAAAAATAATAGCTCGCAGCAATGTATTGGGGAAAAAAAAGAACTATGAACTAGTTCATTTTTTGGAACTATGAACGAACTACTAACTATAAACAATTATGAACTATGAACGAACTAGTTCATTTTGAAATGTGTGAACTGAACTTTGAACTAGTTCATGTAGAAAATGAACTTTCCCAACACTGTTCCTACCTGTGTGAGATTTTGACCCCTCACCAACCCAGCAGAGCTCTACGATCTGCTGGGCAACATCTGCTGGAGGTCCCCGTCTCGGGGCAAACAGTGGGGAGATCGTTCTTTTGCAGTGGCCGGTCCAAAACTCTGGAACTCTTTGCCCATTGACGTCACGTTCCATCACTGACCTGCCTCTGTTCAAAGCCAAACTTAAAACCTATTTATTTAGGATGGCTTTTAACTCTTAGTGGCTTTGTGACACTTTCTTTATTTTAATGGTGTAATGTGTTTTATTGACCTATTTGTATGATGTTTATTGTTTTTAATCTTGTTTTAATGTTGTACAGCGCTTTGGTTGGCTTTGGTTGTTGGAAGGTGCTATAGCAATAAAGTTTGATCATGCTGCTCATAGAGAAATTAAAAAAAAATCTTAATCATAATAAAACAGTACAATAGGAAAATAAAAATGAATGAATCAAATCAATGAAACAAAATAATGAAAGACAACAGAGGGCGACACAACTCATGCAGTGATGTGGGATGTTTTATGAAGTTTTCTGTCATACTGTAACTGTGTTTGCACCATATAAAATGCACATCGTTCCAAACATGCTCTGGGTGTAATGTCTATTGTGTGTTCTGTTTTCTCTGTTTGTGTGAATGTGTTTTGCCTTAGTCCTACGGATGTAAATTAGCTATTGTGCTAACTCCGGCATATTTACATTGAAGCTCTTTGCTGACGTGCTGATTAATATGCATTGTCCTAATTTAATCCATCCATCCATCCATCCATTTTCTTCCGCTTATCCGGGGCCTGGTCACGGGGGCAACAGTCTAAGCAGGGACTCCCAGACTTCCTTCACCCCGGACACTTCCTCCAGCTCCTCCGGGGGGACCCCAAGGCGTTCCCAGGCCAGCCGGGAGACATAGTCCCTCCAGCGGGTCCTGGGTCTTCCCCGGGGCCTCCTCCCGGTGGGACATGCCCGGAACACCTCCCGAGGGAGGCGTCCAGGAGGCATCCGAAACAGATGCCCGAACCACCTCAGCTGGCTCCTCTCCACGTGGAGAAGCAGTGGCTCTACTCCGAGCGCCTCCCGTGTGACTGAGCCCCTCACCCTATCTCTAAGGGTGCGCCCAGCCACTCTGCGGAGGAAACTCATTTCGGCCGCTTGTATCCGTGATCTCGTCCTTTCGGTCATTACCCAAAGCTCATGACCATAGGTGAGGGGAGGAACGTAGACTGACCGGTAAATTGAGAGCTTCGCCTTTTGGCTCAGCTCCCTCTTCACCACAATGGTCCGGTACAACGACCGCATCACTGCCGACGCCGCACCGATCCGCCTGTCAATCTCACGCTCCATCCTCCCCTCACTCGTGAACAAGACCCCGAGATACTTGAACTCCTCCACTTGAGGCATGTCCTCATTTAAATAAATAAATAAAAAATAATAAAAACACTGCATCAGAAAAACACAGAGGAAAATGCGACTTTATCTGTTTCCGTTAAAGTGTTCCAGCACATAACTTGGTGTTGGATTCCCAGTTACAGGAGCTGCTGTCTTCTGTGTCATGACACCACTAATCCTACAGAGGGTACAGTCCAGTCCCTTTTTCTGTTACTTAGCTGTTTGCTGTACACCTTTTTGTCGTATTTAAAAGTTGGCTGGTACTTTAAACGGTAATAATGCTGTAGATATGTTTTACCACCAACCTAAAGACTGCTGTCTCAGTTTGCCAAACTACTGCACTTAAGTTGAAAAAGAACCACTGCTGAGGTCCAGCTACACTCTTAAACTAACGCTGGACAGCCATAAACTTTCCCTGAGTTATTCTGCTAATAAAGATTAGGGGGCACGAACGTATCTCTGGGCAAGTTATTGGTTGGCTAACATCGTTTGTTTTTAGTCTGAACTTAAAGTTCTATATGGTGCAATTCTCTGGAGGATTCTGGGCACACAACACCAGTGTGATGAGGCTTTTGGCTTGGTCTCCTTCAATCAATCAATCAATCAATCAAACATTTATAAGGCGCTTTTCATACAAAATTGTAGCACAAAGCGCCTTACAGTGGTCAAGGATTAGAAGATTGACCTTTATTGATCTCGCACAGGAGAAGTTGTTTCTATATTTGACCCGGGGACCATCCCCATGATTTTGTTTTGTTATTTATGCTTTGGTCAGGCCCTAAGCTGGAGGATTTTACCTATGGCGCATGTTTAGCTTCAGTCCAGTGCAGGTCTGTTTTTATATTCACTACATGAGTTCATGTCTAAATGTGTTTCCACCTTTCAAAATGTGCTTTAACTGTTAATGCACATAAATCAGACCCTGAAGTGAATAAACTTTTATGCAAATTAAGCATCCTAAATGAGATATTTGTGTTTCCACCTCCCATAACGTATGCAAATCTTCAAAATGTGCATTAAAAATATGCCATAAGAACAACGTTTCCATGGAGAAGAGCAGGAGTAGGTCCTTCTCCAGGCCCCCAAAAAAGAGCCAGTTGTGTGGAGATGTAAGCCCAGTTACTGTATGTTTTGTACATTTTTCAGTGAAATCAGAACATCCAAATTAAAAAAGGAAAGAAGTGTACTTTTTGGCTAAAAAGTACCCGGTGGGAATTTAAAGAGGTGGTCTTATGCAAAATAGACTTCTACCATGTTGTAATGTCCCCTCATCAGAAACATGCCTCAAGAGGTTTTATACGTCATCCATGCATGTTTGAGTCATCTCGACGGCCCTATTCGGCCCCTCCTTGTAGTTAGCTGTAAGATTCTTTCCAAAGCTCAGCCCGCAGGCCAATATCACCCTGTGCTCTTGCACATTTTCCATAATTATATAAAAGCAGGACGCAAAACAATACACTACAGCTTCACAAACCTGATGCGATGTGTGGTAGTTTCATTAGCAGTAGTGTTCTGAAGGGGAATGACTTAGCATGGGGAGCAAATTAAACTAAACTGACACATATTCAACATTTTAATACGTTGCTTTCAGCAAATATAGCATTTTCAAAACAATAAAAGGGAACATGGTGATTTAGAGTTTATGTGTTAGCAGTTAATACCCCATAGAAGTGTCATACCCCCTTTAAGTTTATATATATATATATATATATATATATGTATATGTATATGTATATGTATATGTATATGTATATGTATATGTATATATATGTATATATATATATATGTATATATATGTATATGTATATATATATATATATATATGTATATATATATATATATATATATATATATATATATATGTATATATATATATATATATATGTATATATATGTGTGTGTGTGTGTGCAACAAAAGCAGCCATTTTCATCCCAGCTTAGACACTTTAGTTGTCGAACTGTCTGCATGCAGTTTCTTATGAACAGAAAATAGCTTTTGGCTTATTTTTAAGATTTATTCTGAAGCGTAACAGCAAGTATTTGGATGTTCCTTGTTGTGTATGATTTCATAAGCTTACTAACTGTTTGTCACCAAAAGTGTACCAACTGTTGCTGCACAAAGACTACAAACAAGAGAAATTAAACAAAAACTGAAAATGAATCAAGTTGTTGTCCTTCCCCATCGAGGCGGCAGTGGCTCAGCTGGTTGGTGGTGTGAGTCTAGCTCCCACAGATGGATGATGTCATTGTGTCCTTGGGCAAGACACTTAACCCACCTCAACCCTAATGTCTGCACACACTAGTGTGTGTGTGTGTGTGTGTGTGTGTGTGTGTGTGTGTGTGTGTGTGATGATCCTTGATGTAAAAGCACTTTTAGCCCTGAAGGTGGAAAAGAGCTGCATAAAAATGTGCCCATATTGTTCACCAGAAGCAATAAAATGGTGATGTTCAAAAAGCAAAATCAAAAATGTTTTATTTACTTATTAATGAAGATCATTTCAAGCAAAGTCAGTGGCTTTTCTTTTTTTTTATTTCAATTGCATTCCCCCAGCTACATTGAACTGCATTCATCCAGCTACACTGAATTAATAATAATGATAATAATAATAATTATTATTATTATTACATTTAATTAATTTAATATATATTTTAATAATCCCGCTCTTGACATAAGAAACATCAGATCCACTGACCCACAGGTTGGTTGGTACGATTCCAGCTCCCACAGATGAATGCTGCCGTTGTGTCCTTGGGCAAGACACTTAACCCTCCTTGCCCCCAGTGTCTGCGTACACTGGTGTGTGAATGGGTGAGTGGTTCCTTGTTGTAAAGCGCTTTGGGTGCCTTCAAGGTGGAAAAGCGCTATATAAAGATGTGACCATTTACCATTTACCATTTAATAGACGCAGAATTGACTCTTGTGAGCTTTAAATCATGTTATAACACTGTTATAACACCTCATCAAAACCATACCTGGACACGTACTGTGTGTTTGGTTTCATTCACACCTGTTTAAATAATCCTTTATTATTGTCTGTCTGTCGAGCTTTAGCCTGTGGAAATCAAGATAAATACTTTTACAGTACTTATAATTGTTTATTGTAAAGAAACTGAATTGTAGGCAACACTTTAATTTAACTTAAAGTTACACACACGGCACCGCCCTTAATGATTTTTGCCCAGTTTGAACATTTTATTTGGCTAAAGTTAAATTGCCTGAGGATTTTTTTTTAATGTTTATGTTTATTTATTCATTGTTGCGCAACACTTTTATTTATGAACTCTGAGTATTTTGACCAGTATTTGGAATTAACATTTTGATTATTACAACTAAGTGCACTTGTCTTTATTGACATAATTGAACGTTTTGATTGGTATAGTAATCAATACACGATTTATTTAAGTAAGTGAATTTTGGGTTAATTCTAGGATGAATAATTAATTATATTAATTATAATTAATTAAGTTAATTATTCATACCTGGTTAATGGTTAATGATATGATCATGCTTTGATTTCATTTCTTCATATTGGATTACATTATAACAGTAACAAGGTTACTTATTTTATATTTGTTTTTGGCCTTCTAGGTTAGTTTTTCTTTTTTTTTTTTAGTGGATGGAATCCACCATTCTACCCACCGCTTCTCGGATTGTGAATCATAAATTGTGATTCTCGAACTGTGGATTATACACTGATGAACTCTTGTGGAGAGAAACTTTATTTTTAAAGATCCCCTGGCATGAAATTTTCACTTTCTGAGGTTTTTGAACATTAATGTGAGCTCCCCTACCCTGTTTAGGCCCCCCCCCCCCATGGCTAAAAGTTGCGAAATGTCTAAACTGAGCATTTGCAATCCTTTTCCGTGTTTGAAAAAAAGACAGCCCAAACGGACGATTCTGAAGAAGGGAACTTTCTGACATCACACTTGGGGAAAAATGCAAATGCAGTTCCACCCCCCGTCTGGATGTCTACCCACCGTCTCTGGAAATCACACCCAGAGAGTTTGGACTGCAAACGACCTACGCAATGCGAGATGCGTTTTTTTATTTGCCTGAAGGCACCTGAGAGTGTTTCCAGGTTCAGATGTCCTTTATCCGAGCCTCTGAACCTCTGAAACAGCAGTGGTTTTATTTTATTTTCTGTGGAAATGTGTTTATTTTTCAATGGAAATCGTCCCATCTCTTCCTCCGCACTTAAACGCGGAAGTGGGGCCAGCGCACATCGCACCGCTAAAGAGGAAAGAGCGGAGAGTTTGGCCACACCCCACCTGCTGCACTGGCCTGTCTCTGTCCTCCTCATTTGCATTGAAGCAACAACGCCCATAATAAAGTGTTCCAGAGAGATATTTATGACTGACTGTGTTCCTGAGGCTTTCTCATGCACTGAGTCTTGATTTTGAAGAAGGATTCATTTACAGTATTAGGGAACCATTAAGGCGCCATATAAAAGCATCAAGAAGTCATGGGATCTTTAAATTATACAAAGGCTAGGTCATGTGACAAAAATAAGAGAGGCAGAGAGAGATACTTTATTGATCCTGAGGGAAATTCAAGTTTTGCTGCAGTGACATTCACACTGCGTTTCTCAGTGGCGTTTGTCTCAGTCTAAGGACTCAGTGCAGTTTAACAAGAGGACTGGTCAGGGAGGGTCAGCAGATCTGTGTCAGGTCTGTTTAAGGGAGGAAGAGCCAGAAGTGTTAAACAGTTAAAACATTGGCATATCATCGACTGCATTTCCAGGTCCTTCAAAAGCGTATTAAAAAAGCCATAGGCACGAGTGTCTGAAGTGTTAAAACTCTCTGCAAAGAATTCCAGTTTGCTGGAGAACGATACTGAAAACACAGTTTTTCTTTCTCTCTTCTCACAGTAGGAACCAACAATGTGTAAACATCCTGAGAACGTAAATTCTGGGGTCCATCAGGTCTATGCTGAAGATACATACTAAGGTATGGAGGAAGCAGCCCAACAAGTCCCTTATAAATAAGTTTGTTCCAGTGTGTGAGCCGCCGGGTCGCTAAAGCAGGCCATCCAACACGAGAGTAGAGTTCGCAATGATGGGTCCGAGCACTACAGTTTGTAATAAAGTGCAAAGAGGCATGAAATACTCTAATTTCACACAATTAGAGCAAAATTACCTACTTGGAAAAACCTGGAAACTTGCAAACATTAAACAAAGTGCATCCAACACAGATTAAGGTCCAATTACAGCCATGATGAGTGTTACTGTGTGGGATCTAGTGACAGACGCATGGATCACTGCATTTGCTTAAGCACAGCAGTTAGATTAACTATAGGCACATGAGGCTGCTGGAAAAGTGCGCTTGTAATCAGCTCAGATTGGAAGCAAGCAAATGTGTCTTAAAGCATTCCCAGTCTAAATGGTGGAATAGTTGAAAGCTGCTAATGACGGCACTTCTCATTTACTGTGATCTCACTCTGGAAAAGGCACAGATGCTTGTTTGTCTGACTAAGGCTGGTTATATTGTGTACTGTGAAATTATCACTGCTACATTTTACTCATTTGACATTTCTATTTTACTTTTTTTTTTAACTCTCTTTTTAATTCCACAGCATATTGTGTTAAAAAATGTATTTTCCAATGAACAAAGGCTGTCTAAGTAACAATATCACCTAAAGCAGTATTGCAAAAGGAGAAATTCAATTTGTCAACTGGACAAAAGTTTATTTGGTCGAATACGTTTCACAGCTCATCCAAGCTGCTTCTTCAGTTCTGGTCAGACATTGGTGGACACTGCCTATATCTGCCTGAAGGGAGGAGCTAACTACAATGAAATTACTTTGAAACTATCACACCTACTTGTTTACAGTTTCTGTTTGTTAGATATGCAACGGGAGTGGAGTGTGGAGGACTTTGACCAGAACTGAAGAAGCAGCTTGGATGAGCTGTGTAAATTGTAAATCCAAATAAACTTTTGTCCAGTTTCTCCTTTTGCCATGGATTCTACCTGGACGACTGAGGGATTCTACATACATCTAAAGCAGTATTGATATTGCAACAGACTTAAGGCCCTGTCTTGGCGCTAAAGCAGGGGTGTCAAACTGTTCCACAAAGGGGCCGGTGTGACTGCAGGTTTTCTTTCCAACCAACCAAGGCCACGCTGACTGCAGTCAGGGCTGAGCAAGTATGTCCGCGGACCGCATGGGCGTCTGCGAAGAAGTAGCGCGCGGTGCATGCCGGGATATATGAGTGTGTGAAGTGTGCTTTTTCCCGTGCTTGGTCCACACCCCGATTTCCATGGAAACGACTGCGGTCTTCAGCTCGTGTGTTAAAGATCCCATGACATGGTACTTCTTGATGCTTTTATATGGTGCCTTAATGGTTCCCTAATACTGTAAATGAATCCTTCTTCAAAATCAACACTTAGTGCATGAGAAAGACGCATGTACAGAGTCAGAGTCATAATCTCTCTGTCTGAACAACTCATTCTGGGCCTTGTTGCTTGAATGCAAATGAGAAGGACACAGATTGGTTAGAGGAGCGGGTGGGGGGGGATGGGGGGGGGGCAAATGCGCCGCTGGTTCCTTGTTTTAGCGGTGCGCTGTGCCTGGCCCCACTTCCGCGTGAAGGAGGAAAGGAGAGCCTTTTCAATGAAAAAAAACACATTTTCACAGAAAATAAAATTAAACCACTGCTGTTTCAGAGGTCCAGAGTGTTGGGTAAAGGACTTCCGAGTCTAGAAACACTCCCATGTGCCTCCAGGCAAATAAAAAAACGCATTTCGCATTGCGTAGCTCCTCCGCAGTCCAAATTCTCTGGGCATGATTTCCAGAGACAGGGGGTGGAGATCCAGACGGTGGTGGAACTGAATTTGCATTTCTTTTTTCGATCTGACGTCAATAAGGTGCCTTGTCCAGAATCGCCCATTTGAGCTGTGTTTTTTTCAAACGCAGAAAAGGATCGCAAATGCTCAGTTTAGACATTTCGCAACTTTTAACCATGGGGGGGGCTAAACAGGGTAGGGGAGCTCACATTAACGTTCAAAAACCTCAGAAAGTGAAAATTTCATGCCATGGGACCTTTAACTGTGCATGGGACAAAAAAGAAATGGGACAGCAGTCGTCGCGCCGGATGTGATGCAATGTGAGCAGAGAGGATGCTGGCGTTTACTGTTTTAAGTTTTATGATGTTTTTAAGTTTTATGATGTTTTTAATATTCTTTTATTGTTGCAAGTCTAGCACTTTGAGATTTGAGGTCAAATGTAAAGTGCATTATAAATAAAATGTATTATTATTATTATTATTATTATTAAATGCCTTTAAAACCACGCTCCGAACTGTGCACTCTGAGAATTGAGACATGGCTAATGAGGCAAGTCTGGTGTGCTGCTGCTTGGTTGGAAAGAAAACCTGCAGCCACACCGGCCCTTTGTGGAACAGTTTGACAAACCTACGCTAAAGCAAGTGTGGGGCTTGGAGCGCTAAACAAGAGGTGTCTGTACACTAAAAACAATGTTCCCCAGGCTTCTTTTATTTGGAAATATATTAGGGTGATAAATGCAGCAGAGCACATCCCCTCGCCCGCTTCCTGTATCGGCTTAGCACTGCTCTATAGTTTGGTTTGATCTGGATCTGTACAAAAGCTGCTCATTCATGAGGCCGTTTCCAGCGCTGTCCTAAAGTGTGTTTTCTTACCCTGTCTGCAGTTCCTCACATCCTCGTACCCTTTCTGTCATCAGCTCCATTTAATTTCGTGACCAAATTAATCCCAATGTGCCAATTGAGAAAATAAAATTGGAGAACGTCGTAAGTTGAAAGCAGTGGGTGTGTACTGGTGGTGGTTAAAACGGGGATTGATACGGCGTCTTGAAGATAAGAGTTTAAAGATTGCTCAAACATGCACAAATCATTCCAAATACGACTTTAGGTGAGTAAATGGCGAGCACAACTAGAACATCATTACAAGCTCCCAGCTTAAAGTTTGCATTATAGGGCTGCTTTAAAATGAACACATTTTGTTTTTCACATTTTAAAACAGTAAAAATCAGGTACAGCACCTTAAAGCCTCAGTGTGTAGGATTCGTGGCGCATAGGTGGATGGTGCTATTGCACTTAGCCACTTTAGCTATGGCAGACCTCGAGGGTCACCCGGGCGCCGCGCCGCTGCTGTATAAATAAAACGCGGTCCCGTTTTTTTGTTTTTGTTTTTTCTCATGAAAAGACACATTCCCGATCCATTCCCGTACCATGACACTCTACACATCAAATGAAACCTTACAGTCTCCTCTTTTTGACTATGCAATTCATTTCCCTGCACAATAATCACTCCCCGAGCACATGGGGCTTTTATACGGAAAAGCACAAAACGAGGTTAGCTTACCTTAAAATGCTTTGCACAGGTCAAACTCTGTATTTCACCATAAACTTGCTCTCAATTTGTCCGTAAGGATCCAGCAAATAAAATCCAGTAAAACAATTTAGTCCAAAACACGTGTTGGATCCATTACGACGTCTGATCCGGCAGCATGCTTGTGTTGTTTACCCAAAACCACGAGCCTTGCCGAAGGCGAAGGCGGAGCCCAAATGTCCTTCTGCGGCTCTCGTATTCAAAATGGCTGCCTCTGCATGGGGAAGATCCCCCTTTTATGTGACTATATCTAAGTCCAAAAGAATACTTTGATTTCATGATGGAAGTGAAAAGGCTTGGAAAACAATGTATTTTTGAATGGGTTTCTTCAATTTCAGTAATTAACGGGTAAAAATCTTACACACTGTCCCTTTAAGTCTTGGTCCTAATAAAGGGTTAACAGAGGAATCGTAAATGTCTTTGAACCAGCGACCTTGTGCAGGACATGGTCAGCACCATTAGAATTATTCATGCGTGCGCCTGTGTGCCGTTGAATCAGCATTTTAACATATTATATCAGTACATGTTTAATCTGCACCAATGTTACGTGTTATCTCTGGCCCCTTTGACAATACTCCTTATCTCCTGCAGTGGCCCTTCGCCTCGGGGCCCCTATCAGAACTCACGCCTCAATCTCAACTCCTATAATTCACTGGGGCTCCATTAACAAACTTCGATGACTCGGTTATTTCAATGACCTTGACAGAGTGAGCTCAAAATCAATACTCAGCCACGACCAACGCAGACACGCATTCTCTTCCTGACAGATTTATAATTTCATTGATGAAACACACTGGCCTGTAAACGGAAGATGTATGTCATTTGACCCATACATCATGGTTTCATGTTGGCTCAGACAAGAACCATAAAAGTGATAAGAAATAATACAATCTGCTGCTCTGTTGCTGTAAAATGACCTTTTGTGATGTGATGTGCTGTGTGTGTCTAACAAGGGGAATGGCATTACCACTCGTAGTCTTGTCAACAATCCACCTCCCCAACAATGAAGCAAAAATGTCTATTCGTTTTCCTCCTAGATTTTGCAAAAATATATATTAAAAAAAAAATATTCCAACTTGAAAAATTTGGTAACTAACAGTGTTGGGATGTAATTGGATGCATGTACCAAGAATACATACAGCGCTGGAAAAAAATAAGAGACCACTGCATTTTTTTCCCCCTGAAATCAGCATCTCTACATGTATTACAGCCATTCCATTCCAGCGTCTGTTGAATTCCAACACAAACACAAAGCTGAGCTACTTCAGTTCTTGCACCAGGAGTGGAATAAAGTCACCCAAGAACAACGTGAAAGACTTGTGGAGAACATGCCAAGACGCATGAAAGCTGTGATTAAAAATAAGGGTTATTGCACCAAATATTGATTTCTGAACTCTTCTTAAGTGTAAACATTAGTATTATGTTGTTTTAAAATGAATTTGATCTTGTTTCTTTGCATTGTTTGAGCTCTGAAAACATGTATCTTTTTTGTTATTTTGACCATTTGTCATTTTCTGCAAATAAATGCTCTAAACGATAATATTTTTATTTGGAATTTGGAGGAAATGTTGTCACTAGTTTATAGACTCAAACAAAAATGTTCCTTTTGCCCAAACACATACCTATAAGTAGTAAAATCAGAAAAACTGATCATTTTGCAGCGGTCTCTTATTTTTTTCCAGAGCTGTATGCTTGAGTAACCCTTTGTTACACTGGTCTACAAGAAAAATGCTTCCGGAACAAAAGTAGGGAAATTTTTCTTGGTTTAGGTCACTAATAAAGAAAAAGTAAGTCAGAAGTGCTGATTGGCTATAGTTCCCAAGATATACTATTTTTTTCCAGAGCTGAATTCAAAATAGCTACTAATAGTAACTGTATTATAATAAGATAAAAGGAGAAATTCAATTTGTCAACTGGACAAAGTTTATTTGGTTGAAAACGTTTCGCCGCTCATCCGAGAGGCTTCGTCAGCTCTGGTTCTAGTGCTGGTTAGACACTGCTTATATCTAGCTGCAGGGAGGAGCTCCTACACTGAAATAGCTCTGAAACTATCTCCACTAATCTGTCTCTTTGTTTTTCAAATTACTCTGGCGACTAGTTTAGCCTCCCTATTCAAGCCTAACGACCCTCTCCACCCCTCTGCCCTGGATCGTCTGCCCTAATGTTTCTTTGTCTGTTTTTGACTTGGTTTGAGAATCAAATTATAAATGGGAGACAAGCTATGTCTAACTCCCCCATTTCTGTTTAACGACAAAAATAGCCTCTTTAACTCCCCTCTCAAACCAATTCTTTTCCCTGGCTAAGATCTGAACCTCACTGTCCTCAAAAGAATGGCCCGTGGCTTCTAGGTGAAGATGTACGGCAGATGACGGTCCACTCTGGCACGCCCGCCTGTGTTGGTACATCCTCTTGTGAAGTGGCTGTTTGGTTTCCCCAATGTAGCGCTCACTGCAGTCTTCACTACACTGAATGGAGTAGACCACATTGCTTTCTTTGTGGCTCGGTGTTTTGTCCTTTGGGTGGACGAGTTTTTGTCTTAAAGTGTTTGTGGGTTTGAAATAAACTGGAATTTCATATTGTCTGAAAATCCTCTGTAGTTTTTTCCGCCGGCCAGGTACGGAATCGCTACCCCTTTCCTCCTGGGTTCGGATTCTCTGTTGTCTTGTTTCTTGCCCTTGTCTCTCTTGGTTTTGTTGACAGCCCATTTAGGATATCCACAAACCGAGAGGGCTTCCTGCACATGTTGTTCTTCTTTCTCCTTACCCTCTGTGCTTGTGGGAACCACTTGGGCCCTGTGTTGTAATGTATTATAATAATTAATAATAATAATTCATAGCATTTATATAGCACCTTTCATGACACCCAAAGCGCTTTACAGTTCATTGTTCGTTCACTCCACACTTGGTGGTGGTAACTTTCTGTAGCCACACCTGTCCTGGGGCAGACTGACAGAAGCAAGGCTGCCAATCTGCACCACTCCTCCAACCACCTCCAACACTCACACACACTCCACTTTCATACTTGGCAATATGGGTGAAGTGTCTTGCCTAAGGACACAATGACATATTTTTTGTAACTGGCGCCCGCCTGTGGCACCTGGTATTCCCAGTGGTCTCCCATCCAAGTACTAACCAGGCCCTGCTGAGCTTCCGAGATCTGACGGGATCAGGCTTTGACAGGCAGGTAATTATGGTACAGTTACTCTTTAATATGATGGTGTCCAGACTCTATTTATTTTTCAAATCAAAGGAATTAAATGTAGTACTTTATCACACAATTTAACCTTCAAACTGCACAGGATTGGTGAGAAAAATAGGAAACACTTTCTGCTCTAGTGGTGAGTGCATGTCAGATTTTTTTCTTCTCCACTGAGTGACAGAAAAAAGCAGAACACAAAGATTTTCTTAAGTTTCTGTTTGGTCTTTTGCACTATAATTTAAATGCAGCTTTGCGTGAAAGTATTTTAAGTACAGTACTCGGATTGGGCCATGATATATTTTAATGCAGGTATTCAGTATTCTGTAACTAAATACTCTTCTAAACACTGGTAAGTAATGACGATAGAAATGTGTTTTAAAGCAGTAATGTGATGTTGTTTCTGTTCTTTTGAATAGTTTTGACCATGAATTGTTGGAAACATCTCAATTTTTATACAAACCAAATATTTTTCATTCATTTTCATGCATTTTCATACTGATTAAGGCTGAAGCAACACAAAGATCAGCAGAGTAGGCAGCATGAGTGAAAACTTTTTGGATGAAAAACATTAATTTCTACATTATTAATATTAAAGTTCAACATTTTATTTTGATTATGCATGATTCCGAAGGCTAAACACACGCCCACTCTCAGTTTGAATCATTTTAAACACATCTGAATCGTGGCAGTTTCTATCTGTGATTAGTTTGTAGGTAAAATTACTTCTCACATGAGTAGTGGAAAAAAAAAAATGACTCTTTGAAAGGAACGGATTCCAAAGATCCGGATCCCATAAAGGAGCTGAAAATTCCATCACTATTTTAAATCTTCATATTCATATTTCTCCTTATTTCTTCTGCTCAATTTCCATGGATGTGGGACGACTTATTCTGCCTAGAACCTAAGAACGGTCATATTTTGATTTGTTTTGCAGTGGTTTCTTTTCACATTCTTTAAATGAAAATATCCTGTACAAAAAATAATGGCTTTGTAAAGGACCAGGCATTATTATTATTATTATACACATACTGGAATCTGGTGTACGGCTTTATCTACTGGCACCACGGGAAAAAGACAGCTAATTAATGAACAAATCCAGACGAGTTAATGCACACACGCATTAACTCAATAAACACAATTTAATAGCAGAAAGGCCTAGAATGGACTTAAAAATCCTTTACCTGTGATGCAACAATCCTGGGTTAATTCAAACCAAGTGTTCTGTGACAACTCAGGGCGAACGAACTTACTGCACAAGATTCATCGAACAAACATGAATAAAGCAAAATACGACTCTACTTTAGGTACATATTTGATGAGGGAGCAATTTTCTGAACGTCTTTGTTTAAAAATTTAGAATAAAATGCTTTCTTTAATAATTCTTTTGTGTTGCTGATGGATAATTTTGCCTCATACAAAAGGAATTCATTTACTGTAACTATGATGAACACAAATATTTATGATTGGTGCAGCAATGTCAAGCACTCCTCAAGCGCTTCCTTCGGAACTCCTTTATTGTTACTAATAACATCACTAGTGCTGAACAAACGCCTGCATCTCTTCTGCGCCTTCCCCTCCATTTGAACCACGTAGGCTGAAACACTATACATGTAAAAAGGTATTGATTTGTTTAAAGAGCAACGTTTTTCTTATAAGTGTCCACTTGTGGAGAAATATTTAATTGGTAAACACAAACATACAGGACGTACAGTGAGTGAGTGGTTAGTTAGAAGAAGAAGAAGAAGTGACTTTATTGATCTCACACATTCTTCTCTGCATTTTAACCCATCCTATATATATATATATATATATATATATATATATATATATATATATATATATATATATATATATATATTATATATATATTAGGAGCAGTGGGCAGCACACTTCTGCGCCCGGGGACCATCTCCATGATCTTCTTGCTTCGGTTTGGTCAGGACCTAACCTGGAGGTACCTATGGTGCATGTTTTGGGTTGATGGGGGAAACCGGAGTGCCTGGAGAAAACCCACCCAGACATGGGGAGAACATGCAAAACACACACAGAAAGGCCTGGGCGACCCGGGGATCGAACCCGGAACCTTCTTGCTGTGAAGTGTGAGTGCTAGCCACTCAGCTACCGTGCCGCCAACTTGTATGTCTACCTACAGTTCTGAAAAAAAAACACTGCATTTTTTTCTGAAATCAGCATCTCTACATGTATTACAGCCATTCCATTCCAGCGTCTGTTGAATTCCAACACAAACACAAAGCTGAGCTACTTCAGTTCTTACACCAGGAGTGGAATAAATTCACCCAAGAACAATGTGAAAGACTTGTGGAGAGCATGTCAATCATGAAAGCTGTGATTAAAAATAAGGGTTATTGCACCAAATATTGATTCCTGAATTCAAAAGTTCAAAACTCCGTGCACAGCTTCCAGGTGCTGGTAACAACAGGAACATTGAATAATTCCAGAAAAGAAGAAATTTACCCCATACTCGCTTGACTTTACTCTTATTCCTTTATTGGGCTTAGAGCGAACAACGCGTTTCGCTTCTACCGGGCACTCCAGTAGAAGCGAAATTAGTATTATGCTGGTTTAAAATGAATTTGATCTTATTGCATTGTTTGAGTTCTGAAAACATGTATCTTTTTTGTTATTCTGACCATTTGTCCTTTTCTGCAAATAAATGCTGTACATGATCCCCGGGTCGCCTGAGCCTTTCTGTGTGGCACTCCGGTTTCCCCCATCAACCCAAAACATGCACCATAGGTAAAATCCTCCAGCTTAGGTCCTGACCAAGCCTAAACAACAAGATCATGGAGATGGATGTGCTGCCCACTGCTCCTAATAATAAGGATGGGTTAAATGCAGAGAACAATATCTCCTGTGTGAGATCAATAAAGTCATTTCATTTCATTCATTTATTTTTATTTGGAATTTGGGGGAAATGTTGTCAGTAGTTTATAGACTCAAACACAAATGTCCTTTTTGCCCAAACACATACCTATAAGTAGTAAAATCAGAAAAACTGATAATTTTGCAGTGGTCTCTTATTTTTTTCCAAAGCTATATGTCATCAACATGGATAATTCCATCCAAATTGCAGAGACAATTAAAGTCCACGGAAGACATTTTTAAAACCCTCATTAAACAAAATAAAGGTGTTGTCATTCATTTTCATAAGTCTAATCATAACTATTGTTTGTTATTTAGACAAATCATGGGCGTCGTTAACATTACAACTGCTAGATAATAGTTATAGAAAAACCTCTACGTATGTCATATCTGCTACTCTTGTCTAAACAAAAACTTAAAGGTACACTGTGTAGGATGGTGGCGCATTGGTGGATGGTGAGTATTGCAATTCCGGTTCTAGCTACGGCAGACTTCGAGGGTCACCCGGGCGCGACGTAACGCGGACAGCTCGGCGTACCCGGAGGTGGGTTCACCGGCAGCCGCGCACAAACCGCGCGCACGCGTGAAGCGCACCCGGCGCTGTGTGCGGGTGGGGGGAATCGGGAACCGGACTGCGGAGGGCGGAGGTCGGTCTGCACTTGGGGGGACGAAGGCGGAACCCGGGGTGCGGGCCCGCGCTGCGACAAAGCCTTAGTCGCGGTAGGTACTATGTCCTTCTTCTTTTCCTCTTAGATGAAGGTGCTTGCTCCTGCGATGTATGTGCGGAGTAAGTGTGATCCGGCAACATGCTTGTCGTTGTTTATCCAAACGCGTACTATCTCGTTGTGTGAAAACCACGGGCCAGTGCCGACAGCTATAAAGAAAACGGCGGAGCCCAAAATACAGTATGTCCTTCTGCGGCTCTCGTAATTAAAATGGATGCCACTACATGGGGAAGATCCCCCTTTTATGCAGGTGAAATCGACTATATCTAAGTCCAACAGAATACTTTGATTTCATGATGGAAGTGAAAAGGCTTGGAAAACACTGTATTTTTGAATGGGTATCTTCAATTTCGGTAATTAACGGGTAAAAATCTTACACAGTGTACCTTTAAACAGAATTTAAAAAGATGGGGGAAAAAAATAGGTGAAATTTATAGTAAATCTTAAAGCTGACCTTGACTTTTCAGAGCTTTTAACCATGCAATAATTGTTCCTCGAGTGATTCATGCATGAGTAAGTCTTTATTACTCCATTTTCACTGCAACTGGTTACAACATTATAACATGTCTTAAGGCTCACAAGTACTTCATTCTCCAGTTTTATTTCCTTAACCGATGACACGTATGAGAAAAAAAAAAAACTCTACTCGCTAGCATGATCTGCTTTGTTGTGATGGCGTTTACAGAGACATCAGCTCCCGCTCTCGCTGCAATTTTCTAAAGAAGTCATCGCACTTGTTTCTTTTATTAAGTAATTTTACATGAATATTGCGAGTTAAAATGTCCAAATTAGAACATAATGATCCACGGGCACAACAGCAGACAAAAGCACAACATGTCTTCTTTAAATTAACTGTGTTTTAGCGAAATTAATGAGCTAACCTGTCATAACACTTTACAACTCCCCGAAAACACCAGTGCTTCTCCCGCTACAGCAGCCACCCCACAGCTTCTGCCTGCCAAAGCTACATTTCATTATGGAAAAAAAATAAAATAAACACTAGTTGGCTCGGAACAGCGGGACAGGCATCTAATCACAAATGAACACGCGCCAATACTGGAATGATGACATTCTCCAACTTATTATCAAAGTCATTTCAGGTCCCAAGACAAAGCTAACACGAATGATTCACAATCTGCCGGGCCTGTTCATTATAACGGGATGCTAAATTGTCCTTATGTGCAAAACAATACCTGCTTTTCCCAGACTCTTTCCCCATAATGAGCTATGTTTTCCTGAGCCGACAGCTGACCTCTCTATGTCCGACAAATAATGACTAGCACTTAGCAAAAAAAAAAAAACACCAGGAATATGCGCTATAGGAAATTATGGTGGGTTTTATTCTTAGCAGTTGGTCGGGCAAATATTTTGTTACCCAGCATTTGTCTCTACATGCTGTTGTGCATAATCAAGTGAATAGGTTATTGCAGGGGTGCCCAACCAGTCGATCGCAGGCAGAGCGTCAGTCGATCGCGTGTGGATACGTTCAGACTGCAGGGCTTAATGCTCAATTCCGATTTTTTGCAAGGTCGTTCACATTTCCAATTTAATGCGACTTGTATGTGATCTCCAGCGTGAATTTTAAGTGCCCCAAAAGTGTCCCGCATGCACTTTGGAGGACACGACGAGGTCACGTGCAGTGTGCGTGCTCAATGTTTACGGAAGTAGCCTAAAGTTGCTGTCGTACCGGAGCTAAAACATGTACAGCTTATTTGTTTTAAGGAGGAGAAGGAGAAGGACAAGGTTTTTGGCCACAGCGTTTTGCGGGGCAGTGGCAGCAACGTCCGTAGAAAGGAACGTGTGGGTGCGGAGTCACAGCCGGGAGTGGTGGGATTGCTACGTGCTTCACCGCTTCACTGATACGGAGTTCATATACTATTTTCGCATGACGAGAAGAACGTTTGTGTACTTTTGTGAGCGCCTACTTGTACCACTCTCGCTCGAGGAAACACGCCCAGGTCGGATGAATGCGACCTGGCTGTTCAAACTGAAGTCGCATGCCAAAAGATCGGATATGAATCGGTTTTAGGACCACATGTCTTGGACAACGTTCACACTGCAGCATGAAGTGACCCAAATCCGATTTTTTTTGCTCCCTTGCGGCTTTAAAAGGAAATCCAAGGAAATGCAGGAAACCCCCCCAGATCCATCCTCTTGGTAGATCTCGGCACACCATCATCCTTAAAAGTAGATCTTGATTAAAAAAAAGGTTGAGCACCCCTGGGTTATTGCAATTTCATTTTAAGTAACCAGTTTGTGAAGAGCAGCTTCTGATGAAATGTTGCAGCTATTTCACTTAGTTGGCGGCGCATTTTGCACGCATATAATTCATAGGGGTTGGCAAAAGGAGAAATTCAATTTGTCAACTGGACAAAAGTTTATTTGGTTGAATATTAGCGGTTGTGAGAAGAAAAGCTATACATATAACTATCTTTAAAGAGGACCTTTCTACCATGTTATAACATCGTTTACTCATCAGAAACATGCCTGAAGAGGTTTTAGATGCATTTTAGGTCCATGCATATTTGAGCTGTAAGATTTGTCCATTGCTCCGCTCACATCCATGCTCCCACATGACAATTCTCCATAAATATACAAAAACATGATACAAAACTGTACGCAGCAACTTGACAAAAGCTAATGCCGTAGTCTCATTATGAACGGGGGAGTCACTTAGCACAGAAAGGGAAGGGATGGAGCTTCCAAAACTAAAGTGAAACCTTTGAAACGTGTTGAATACAGCATTTTCAAACCAATAAAAGGTAATAAGGTGATCTAAATAGGTTATGTCTTACCTTAATACTCCATAGAAGTAAAATACCCCCTCTTTAAAGATCCCATGACATGGTACTTGATGGATGCTTTTATATGGCTCCTTAATGGTTCCCTAATACTGTAAATGAATCCTTCTTCAAAATCAACACTCAGTGCATGAGAAACAGAGATAAGATGAGAAAGAGTATTTTTTCTCCCTCAGAACAGGTCATAATGGGCGTTGTTGCTTGAATGCAAATGAGGAGAAAAGAGCTGGCCAATAGTAGAGGGTGGGGGCGTGGCCAAATGCTCTGCTCTCCGCTGTAGCTCTCAGCTGATCCATTTCCGTGTTTTTGCACGGGGGGAGAGATTTGAAGCGTTCCATTGAAAAATAAACACATTTCCACAGAAAATAAAATTAAACCACTGCTGTTCAAAGGTCCAGAGGCTCAGATAAAGGACTTCCGAGCCTAGAAACACTCGGACGTGCCTCCAGGCAAATAAAAAAATGCATTTCGCATTGCCTAGCGCATTCGCAGTCCAAACTCTCTGGGCGTGATTTACAGAGACGCTGAGTACAGACAGACGGGGGTGGAACTGCATTTGCATTTCTTTTTTCGATCTGACGTCAATAAGGTGCCTTGTTCAAAATCGCCCGTTTGAGCTCCAATTTTTTGTAACGCAGAAAAGGATCGCAAATGCTCAGTTTAGACATTTCGCAACTTTTAACCATGGGGGGGGGGGGGCTAAACAGGGTAGGAGAGCTCACATTAACGTTCAAAAACCTCAGAAAGTGAAAATTTCATGCCATGGGATCTTTAAGAACATTACCATATTTAACATTTTTAACAGGTTTGAAAGTCTGAAATATTGTTGTTGTTTTTACATCAATAAGGTCGATTCTTGCTCTGAATACTTTAAAATGCCCAACTGAAATAAAATTAGATGTATTATAGTGTCATTGTTTAGGTGTTAAAGTGTTCAAAGGTGGTGGTTCAGCCTCCACTTCAAACATCCCTTTTTTGTCCAGCAGTAGTTCATGCTAGAAAGCTGGAGGGACTATTGGCTGACTCTCAGCTGACCTGGGAACGCCTTGGGGTCCCCCTGGAGGAGCTGATAGAAGTGTCTAGGGTGAAGGAAGTCTGGGAGTCCCTGGTCAGGCTGTTGGATGGATGGATGAAAATGGATGGATGAATGGATAGTTCATGCTAGAAAGTTTTAGAGGCAGTCTTCTTTACCTTTCGGTTAAAAACAGTCACTGCGTGCACATGGTAGGATCGGATTGGATTTCTCCAAATCCGATCCCGTTACTCTGCGGGTGGTCTGTCCTTAAATCCAAGTGCACATGAAACTCGTGTAACCGGATAATGATCAGCGACCTGGCCGGCTCCGCTACTCTATGGCTACGTTCACACTGCAGGGCTTAATGCTCAATTCCGATTTTTTTGTGAAATCCGATTTTTTTGCAAGGCCGTTCACATTTCCAGTTAAATGCGAATTGTATGTGATCTCCAGTGTGAACGCTAAACTCCCCAAAAGTGTCCCGCATGCGCCTTGGAGGACACGATGACGTCACACGCAGCGAACGCGCTCAATGTTTACGGAAGTAGCCTAAAGTTGCTTTCGTACCGGAGCCAAAACATGTACAGCTTATTTGTTTTAAGGAGGAGACGGAGAAGGAGAAGGACAAGGTTTTTGGCCACAGCGTTTTGCGGGGCAGTGGCAGCAACGTCTGCAGAAAGGAACATGTGGGTGCGGAGTCACAGGCAGGAGGGGTGGGATTGCTACGTGCTTCGCCACTTCACTGATACGAGTTTATATACTATTTTCGCATGACGAGAAGAACGTTTGTGCACATTTGTGAACGCCTACTTGTACCACTCTCATTGGAGGAAACACACTCAGGTCGGATGAATGCGACCTGGCCATTCAGACTGAAATCGCATGCCAGAAGATCGGATATGTATCGGATTTAGGACCACATATCCAAGTGGCCTGGATCGCATTTGAAAAAATCGGATCTGTGTCGTTCACACTGCCATTAGAAGATCAGATACAGGTCGCATAGAGGCAAAAAAATCGGATTTGGGTCGTTTCAGGCTGCAGTGTGAACGTAGCCTATGTGGCGCTGTAGTCCAACTACTTCCGGGTGATGGCTACTCAATAAAAACACAACAAACTATGTGGCGGTATACAAAGATGGCGCTCGAGGAGTTTGACGGAGCAGCATTGGTGTACGTGTTGTGCATTCTTTCTTCGCAGCCATGATTTCATCTGACATTTCCGGCAACAATCGCTACTTATGACGGCTTCTGCGCCTCCTGCCACTTCCGGGTGAAATCCCTGGCGAAAATTCCCGTGCATGCGCAGCACGCCAATCCGATCCGATATCGTGCACAAGGTGGCACCAAGTGGATTACTATCGGCCTAAGCCAGGGGTTCCAATCGGATTCAGGAAACCAATCCCTATACGATCCTTAGCCTGTGCACATGAATTCGATACGATCCCAATCCGTTTGCAATCGGATTACACTCGTCCATGTGCACACGGCGATTGTCCAGATGACCTTTTGTACCGTTGTTCATTCACCTTGCCAATAAATTGTTTTTAAAGTTGTGCGCATGAAATGTAACTTAATGGAAACAAGCAGCTGATGCGTTAACACGGTGGAGAGTTAACCCCACTCATCGTAAGAATCCATGTTTTTCAAAGTCATTCTATGGAAAATAGAAACACCCATCATTGAATCCAGTAAATGCAAGACAGATGTGTGGAAAGGGCTCGTTTCTGATCTAGTATAATGTTGTTTATCATCTCAAACATACCTGGAGTTGTGTTTCATTTCATTCCATTCACTCGTTTAACAGACAAACCATGCAATCCTTGCTGTATGTGGTAATACGGGAAGTGTTTTTAAACTCCATTCACTAGAATCATTTGGATAATTCTGGCCTTGGATTGCCAATCTAAATAAACTAAACAAAAGGCAAAAGGAGCTGTTGTTATAACTTATATATATAACTTATATTATAACATGTCTTAAGGCTCACAAAAATGCATTTTGTTTAAGACCGTTAATACTATATTGTACACCTTTAACCCAGTACTTATGCCAAGTGTTGCTTCTCTGAGGTGTTTATCTATTTACTCCAGACATATGAAAAGATGGAAAAGACAAAAAAAAGTAAAAAGAGTAAGAAAAGACGCACACTTTCCTGACTGTGCTTGGATAGGTTAGAGTGGTTTAAAAAATAAATAAATAAAGATAACTTGTTGATAACACTCTCACAGTCTCACACTTTCAGTTCCACATATTTTGGTCCGGGGGCCGTATCCAACCTACTTTGATCCCAAAGGGGCTGGATCAGAAAACTCATGGCATATTTACCCCAAAAATAGCAATAAGTCCAAATATTTGTGCAGAGAAACACAAATCTATTACAGAAGTCTTTTTATTTGATGAACTTTCTTTTACAAAATATTTTAATATTATGAACAACCTGAAACTTTAAGAAAAATGCTATTTCAACACCATGTTTTAACATTAACTTGTATGTATTTCACAGAATATTAGCTGCACAAGTGCATCAATATCAGGCGCCATGTCCTGAGTAGCTGCCAACTCGACGTCCACTTTTCTCATTTTTGACATTTTGCTGATGAGGGTGTCACGGTCACGGCTCCAGCAGCCCCTCCAGAGAATATGTCTGTTATTTTAAAACATTTTGCAGCGTCTATAGTGAGATTTAAAAAATCTTTTAACTTCTCCACACCCCCTTTCTGCCGCTTCTCCATGTTTCCACGCTCAACACTGAAACTGGTGGGATCAGTGCAGAGAAAGAGCACTCTCATAAGCTTCTATATCCTGATTGGTTTAGTCCACTGTCTATACTAAAGATGGACCAATGGGACGCCCCCTCTAAACTGTGGGCCGGACTCTAAGTAAAAAAAATTAAAAACAGCATCGGCCCCGAGGACTGTCGGCCCACCAGGAAAATGCCCGGTATGCCTGATTACCAGTCCAGGCCTATTTTCAGTACTTACATTAATTCAAGGCTACCAACGCACATGAAACATAGTCTGAGTCACAGTTTATCTCAGACAAGTCCATTATTGCATCAAAAGTGAAGTAAGAGTTCTCCGGCGCAGTGTGGGCTTGTACTTGCAATGCCTGTAAGAAGTTTGGAATCTGATAACTTATATTATAACATGTCTTAAAGATCCCATGACATGGTACTTCTTGATGCTTTTATATGGCTCCTTAATGGTTCCCTAATACTGTAAATGAATCCTTCTTCAAAATCAACACTCAGTGCATGAGAAACAGAGATAAGATGAGAAAGAGTATTTTTTTTCTCTCTGAACAGGCCATAATGGGCGTTGTTGCTTGAATGCAAATGAGGAGAAAAGAGATGGCCTATAGTAGAGGGTGGGGGCATGGCCAAACTCTCCGCTCTCGCTCTGAGCTCTCAGCTGATCCATTTCCGTGTTTTTGCACGGGGGGAGAGATTTGAAGCATTCCATTGAAAAAGAAACACATTTCCACAGAAAATAAAATTAAACCACTGCTGTTCAAAGGTCCAGAGGCTCAGATAAAGGACTTCCGAGCCTAGAAACACTCGGACGTGCCTCCAGGCAAATAAAAAAACGCATTTCGCATTGCCTAGCGCATTCGCAGTCCAAACTCTCTGGGCGTGATTTACAGAGACGCTGAGTTTAGACAGACGGGGGTGGAACTGCATTTGCATTTCTTTTTTCGATCTGACGTCAATAAGGTGCCTTGTTCAAAATCGCCCGTTTGAGCTCCGATTTTTTGTAACGGAGAAAAGGATCGCAAATGCTCAGTTTAGACATTTTGCAACGTTTAACCATGGGGGGGGGGCTAAACAGGGTAGGGGAGCTCACATTAACGTTCAAAAACCTCAGAAAGTGAAAATTTCATGCCATGGGACCTTTAAGGCTCACAAAAATGCATTTTGTTTAAGACCGTTAATGCTATATTGTACACCTTTAACCCACTACTTATGCCACGTGTTGCTTCTCTGAGGTGTTTATCTATTTACTCCAGACATAGGAAAAGATGGAAAAGACGAAAAAGTAAAAAAGAGTAAGAAAAGACGCACACTTTCCTGACTGTGCTTGGATAGGTTAGAGTGGTTTAAAAAAAAAATAAAAAAAAAGATAACTTGTTGATAACACTCTCACAGTCTCACACTTTCAGTTCCACATATTCACAATGAACTAACTTTGCATACATGTGGTTTATTTGGTGTTAATTAGTATTTATTCTTCCCTCATTATTATTCTTATTCTTCACGGCCTTATGCTGCTGTATGATTTTAACAGACTTAAGGCTTGTAAAGGTTAATGCCGCAAGAAGTGTAGTGTTTACTTAACAATGCTTATTCCTATACAAAAAGGTCAGACTAATGAGTTTATTATTAGAAAAGTTAGTAAAAGTCTAATTAGCAGCACAATAAGGTTATGCAGTATAATACAATAATAAGAGCTGAGTAAATGCTGGTTAACATCTAATTCAATCTAATAACCACTCACATATATGCAAATTAACAGCTAATTATTAATAAGTGTGCCCTAAAAATGTGTTACCCGTATGTGATACTTAAAGGTGCACTGCGTAACATTTCTAGTGGAGGGTCCGCTACCCGATTGTCCACCTGGAAATGTTATTTGTCTAGTCCAGGGGTGTCAAACTCATTTTGGTCCGGGGGCCGTATCCAACCTACTTTGATCCCAAAGGGGCCGGATCAGAAAACTCATGGCAAATATACCCCAAAAATAGAAATAAGTCCAAATATTTGTGCAGAGAAACACAAATCTGTTACAGAAGTCTTTTTATTTGATGAACTTTCTTTTACAAAATATTATAATATTATGAACAACCTGAAACTTTAAGAAAAATGCCATTTCAACACAATGTTTTAACATTAACTTAATTAAGAATTTTAGCTGCACAAGTGCATCATTTTCAGGCGCCATGTCCTGAGTAGCTGCCAACTCGACGTCCACTTTTCTCATTTCTGACATTTTGCTGATGAGGGTGTCACGGTCAACAGTCAAAACGATGGTCCTTTTAAGAGCGTTTGGAAAGAGGCGAGTCTTTATTTGTGCTGCTCTGGTGGGAGGGGCCACGCACAGAGGCGCTGGAGACGCTGCTGTGCTAAACTGCGCAGAAAAGAGGCACAGAAAATTACAAATATTTTAATACAAAATTGAAATATAATTAAAATATTTAAAGAGAAAATCAGCCAAGGCCCAGATTAAAGATCTTGGAGGGCCGGATCGGCTCCTGGGCCACATGTTTGACACCCCTGGTCTAGAATGTTCCATAGCATACTGTAGACTACACAACAATACAAGTCAGATCTGTGGAGAGTCGCCCTATTCACAGAAGGAATTATTGTATTGTTGAATCGAAACAGCTGTAATGAATAAATGATAAATGGATGTTTAATGTCGTACCATGGAACATTCCAGGCAAAACTATGTCTCCATGGAGACAAGCAGGTAGCGGACCCTCCATCAGAAAAGATGGACCTTTAAAGGCGCTGTACCAGATCTTGGTCTTTAATCTTCGCAGTGGTCCAAAGTTATTCCTCACTTCGCTTATGCATTCTGAGCATCCTAATTATTCACCGGGATGAGTTTATAAGCACTTTTTACAACTCTCAAGAGACCAGAGCGTTTTGTCACAAAGGTAAAGCTAACAACAACTAGCATGCTAACGTTCCCTTCCAGATCATCCACAATAAAACGCTTTATAATTAGATGCAGACAGCACAAAGTGGTCTTATTTTGACCTCAAGAGCTGCTTATACAATATGTTTGTTCTGAGGCAAGCCACAGTGTGTAGTAACGATGCATGATTTATCGTTTTAAGAATTTGAATTAAGTTAGTCGCACAAGCCGCCGGGTCCGTCTCACCCACAACAATTCTCCATCATACTCACAAATCACCTCATTAGCTCAAACAAGAACTTATGGCATTCTTTATATGCTCAAACGCTGCCTCGGGCCATCGATGCAGATGAAATACACTCTCATACACAGTCGATCTCAAACAAGTCCGTTATTTCATCAAAAGTGAAACAGAAAGATACACAATGATTCCAGACGATACCAAAATTTCAAGCCCGATTTCGATGCTAAGGAACAGATTTGATACTCAATACCAATTCCGATACCACAAAAAAAAAAAAAAAAACTTTATTCAGACAATATAATCTGATTTTCAACATTAAATAATAGTACTTTATTTATTATTATTATGATTATTATGATTATTATGATTATTATTATTGTTAGTTTTTTTAATTTATTTTGGGCAAGTAAGCAAATTACAATCTTTTAAAAGTGTAACAGAAATAACAATAAACAGTATTAATTCAATAAAAGGTATTTATTCATTGCACTACTTTTTAGATTTTGTCTCACATTTTTGTATTGTCTTATATTGTATACAGAATGTCGATTCACTGTATGTCGAACACATATGGCAGAATTGACAATAAAGTTGACTTTGAACTAAACAGAAATAACAACAACACAAAATCATTTGCCCAAAAAGGAGTGGGAAGAAGAAAACTTATTTAATCCCACCCCCTCTTCTAATTTAGCATAATGAGCTTTACAAGCGGCCGAAATGAGTTTCCTCTGCAGAGTGGCTGGGTGAGGAGCTCAGTCACGCGGTAGGTGCTCAGAGTAGAGCCGCTGCTTCTCCACGTCAAGAGGAGCAGCTGAGGTGGCTCGGGCATCTGTTTCGGATGCCTCCTGGACGCCTCCCTCAGGAGGTGTTCCGGGCATGTCCCACCGGGAGGAGGCCCCGGGGAAGACCCAGGACGCGCTGGAGGGACTCTGTGTCCCGGCTGGCCTGGGAACGCCTTGGGGTCCCACCAGAGGAGCTGGAGGAAGTGTCCGGGGTGAAGGAGGTCTGGGCGTCCCTGCTTAGACTGTTGCCCCCACGACCCGGCCCCGGATAAGCGGAAGAAGATGGATGGATGGATGGATAGTATCTGATTTTCAGTCAAGGCTGGACTGGGACAAAAAAACGGCCCTGGCATTTTTTTTGCTTGGACCGGCCCCTCATAATTAGCGGAGCACAATGGACTAATTTATGTTTGTGTTCCCAAAGTATTTTACTATTGTTACGTCTTGGCCGAGGGGAAACCAGGGCGCAGCATTTAAAGGAAAAGCTTCCCAGCTTCCAAAAACCACCAGCAAACTCACAGTAACTACACATTCAATGGTTTATTTAAAATGCATCTTGTGCGCACACACACAAAAAAACCTTTCTCATCAAATTTACAGGATTCACATAGGTCACCTGTTTTGGCTTCAAAATGGGGAATTTTGCCGAAAGTTTAGCGATTTTCATGTCTGTCATGTGACATGACAGACATGAAAATCGCTAAACTTTCTATGTCTATGTATTATCCAAACATTACTACCTGCTGACCTGCTGTGCCTGTGCGACACTTCTCTGGTCACTCTGTCCCTCGGATTCCCTCGGGTTCCCTGTCCAAAATCTCTGGCTGCTCCTCTCCCTGTCCACCTTCAGCCTGGTAGTGTTGTGTTTTAGTTTTAGTTTTTCCTCGAGTGATGCAGAAAAGAGGGAGCCACTGTCTGTGTTCATGTATGTTAGCTGAGGACTAGAGGATGTGGAGGCTCCAGCAGCCCCTCCAGAGAATTTTAAAACATTTTGCAGCGTCTATAGTGACATTTTTTTAATCTTTTAACCCGCAACTTCTCCACACCTCCTTTCTGCTGCTTCTCCATGTTTCCACGCTCAACACTGAAACTGGCGGGGATCAGTGTAGAGAAAGGGGTGGGACCGCTCTCGTAAGCTTCTATATCCTGATGGGTTTAGTCCACTATATTGAAGATGGACCAATGGGACGCCCCCTCTAAACTGTGTGCCGGTCTCTAAGTAAAAAAAAAAATTAAAACAGCATCGGCCCCGAGGACTGTCGGCCCAGCAGGAAAATGCCCGGTATGCCTGATTACCAGTCCAGGCCTGTTTTCAGTACTTACATTAATTCAAGGCTACCAATGCACATGAAACATAGCCTGAGTCACAGTTTATCTCAGACAAGTCCATTATTGCATCAAAAGTGAAGTAAGAGTTCTCCGGCGCAGTGTGGGCTTGTACTTGTAATGCCTGTAAGAAGTTTGGAATCCGAGGGCGGGATGCATTGATGTATAAGGCAGGAGTTACACGGTACATGAGGTTCCGCTGCATCGCACCGGCTTTGACACCCGAGCTCAGCAAATATCCGAGCGGATCAAGGGAAGAGGAAACAGTGGTGGCAGAGAAGCCCATGGAACTTTCTCAGGAGCCACATAAATGCCAAGAACTTTACTCACAATATATGAGAAATATAAAGGGTATTGTGTGGGATTGCTTATGTTATCAAAGCACAGGGATTTAACCCGCACACCTTGAGTTATTGCATCCACACGTCTCGAAGAAATGTCAAGTTTTATATCACTCCCGAGACGCTGATCATTACAGTGCTCATGTGGATGTATATTTTGCTAACTTTGAAAGATAGCAACTCTTGATTTAGCCATATTTAAATGCACAATACCTGATTTTTACTGTCTTAAAACTGTCCTCACTTACCTTATGCTTTCCGAACATTTTAATTAAATGGTAAATGGTCACATCTTTATATAGCGCTTTTCCACCTTCAAGGCACCCAAAGCGCTTTACAACAAGGAACCAATCACCCATTCACACACCAGTGTACACAGACACTGGGGGCGAGGAGGGTTAAGTGTCTTGCCCAAGGACACAACGGCAGCATTCATCTGATGTTTCTTATGTCAAGAGCGGGATTAGTCACCTCAAAGCACTTTTCACAGTGCTGCACAGTAAAACAACAACAACAACTAGCATGCTAACATGCACTTTCTGATTATCTGACAGTGAAACTAAATGCACACAGCACATAGTGGACTTTGACATCAAGAGCTGCTTATATAATATTTATACTGGGGCAAGATGTAACTTTTCTGATAAACAGTCTGCCATGCCTGAAATGTTCCAAATCAGGCATTTCCACGTATTTGGGAGATACAAGTTTTAGACTACAGTGTAATGTAAAAGTAGGGTACTAATGTTGCATAATTTTGGCCAGTCTTTATTAGACTACAAAAGCAGTGAACAGTGAATCACTGTTGAGATCTGAGCTGACGTCATCTGCCTCTACATCTGCATTCTGTGTGTTTGGCACTGTCATGTTAAAGGTCCCATGGCATGAAATTTTCACTTTCTGAGGTTTTTGAACGTTAATGTGAGCTCCCCTACCCTGTTTAGCCCCCCCCCCCATGGTTAAAAGTTGCGAAATGTCTAAACTGAGCATTTACGATCCTTTTCTGCGTTGGAAAAAATCAGAGCTCAAACGAGCGATTTTGAACAAGGCACCTTATTGACGTCAGATCGAAAAAAGAAATGCAAATGCAGTTCCACCCCCGTCTGTCTGAACTCAGCGTCTCTGTAAATCACGCCCAGAGAGTTTGGACTGCGAATGCACTAGGCAATGCGAAATGCGTTTTTTTATTTGCCTGGAGGCACGTCCGAGTGTTTCTAGGCTCGGAAGTCCTTTATCTGAGCCTCTGGACCTTTGAACAGCAGTGGTTTCATTTTATTTTCTCTGGAAATGTGTTTATTTTTCAATGGAACGCTTCTAATCTCTTCTCCATGCAAAAACGCGGAAATGGATCACAGCGCACAGCTGAGAGCGGAGAGTTTGGCCACACCCCCACCCTCTACTATTGGCCATCTCTTTTCTCCTCATTTGCATTCAAGCAACAACGCCCATAATGGCCTGTTCAGAGAGAGAAAAATTACTCTTTCTCATCTTATCTCTGTTTCTCATGCACTGAGTGTTGATTTTGAAGAAGGATTCATTTACAGTATTAGGGAACCATTAAGGAGCCATATAAAAGCATCAAGAAGTACCATGTCATGGGATCTTTAAAGTCAATTAACTGCTACATTTTCTCTCTTAAAATAAATCCTGTCTAAATAATAAAATAGCTGCAGTCCAAAAACATGGATCATATACAATAAAAGGACTTTTTTCATCATCAAACGTCTATTTAAACCACAGGTCGGGAGCTCTGTGGCTCTTTCATCGTCCTGTTGTGGCTCCCTATGACTTTAGAAAATAAATAATGAGTATATAATTACAATGTATTTTTATTTTAGTTTGTTCGTTTTAAATGTAATTCTAAATTAGTAGATGACAGTAATCTTGTAACATTAAAATAAAATGTTTTAAATATTTAAAACCGTGCCCATGTGTGATACCCGGCACATCTGGCAGCCCGGACTTACCAGCACCTACACCAGCAGCATGATTTATTTAAGTTTTCGACCCCTGGTAGGTAAATGATAACCTGGGAAATCCCAGGCTGCTTTGCACGATCTGAAAGACAGCCTGGCAACGAGGCTAAGCGAGGCAGTGTTGTATAAAGTAGTGGAAAATCAAACTCAAGTAAAAGTATAGGTACCCCTCCCAAAAATGACTTTGGTAAAAGTCGAAGTCACTGACTGAAATGTGACTTGAGTAAAAGTCTTAAAGTATCTGGAACTTCTTGTACTTAAGTATGACAAGTAATGTAAAAATAAATGTACTCAAGTAATGTAATTAAAAGTACAAGTAAAAGTATCAAGCAAAGACAGTCTGAAGCTAACCCTCGCTTTGTTACTTAGATCGCACAAACACACAGCGCTTGTTTACATTTTCAAAAGTAGTCACGTTAATGTTATTTTTTGTCCTTTTGAACTCGCGTGCCCTTTCTCATTCGTTACACTTACCCTACAGCTATGCCTTCCCTTGAGCGGAAAAAGCTAGATAGTCTGTTAGCTCCAACATCGTCAAAGACGCTAACAATTTCATTAATCTAGAACTTACCTCGATGTGTTTCTTGAGGTTGGACGGGGAGTTTCTGTAAGATAGGATTTCCATGTTTCTTGGAAGGCACAAGAGGCACTTCATTCGATAGGACGAATCCTTCATATCAGCGTAAGAGAACATTGTGTTTAAGTATGGCCAGGGATGCTCATCGTCAGGTCCCCCTTCATTTGTAGCCGACGTGGATGCTGTCTCCTCTTCCATCAGGGATGTTGATTGATTAAACTAGCTGCATGAAACCAACAGGTGTAGGCTGATTGTCATGCGCAAGCAGCAAACAAGCCCAGGCACGTCCTGACTTCCTTCAGTCAGTAGAGGTTTTTTTGTAACGAGTAACTAAACGGCACATTGAAAATGTATCGGAGTAAAAGTATGCAATTAAATTCGGAAATGTAGTGAAGTAAAAGTAAAAGTAATCATTTTTTTTTTAAAAACTCAAGTAAAGTACAAAGTCTCCCAAAATGTATTTAAGTACAGTAGTGAAGTATTATTACTTCGTTACTATACAACACTGAAGCGAGGGATCCTGAGCGGGGGAGCCAATCAGAGAGCGGGGAGGGGTGGAAAGACGGTGACGTGTACTACGTGACAAACGAAAGCGGGTCCACCTTCTCTCATATTTATCTAACACAAACGGCAGTAATCGTTCGGTGCCATTGTTTAATCGTATTTTTGTTTTGCCTTCTGTTTTTCGCGGAGATTGGGGAAAATGGCGGCGTTTCCTTCTCTTCTCCCCGGTCGTCGCTCTAACTACATCATCGAGTACAACTGACATGATTGGCTATGGGCTACGTATACGCCAAATGATAGACATTCGTAACGCCCAATAAACGGCCGTTGGCGATCGTAAACCACACCTCCGCTACGAGATATTCAGTAGGTGGCTCCCAGACCATATATCACTTGGTCTGGTGTAAACCAGGCAAGGTAAATGATGGATAAATCCAAGAAAAGAAACATTTCTGAAGAAAACGGAATGTTTAATGCTACGTGGACAGATTGATTTGCTTTCACGGCTGATGAGACTGGTTTACCAGTCTGTTTAATTCAGTACGCTCCAGTACACGTGATAAAACGATGACGGAACACAGAAGCAGACGGCATTTTTGGTTCGCTGCAGATGGATCATTTAAGTTTGGATTATTATTTCCTACGAGGAGGACTCAAATAGACATTAAGTATTTCATTTGAGCATCAAACAAATGTCTTTTTTTCAGAGTTCAAAATGTTTTTGTTACATGCAGAAATGTTCTCAGCATACAGGTAAAATGATTTACAGTGTTATCCTCATTTTATAATTCAAAAGGGATTTGTGGCTCCGGCTGTTTTCTTTTCAGTGAAAGATGGTCCAAATGGCTCTTTATTTATGTAAGGTTATTTATGTATTTAAGGTTGTCGACCCCTGATTTAAACACTTAAATGTGCACTGTGTAACTTTTCTGGAGGTGGTTTGCAAAATGTTAAAAAATGAAACTAGACTGTCTTGAATTTATTTAAATACAGGTGTTATTTATTGGTGAATTCTTACTGTGACAGGAGTTGCCTCTCCACAACTATAGCCTGTAATTTGGATTGCAAGTCTCCATGAAGATTCTTATGTTTATGGCCATCTCCATAGAGACAAGTTACACAGTACACCTTTAAATTTACTTTATGTACCTTATTCTGCCTCACTCACTTTTACTTCTGACTGGTTTATTTACTTCTTTATTTATTTATGTATACAAGTGTGCAGCATTTTGAAAACTGTTGTAGGTTTATAAAATGTGCCTCATAAAGTAGATTTGTTTTTACCTATCTTTGAATGAACATCTGGACATTTTGTACACTGTCTTTTTGCATTGCTTGGCCAGAGAGAAACGGAATTTCAATTCATTGTATGTCAAACACATATGGCAGAATTGACAATAAAGTTGACTTTGACTTTTGACATTTCCATGGAGGTATTTTAGCTTTAAGGGCCCATGTTACACTGTTCTCTGATCTGGTATAATGTTGTATTTTCATTACAAACAGGCCTGGAGTTGAGTTTTGTTTCATTGACACATTTAACAAATAAGCCCCTCGTATTTAGGCTGAGTTCTTCTCTCAAACAGAAGACACTCTGTTCCACCTTGTGATGTCATGTGGTAATACAGTGCGTGAGCCACTGTGTTTTTAAACCCCGTACACTCATAATCATTTGGATAATTTCAGCCCTTGGAAATGTATTTATTTATTTATTTGCAGGCTTGGGGAGTAACGGATTACATGGAATGGCAAAAAAAAAGGTAACTGTATTCCCCTACAGTTACAAAGAAAAAGACGTAATCAGATTACAGGTACATTTAGTGAAAATGGGGATTACTTAGCAGGGTTACAATTTGAAAGCATTTTATGTTATTTCATTTTCATTTAAAGCCGGAGGTCATATGTAGGGAAAACAGAACGTACAGACTCAGAGCGCGCTCTGTGAAACAAACTCGCGCGCTGTGGAATACACTTGCAGCGGCTCGCACTGAACTTCACGCAGGTCGCGCACTACGGACTAAACTTGCAGCGGGCATGGTTTCAAAAAACGCATTTAGCGGGTGGAAATTTAGGGGGAATTTTATTTTTAAAGAAGACAAAGGGAACAACATCACAGTGCAGTGCAAATTGTGCCTTCCAGCGGTTAAACACCTGTCAATGTCCAAGGATTCTACTTCCAATCTCAAGAAACATTTACAGGTAAGATCGCTAATATTAACGCTTTGATACTGACAGGCCCTAAATGTCCTGCTTCAGTCATGTTATGTGTGAATATGAGTCATTTCTTTGTCTTGATTCATTGGTAAGAGCAGTACTCGAGTTAGCTATCGACTAGCAAACTATTAGCAAGCTAGCTAACGTTTGCGGTCACAAGTACACTTTGTGCATTTGTAGAACGATATTACAATATTTAAACATTATCTAGGCAACATAGTCATGTTAACTGATCCATGAAGACCCTTTAGACAATTCCGAGCAAAGCTGTCGTTAGATGTAGGCCAGCACGCAAGCTGGACGAACATCCTGTCCAGCTGCGGAGATCGGGCAAGATGACTGTCCCAGTAAAACTGAAAATATAATTTCGTTGAAGTCATAGGTGTTTAGGTGTTTGGTTTAGTGAGTGACCTTGTTTACTAGTGACTTGGCTTATAGTGATAACAGTTGTTAAAACTACACATAGAACTGTACTTGTCCTCCTAAAAACTTTTAATTGTATTGTAATTGTCTTGTTTTCGTGTTGTTATAGGATATTTGGTGTTAAAGTAATCCAAAAGTAACTGAAAGTAATCAAGTTACATGACTTTAATATTATAGTACCGGGATTACGTTACTGAATACATATTTTAAGGAGTAACTAGTAACTGTACCGGATTACATTTCTAAAGTAACCCTCCCAACCCTGTTTATTTGATAGGGACAATGCACATTAATGAACATAAGTATAAAACAAATGTAAATATGCCAAATTTTAGCTACAAAGCTAGTTTTCATCCGTATGCCAATTTCTCCTGAACTAAAGGTAAAAGGAGTTGTTAACTCGAAAACTACAGCTTCATGACATCACAAGGTGGAACATATTTCGAGTATTTAGAGCTTAGGAGATGTAAACAGACTAATAATATGTCATCAGGCTGCGCATACGTCATCAGGCTGCGCCGCAAAATGGCCGCATTGATCAGTCGCTCCGTGCCAACTCGCTCCTTTTATCTTATTTTTATTTTATTTTCAATCACTTTTTGCACTTTTTGCACTTGCACTGCACTTCCACGCACACTTTTGGAGGTACGTCCATCAGTACACGCAGACTTTAAGCCTAAGCATTTCATTGCATTGTTGACCTTGTGTTGATTCTGCATATGACAAATAAACAATCTTGAATAAAGCATTACTCAAATGAATGAAAAATACAACTCTGGGTATGTTTTTGATGAGGTAACATAGCATGACTAGAAGGTCACATGAGTCAATTGTACGTAATACCCAGGGGTGCACATAACTTTTTTAGTGAGTTACTCATGTGAGTACCAACAGATAGTGTTTGGTACTCACCTCATCCGCGATAAGTCTTAAAAGTCCCCCTCACTGTCCTCCGCAGTGTCGCCCCCACTGTCCTCTAAGCCATCTGCTAAGTGGGCGACTTTCAATCTCTTCTCTGCTAGCTTGTTTATTAGCAATGGCTTGCGCTACGTTGGTATGCTCCTTGCTCTTTTCGTGTTTGTTAAATGACGGATGGTTGAAATTCTTCGAGCCTTTATAAAACGCACCTGTTTTGTCTGCTAGCTGTGGATGGGCACGGAAAATCTTGCACCACATTTCAGTCCGGTCATCATTAGCCTCAAGCCATGGTACTTCTTGCAGCCACTTTTCGGAAAAAAAGTCTTTTCTTCGACTCCAGTTGTTGTTTCTTTGGTGGTGGTGGTGGTGAAATGCCAAAGGAACTGCTTACTGTTGTCTGTTTCTTTTTAGACATGTTTGACTTTACCAACATTCAACTGGATACTCGCACCGGCAACATGAACAGCCATGTGAAATAGTTTAGAACAGAGGTCTTCAACAGGGGGGTCGCGACCCCTAGGGGGGTCGCAGAGGTACTGCAGGGGGGGGTCGCGAAATCTTTTGATTTCACTTTAAAATAATATAATTTTATATTTTAATATTTTTAAAAACAATATATTTTTTCATTTTTCCCCAATCAATTTCTCCCTTGTCCCTCCACCCTCTTTGATGTCTTAAAATGCACATTAATGCGTACATGGCGAATGGAGAAATAAAGGTAAACGCATCATGCTATGCCGTATATATAGTAGGGGGTCCCTGGCCCAGTTCGCCATCTGTTTGGGGGTCCCTGGCCTGAAAAACGTTGAAGACCCCTGGTTTAGAAGGGATAGTCAGTATGCAGGAGCGCGGTAGTGGCCCAAGTCGCAGTACGCATCGGTCATTTTTGTCGCGTACCAGTTATGTGCACCCCTGGTAATACTGGACCTGTAATTAAAACACAGCTACTACTTGAATTCGCCTGACCTTTACCAATCTGTTTGTTTTTCTTTATTAGTGTTGATTCATTTGTTTGAGTAAATAAGGATTTAGCTGGTGCGTCATGTTGAGTGCTCAACAGAGGCTCGCTTGTACATTTAAATTCATCCTCCACTCACTTCATTTGAATACTAGGTGCCAAGTGCAGTTCTTGTCCTCATGAATAAGTCATGCTTCACCCACGGGGCTTTTGTCTAATCTTAGACGTTTAAGAAGTACACAGTGGAACAGATAGAATGGATTTGAATGAGCAGACGCTTCCTTACTCGACAATATAAAGTTCATTATTTTACACTGAACTCAAACTGCTCAGGTCAACACGGGAGTTTTGAGAAAGCGGTTTTGAATAAGTCAGATTTATGCGTTTGCTTTACTGAATTATCCTACACTATTGTCGAGAGGTGAGTCATTCCCGAGGGATGCCATGCGGAGTCATAAAGTTGTTTATTTGTTAGATATTCGCAAATGTACAGTTAAATATCAGAGTAATTTCTCAATGGGCGGCCACTTATTTTGTGGTATACTAATTTGGCACTTTAGGTAAATGAGTAAGTACAGCTGTTAGATAAAAGATGTAGTTTTATTCAAATGCCTCTCCCCTGTCGCAAACATTCACTGCTCTCTTCAAATAGATGTACTTTTAAAGGGCGCATATTACACTGTTTTCTGATCTATGTTATAATGTTTTTCCTGATCAAAAACACACGTGGAGTTCTGTTTTGTTTCAGTCAAACATGTTTAACACACCAATCGGGGTACAACCATTATTCCGACATACCGCCACTCCGACATGCCCCCACCCCAACATGCCCCCACCCCGACATGCCCCCACCCCGACATGCCCCCATTTTTGATGCCGCCATTCTGACAACCTACTCATAGTTGCAGCGTCACCTTTTTTTGCCTAAACCAGGTCTAAACCATGTCTAAACCAGGTCTAAACAAGGACTAAACCAGGTCTAAACCAGGACTAAACCAGGTCTAAACCAGGTCTAAACCAGGTCTAAACCAGGACTAAACCCAAGATCAGTCCTGCTTTAGTCCTGGTTCAGTTCTGGTTTAGTCCTCCTGGTTCAGTCCTGGGATCAGTCCTTGGTTTAGTCCTGGGTTCAGTTCTGGGATCAGTCTTGGTTTACTCCTGGTTCAGTCCTGGTTTAGTCCTGGTTTAGTCCTGGTTTAGTTCTGGTTTAGTTCTGGTTCAGTCCTGGTTTAGTCCTGGTTCAGTCCTGGTTTAGTCCTGGTTTAGTCCTGGTTCAGTCCTGGTTTAGTCCTGGTTTAGTCCTGGTTTAGTCCTGGTTCAGTCCTGGTTCAGTCCTGGTTTAGTCCACATGCAAAAGGCGCAAAAGTCCAGCATCTCGATTGATGTTTCTTCTTCCAAAAAATAACGCCAGTGAAGTGAAGTGATGTATTTTTGACAGTCGCGTCTGTGAATTCGTATTCGTACTGAAGAAAACGTCATCGTAAATTTTCGTTTCGTGGTTGTAATTCTTGATGTTGTAACTTTTCAATTTGTATTCTGATGAATAAAATACACCCAATACATTTTATGTATGAATGGACTCGAGAGTTTACGAATATTTATTTTATGTTCAACAACGGTCAAATACGCACGGATTTCTATCCTATGCACACCAATTCTGAAAGCTTTCGTACTCCATACATACAGCTCATTCTAGTAGGCCCACGTATTTTTAATAATTACCTTGTCGGAATGGTGGAATGTTGAAAAAATGCTGCTACTCAGACCAAGGGGGCAAAAAAATCCAGGGACGTTTGATAAAAATGGAAATGTCTCCACTCTGACAATTAGACGTCAATGTCGGAGTGGAGGTATGTAAGATAAGATAAGATAAGACTTTATTGATCTCACACAGGAGAAATTCACTTGCCACATTAGCTCGAGGCAGTTTAGTGCAAAGAAAGTCAGAACCAAAAAAGTGCATGCAGACAATATAAGTAATAATAAAATACATAAATAAGAGAATATAGAAATAATTGCACGTTTAGACCATAGTGGAGTTATACAGTCTGATAGCGGTGGGGATGAAGGATCTGCGGTAGCGCTAACCACACTAACCCTACATATTTAAACTATAGGAATTCTTCTCGCAAACAGAAAACTCTCTGTTCCACTTTGTGATGTTATGTGGTAATACAGGAAGTGCTCCACTGTGTTTTTAAACTCCATGCTTTGGAGATGTAGAAAGACTAATAAAGGATTTACCTAAATGTGTCAATGAAACAAAATACAACTCCAGGTCTGTTTTTGAGGAGATAACATGGCTTAAAGCTCACAACTGTAGGACCCATGGCATGAAATTTTTGAACGTTAATGTGAGCTCCCCTACCCTGTTTAGGGCCCCCCATGGCTAAAATTTGCGAAATGTCTAAACTGAGCATTTGCGGTCCTTTTCTGCGTTAGAAAAACACAGCTCAAACGGGCGATTCTGAACAAAACTTCAGAATCGCCCTGAAACTTATTGACGTCACATCGAAAAATGCAGCTCCACCCCCCGTCTGTGTCTCTACTCAGCGTCTCTGTAAATCACGCCCATAGAGTTTGGACTGTGAAGGAGCTACGCAATGCGAAATGCATTTTTTTATTTGCCTGGAGGCACATGCGAGTGTTTCTAGGCTCGGAAGTCCTTTATCTGAGCCTGTGGACTTTTGAACAGCAGTGGTTTAATTTTATTTTCTGTGGAAATGTGTTTATTTTTCAATGGAACGCTTCAAATCTCTCCCCCCGTGCAAAAACACGGAAATGGATCAGCTGAGAGCTAGAGTGGAGAGCGGAGAGTTTGGCCACGCCCCCACCCTCTACTATTGGCCAGCTCTTTTCTCCTCATTTGCATTCAAGCAACAACGCCCATTATGACCTGTTCTGAGGGAGAAAATATACTCTTTCTCATCTTATCTCTGTTTCTCATGCACTGAGTGTTGATTTTGAAGAAGGATTCATTTACAGTATTAGGGAACCATTAAGGAGCCATATAAAAGCATCAAGAAGTACCATGTCATGGGACCTTTAAAGAGGGGGTATTTTACTTCTATGGAGTATTACGGTAAGACATAACCTATTTAGATCACCTTATTACCTTTTATTGGTTTGAAAATGCTGTATTCAACATGTTTCAAAGGTTTCACTTTAGTTTTGGAAGCTCCATCCCTTCCCTTTCTGTGCCCCTTCTGTGACTCCCCCGTTCATAATGAGACTACGGCATTAGCTTTTGTCAAGTTGCTGCGTACAGTTTTGTATCATGTTTTTGTATATTTATGGAGAATTGTCATGTGGGAGCATGGATGTGAGCGGAGCAATGGACAAATCTTACAGCTCAAATATGCATGGACCTAACGCAACTTAAACTGCTAAAATGCTAAAGCACTATGAGAAACACAGAACACAGACAAGTGCACTTGGTGGTGCTCGGACAGAGGAAAGTATGGGAATATGCCTGCAGTTTTATCAGAGCTGTGTGTGTGTGTGTGTGCGTGTGTGTGTGTGTGTGTGTGTGTGTGTGTGCGCGTGTGTGTTTCCACAATATGCCAGATAACTGCGCAGAATAATGCCCAAAGAGCCAACGCTAACCCAGCATCAGTTATGACTTTAGTTCACAATATGCCAGCACAGAAGTGCGCAGAACTGCCCAGAAGTGCCAACAAGAGCTTGTTTAGTCATTCTGAAGTTTTCCACCCAAGCACTGTCATCAACTAATCCATTCTCAAAATTGTCCCACCACTGACTGGTTCTGCCCGGTCTTCTCCAAACTCGCCTCTGTCACCTGCAACGTATTGTTATTGTTTTTACCGGCTTGGCGCATCCAGTCAGCTGTATGCGGCGTGAACATGTTTTGCGCTTCTTGCCGTTTAGACAGAGACGCGACCCGGGCCGTCTTCAAAACTCCACACTCTGGAAGGAGTCTTCAGATTTTTGCGGTTTCAGAGCCCGACGGCGCCGCCGCCGTGTAAACGAAAGACACTTCCGATAGAATATTTTGTCGTTTTCAGTCGCAATCGTCCTCGTCTAAACGGCCCCTTAAACTGATCAGTGCAATGTTTTCTCAGACCTTAACATGTTTGGGATCTGTATAAATCAGCCGGTAACAACAGAACACCGTAACATGGTGATTACTTGTTAATATTGCCTGTGGGGTGTGTAAATAGTGTCTTAGTATATTCATGTTGTGGTTGTATGTTTGTCCATTCCTGCAGATTCTGCACTGGTCAGCGTGGTGTAAGGTTTACTTGTGTTATTTCAAAAAAAATAAAAAATCTATATATATTATGTACACTGAATGTTATGTCTGTTTTCCACCTGTATGTAAGATATATTGCATAAAAAAAAAAAAAAAGACTTTAAGTGAAGGAACATGTGACCAGATGGTATTTAGTCACACCTGGCACTAATCGGGGGAACCTGATGACGCTGTAGAAGCGAAACGCATTGTTCGCTCTAAGCCCAATAAAGGAACAAGAGTAAAGTCAAGCGATTGTGCGGTGAACTTCTTCTTTTCTGGAATTATTCAGTGTTTCTGTTGTTACCAGCACCTGGAAGCTCTGCATGGAGTTTTGAACTTTTGAATTACCGTAACATGGTGACTTCTCCCTTTTTTCCCAAGAAGGATGCAGGAGGCATCCAATACAGGTATGACAAAACTTGTCTGAAAACATTTATTTGATCATTTTGGAAGACCAAACGAACTTCTTTAAAACCACTATCTTTGTCATTACTTCTAAAACAGAACTACACTGCCTGACAAAAGTATTAGGACGATTGTGTATTTCTGAACTCTGGACGAAGCTTCTGGTTCCAACAAGATAATGACCCAAAGCACTCATCCAAACTGTGTAAGGGTCATTTGGAGACGTGTGAACAGCGTCATCAACTGCAGGTTATGACATGGCCGCCCCAGTCTCCTGACCTGTCACCCATCAAAAAAAGTGTGGGATTATTTGGATATTAAATTGCGCTCCAGGAATCCGACTAACGTTAAACACCTGTGGAAATGTCTTCAGGATTAGCGGAAAACTACAGAGGATGGATATCTTGAAAAATTGTTGGACAGAATGCCTCGAATTTGTAAAGCTGTGATTAAGGCCAAAGGTGGTTATTTTGATGAAAAAGCTATTTAACTTGATATTGTTACATTTTTGCAATAATATGCCTTTACACATGTTGAAATTTGCTTTAATATACAGTGGTACCTCACCTTACGAATGACCCAACAAACAAAAATTTCAAGTTACGAAATGCCTTCACGGTAAATTTTGGTCTCTAGATACGAAAGAAAATTCAAGTTACGAAACGCGAAATCTCAAAAATTCAAATAATGCGCGCTCAGCCACACACATTATACGCTTTTCTCAGACTGGATTTAAACTTTTCTCACATTTGTCTCTGGTTTAAACACTCAAACTTTCATAGATTTTCAACAAAATTATTAATAGTGAAGTGTGGGGGGAAGGGGGAGGGCGGAGAAGACTGCGCTCTGACACGTGTGTGATAGCGCACATGACCCGGCGCGGGGCTGACAGCAGGTCTAGACCAAGGTCTAAACCTGGACTGGACCAGGACTAAACCAGGACTAAACCAGGACTAGACCAGGTGGATTAAAGCAGCGAGGAGGGGACTGCACACAGTCTGAGCGCATGAACGCATGAACGAGACCCATGCAAGAGCCGCAGTGGTCTAGACCTCCTCCAGACCTGACCAGGTCTAGAGGTCTAGAGGAGCCGCGGTGGTCTGGACTAAACCAGGACTAAACCTGGACTAACCCAGGAGGAGCCGCGGTGGTCTGGACTAAACCAGGACTAAACCTGGACTAAACCTGGAGGAGCCCGCGGCTCTTGCATGGGTCTCGTTCATGCGTTCATGCGCTCAGACTGCGTGCAGTCCCCTCCTCGCTGCTTTAATCCACCTGGTCTAGTCCTGGTTTAGTCCTGGTTTAGTCCAGGTTTAGTCCTGGTTTAGTCCAGGTTTAGTCCTGGTCCAGTCCAGGTTTAGACCTTGGTCTAGACCTGCTGTCAGCTCCGCGCCGGGTCATGCTGCGCTATCACACACGTGTCAGACCGCAGTCTTCTCCCCCCTCCCCCCACACTTCACTATTAATAATTTTGTTGAAAATCTATGAAAGTTTGAGTGTTTAAACAAGAGACAAATGTGAGAAACACACAGAACACAATGTTACACTATAAAAAAGTTACATTATAAAAAAAAAACTTGGATCGGGGCCTTGGAACGAATCAGGCTTTTTCCATTGAAATAGCTACTCAACTTACGAATTTTTCATGTTACGAAACCACTTCTGGAACAAATTAATTTCGTAAGGTGAGGTACCACTGTATCAATAAATTGATTTGTTGTCATTACCAATACGTCTTGTTATCATTATGAAAATTCAGAAATACACAATCGTCCTAATACTTTTGTCAGGCAGTGTATGTAGAGCTCAACAATAGAGCGCCCCCTGCTGCTCCCTTCTGAGAATACAAAGGCAGTATAATCACATAAAAACACATAATGTTGGCAAATATAAAATAAAAACGAGCCAAGGTTTCCCCAGAGAACTCTCTTTGAGTTGTGTTGGTCATATTGCAAGACCACCGAGAAAGATGATATGCTTCAAACACCCAAAAATACATATTTAACCACCAAAAAAGTTACTCAGTTCTCCTTTAAAGGTCCCATGACATGGTACTTCTTGATGCTTTTATATGGCTCCTTAATGGTTCCCTAATACTGTAAATGAATCCTTCTTCAAAATCAACACTCAGTGCATGAGAAACAGAGATAAGATGAGAGAGTAATTTTTCTCTCTCTGAACACTCCATAATGGGCGTTGTTGCTTGAATGCAAATGAGGAGAAAAGAGATGGCTTATAGTAGAGGGTGGGGGCGTGGCCAAACTCTCCGCTCTCCGCTGTCAGCTCTCAGCTGATCCATTTCCTTGTTTTTGCACAGGGGAGAGATTTGAAGCGTTCCATTGAAAAATAAACACATTTCCACATAAAATAAAATTAAACCACTGCTGTTCAAAGGTCCAGAGGCTCAGATAAAGGACTTCCGAGCCTAGAAACACTCGGACGTGCCTCCAGGCAAATAAAAAAAACGCATTTCGCATTGCCTAGCGCATTCGCAGTCCAAACTCTCTGGGCGTGATTTACAGAGACGCTGAGTACAGACAGACGGGGGTGGAACTGCATTTGCATTTCTTTTTTCGATCTGACGTCAATAAGGTGCCTTGTTCAAAATCGCCCGTTTGAGCTCCGATTTTTTGTAACGCAGAAAAGGATCGCAAATGCTCAGTTTAGACATTTCACAACTTTTAACCATGGGGGGGGGCTAAACAGGGTAGGGGAGCTCACATTAACATTCAAAAACCTCAGAAAGTGAAAATTTCATGCCATGGGACCTTTAAAGGGCCTGTCAGAATTTAAATGTAATTAAGTACTACTGTATTTGTTTAGCCCAAATACAGATACTGTAGAAGCAGTGTTTAGGATTGAAATGAGACCACTGTGTGCTGTCTGCGTCTGACTATATAATGTTTCACCCATGAATACAGTGAAGACAGTTAGCTTTATCGCAACAGCAAACCTCCACTCTGACCTATAAAAGTTGTGGAAGGAGTTTATAAAGTCACTGCTGAACATAATTAGGATGCTAAGAAAGTGAGAGACTGAAGTGAGGAGTAACTTTAGACTGCTGCAAACAGATTCAAATTAGTTCTGTTTTTCATGTTTCTATTTTTGTTTTTTGTTTTTTAGATCAAAGTAAAAATCAGGTACAGCGCCTGTAATGGAGTGACCTTGATTCTTGCTGCTGTTCTATCCCAGCAAGGACATCACAAACTCTTGTTGCATCCTTGGCAAGACATTTGAACCACTTTGCTGCTTGAATGTGGCGTGAGAGTGAATATGGCTGGTTAGAGGGGCAGGTGGGGCAGACTGGGAGCCTCAGTTTACCCCAGGACAGCTGTGGCTACAAAAGTTTGTGTGACTGTAGGAATAATGTAATGTAAATTAAATATTGACATGATCAGGTAAAGTGTGGCGCAGATATGTGGAGTTAAAAACACAGGAGCTTCATCAATCATTAATACAAGATAATGTCAGTTGGGGTTTAAAGGGTTTGCAGTGGTCCAAAGCTTTTCCGTTTGCATTCTGGGCATCCTAGTTACCACAAAAAGGATTTTATAAGCAACTTTCAGAGGCCAAAGCAGGTAACTAGTATGCCAACAGCACACTTCCTGATTCTCTGAAGACCCTTTATACTTAGGTACAGAGAGTACACAGACATTTTATTTTCACTTAAAGGAGAATTAATGTTTTTTACAATCTGAGCCTTATTTCAGTAATAAAACAAGTTGTTTTACTCACCCATAGCACTTTGGTGTCATATGGAGCACTTCCAGAGATGTTTTAGATTAGCGATATCCGTAATGCGAGTTCTCGGGGCATATAATATATGCCCCGAGCGGTCTCCAAATAACACAAACTTTAGCACTTTTCAAATAATAGAAGCCCAATGTCTTAGTCTACACTTTCATTTGAGTCAAAAGTGGCCTGTAATCCGAGATTTATCCATAATTTACAGCTTTGCGTTTCATGTTTGGGTCCCGGGAGCTGAGAGCGAAATAAGCTGTGACTCCGCACATGCGCACTGGCGTCCTCATCTACTCGAAACTATGGCTAAATCTCGGATTACAGGCCACTTTTGACTCAAACGAAAGCGTAGACCAGAGGTCTTTAACAGGGGGGTCGCGACCCCTATGGGGGTCGCGGAGGTACTGCAGGGGGGTCGCGAAATCTTTTGATTTCACTTTAAAATAATATAATTTTATATTTTATAGTGTAAAATACAGTATTAACCTGTGTATTATTTCCTTGTATTGGATGTACCATAACAGAGTAGCAATGTTTATACATGACACTAAGCTCAATTTAATATAAAACACAATTCTGTGCCGTATATATAGTAGGGGGTCCCTGGCCCAGTTCGCCATCTGTTTGGGGGTCCCTGGCCTGAAAAACATTGAAGACCCCTGGCGTAGACTAAGACATTGAGCTTCTATGATTTGAAAAGTTCTAAAGTTTGTGTTATTTGGAGACCGCAAACATGTGCCCCGAGAACTCACATTATGGAGATCGCTAATCTAAAACATCTCTGGAAGTGCTCCATATGACACCAAAGTGCTATGGGTGAGTAAAACAACTTGTTTTATTACTGAAATAAGGCTTGTAAAATTGTAAAAAACAGATTGTAAAAAACATTAATTCTCCTTTAAAGAGCTGTTTTTACATTATATCTGTACTGGGGCGAACATTTGGCTTAACTAAAAAAAAATGCAGCAATTTGAATCTTGAAAAGGGAAGATTTCAACATTGCTAAATAACAGGGCATTAAAGGTGCACTGTGTTACTTTTCTGGTGGAGGCTCTGCCATGTGCTTGTCTCCATGGAGATGCTGTTGCTTTGTCTGGAATGTCCTGGTGTGGCGGTGTGGCGTATCCAGGGACTCCCAGACTTCCTTCACCCCAGACACTTCCTCCAGCTCCTCCAGGGGGACCCCAAGGCGTTTCCAGCCCAGCCGGGAGACACAGTCCCTCCAGCGTGTCCTGGGTCTTCCCCAAGGGAGGCGTCCAGGAGACTTCCGGAACAGATGCCCGAGCCACCTCAGCTGGCTCCTCTTGACGTGGAGAAGCAGCGGCTCTACTCCGAGCTCCTCCCGTGTGACTGAGCTCCTCACCCTGTCTCTAAGGGTGCGCCCAGCCACTCTGCGGAGGAAACTCATTTCGGCCGCTTGTATCCGCAAACTCGTCCTTTCGATCATTACCCAAAGCTCATGACCATAGGTGAGGGGAGGAACGTAGATTGTCCAGTAAATAAGATAAGATAAGATAATTGATCTCACACAGGAGAAATTTACTTGCCGCAGTAGCTCCAGGACATTTGAACAAGAAAGAAAGTGCATGCAGGCAGGAATGGGATAAAGTAAGTAATAATAAAAAAATTGTAAAAATAATAAGTAATAATAGTAATAATGGAAATAGTAATAATAATAATAATAACAATAACAATACAAGCATCAACATGGAAAAGAGGATATTGCACGTCTGGCCTATATATTAGAGTTATCGAGAGTTAATTTGAGAGCTTGAGAGCTTTGCCTTTCGGCTCAGCTTCCTCTTCACCACATCGGTTCGGTACCGCGACCGCATCACTGCCAACGCTGCACCGATCCGCCTGTCAATCTCATGTTCCATCCTCCCCTCACATCTTGCATTTTATCGACTTAAATACTTCCATTCCTACAGCGAGTGGGCTCGCCTCTCCACAGATCTGTCATGTAACTTGGCCCTATGGCGTCACACTGCAAATTTCTCTGGTCTGGCCAAAATTTTAAAACTTATATCAGGTTATTCATCTTGTTTTCAGATTGATCATCTACTGACTAGTTCAGAGACTGCTTCATTTTAGTCTAGAGGGAGTTTATTTTAAGATAACTTGTCAAGTAAAATTATCTTGCTGCATGGACAGATAATTTCACTACTTTAAAGTAAATTTCTGATAGATTTAAGTGTTTATATCTTAAATTTTGGCTTTTTGTAGTGCACCTGCTCTGTGTGGAGATAAATAAGTTCCAGGCAATCTCCATGGTGAGCTGCTGCCGGATCAACTTGCATCCGAAAAGTTACACAGTGCATCTTTGCAGTAGTTGAAATAGCCTCACCTGAAATAGCTGTCTGTCCTTGTTCACCAGGCTGAGGTAGGCCGTTGAATATCCCACCGTGTCCTCTCTGTGACCATCTGCGTACCTTCCAGCCTCACCTCTCCGCTGGCCTCGGTACGTCCATGCATCAGAGGCCCCCACGGCTCCAGCTCAGGCTTCCAGAGCGAGGGTGCAGCTGTCCTGGCACGCCGCCGAAAACGGAGCTCTGATCTGGGTACACAAGAGCGCCTTCTCTCTCTGCGTGGCTCTTCAGGTTTCCTCTCACACGACACCAAACAAAGACGCCTATTGTCTGCGCGGAAACCATTCTATCGGAAGAAGAAATGCTCTGGCACAAGACGCTGCACCGTGCATGTCAAAAGTAGGAGTGCAAATGAATGTACAATGTGAGGGACAGAGTTGGATTCGTGTTTTGTTTTGTTGTCTTTGTGCTTTGATGAATAAGAGGGAGGTGATATGAGGGATACTACAATTCTCTTCAACAGTGATTATCATTTTGGAGATGAATTCAGCTACAATGCAGAGTTATTTGCCTGCCAAGTCCAGACTCATATTTCTGTTACCCAGCCAGCTAGAGCCACACACTTTGACAAATCTTTACAAAGATGAGTGGGTCTGGAGGCGTATCCTGTGTCCACAATTCCAGGGCATGATTGATAGGCAGACAGGGAGATTTATGAGTAAAAAAGGAAAAATACAAGAGAGGACTGAGCAATGTTCCCCCTAATTTTTCATGTGTCTGAGCAAACACACCAACTCCCTGAGCGTTCCTTGGACTCCTGTGAGCAACATCCGACATGCACACTGTGGCCACACCAGTATCACACCAGTATCATGGCAAGTTACAGCTTATGAATCAAATTACTGCTGTTATTTCTGTTAGATTACTTTTAATATAACTGATTTTTTGGTCCACTTCTCAAAAATCTTTTCATGAGCTTTGTACATGTTGTATGTCAGTGTGAGGGTCCTGCTGTGGTCAGTGAAACATTGAACATTACAATATTTTGAAAAATAACCTGTGTATATACACAGTGTATGTACCTGTGTATAAACCTAGGACACTATAAGATGGGTCTTTCTCAAAATAATGATCTACAAAATAAGTATACATTTTTATCAGTTTATATCTTACTTTTTAATCATTACCCAGTTTAAGTAATTTTGTGAGAGTGACAGAGCTCTGTGGTTTAACGCTCTGGGGAGAGGATTCACATTTCACACAAAAAGTCTCGTCTTTTTGCTCACAAAAACCTATGGCTTGGACAGAAACAAAGAAAACAGCCGATGATTACATTATGGCTCTACCTGTCTCCTCTTCTGTTCTTCCCTACGTGGAGTGTGTGCGGGCGGCGCTCCCGTCGGCTGGTGCGGACCCGCCGCTCTGACCCACGGCGATGCGCACGACAACTATGGTCTTACTGAAGGAAGCGAGCGAAATGCGATCGAAATGAATCTGTTTGTAGTTGGCTTGTCCCTAAAGCATGTGCACATTCACATGTGCAAACTGAATCTATCAGACTGGATTCCATGTGTCAATCCAGCGCTGAGTTCAAGTTAGATTTTATTTTATGCGCTGAAAAGGATTTGATGTGCGCGCTGAACGTCTGGGCAGTGCGCGATTGCGCACGCGCGCACCTTAGAGGGAACACTGGGACTGAGAAACAGGGCAGGTATCTACAGAATCAAAGCAACAAACTCCTAACAGTTTCACAAAAACTGTTAATTTTATCTAAATTTTAGACAGGGAAGATCCTTTATGACTCTATGCGGCACGATGTTTTTACACTCCATGATTCTGTCTCATATAGAGATCTGCAGAACCACATGGCACAACACTCAAACCAGTCAAATCATTTTTTTTTTAAATCTGTAAAAATATCAGATATTTGAGCCTTATTTCGGTAATAAAACAAGTTGTTTTACTCACCCATAGCACTTTGGTGTCATATGGAGCATTTCCGGAGATGTTTTAGATTTGCGGTTAGCCTAGCGCAACTTCTAGCCATAGCTCGGGGCATATAATATATTCCCCGAGCATGTAATATGCCCCGTGCGGTCTCCAAATAACACAAACTTTAGCACTTTTCAAATCATAGAAGCTCGATGTCTTAGTCTACGATTTCGTTTGAGTCAAAAGTGGCCTGTAATCCGAGATTTATCCATAGTTTACAGCTTTGCGTTTCATGTTTGGATCCCGAGAACTGAGAGTGAAATAAACTGTGACTCCGCACATGTGCACTGGCCTCCTCATCTACTCGAAACTATGGCTAAATCTCGGAGAGAGAATGCGGAGACCGCAAACAAGTGCCCCGAGAACTCACATTATGGAGATCGCAAATCTAAAACATCTCCGGAAGTGCTCCATATGACACCAAAGTGCTATGGGTGAGTAAAACAACCTGTTTTATTCCCGAAATAAGGCTCAGATTGTAAAAAAGTTACTTCTCCTTTAATAATGTTGTTCATTTCAAATATGGATGTTTTATATATACATTTTTACATGGACTCCTTCTCCATTACAGGATTTTATTAAAACTGTCAGTGGGATGGGAACTAGGGCCATGGCCCAGGGGAACTGTGCGGTCCACACAGACCCCGGGGAAATGTGAGGTCCACACAGACCCCGGGGGAACTGTGCGCTCCACACAGACGCTCTACATTCGGACAAAGTGTCTCTCAGTCAGAGGCACTAAGTTCTGGAACTCTCTCCCATCATCAATAAGAGAGACTCCAACACTGGACACTTTAAATCACACTTGAAACAGCGGCTAAAGGAAAACCAGACTTGTGGACACTTTTAGTGTATGTTTCTGTTGTCACTTGTCATTGTTTTTGTTGTTTTTGATGTGGTGTCACCTGTCCAGGGACTACAGATGGAAATTAGCATTTTTGCTATAATCTGGCGTATTTACACTGCAGTGTTGTAGATGTTCATTAATATGCACTGTCCCTATTAGATAAAAGAATAAATTACAAGAATTTTCAAAGGAGATGTCTTCCACATTTGAGAAATACCTGCTGCAAATTAGCAGCTGTGATTGGACCATACCCCAAGTTTGGGTGGAGAATTTTCATGCTCTGTGGTCCAGTTACAGTCCCTTCTGGATTTGAACAAAATGTAGAAAGGATATTTCAGTATATTTTTTATACAGATGGATATCGGTCTGGTCACCACTCCCTCCATTGTGTTTTTAGCCAGATTCAGACACATCAGTCCAGTCAGATTTACTCACTGGTCACCCATCATTTTGAATATTACAGCCACAGTTCACTCACTAGTGCTTTTAGCGCTTTGCTCCTTAATACTGCAGAAATCTGTAACTCACATCTTTGTATAGTCTATAGAGTATATAAAGTGTGTATTCCAGATCATAGGCAATCAAGTTATCATGTTTTAACAATCAAATCTATTTAGGATAAAAGGACAAAGATACAGAGTGTAATTTTTTTAGTTGGAGTGTTTCTGATTGTGTCGTAGACTGTTCAAAGAAGTGGACTAAGGGAGTGTGACGTCACCCATTGTCAATCAAACCTGCTGCTAATGATATCGGCAGTGATCTCGGGGAAACAAGGTGCCTAATTAGTTTTTAGTACTAATGTTCATAGTTTGATTTGTGATAAAATAGCTGAATAAAGACACCAGAACACCATGTAGAACGGGTTAATGCAAACATTTTAAGACCAAAATGACGAAGCTCACAGCAGCAGTTACAGAGGGAGGGGGAAAAAAAAAAAGGTCCTGGCATTTTTGGCTTAGACCGGCCCCTCACAATTAGCGGAGCACAACACGTAGGTCACCTGTTCTGCCTTCAAAATGGCGAATTTTGCCGAAAGGTGAGTGATTTTCATGCCTGTCCATCACTTATAAGTCCCGGTATTATCCTAACATTACTACCGGCTGACCTGCTGTGCCTGTGCGACACTTCCCTGGTCACTCTGTCCCTCGGGTTTCCTCGGGTTCCCTCGGGTTCCCTCGGGTTCCCTCGGGTTCCCTCGGGTTCCCTTGGGTTCCCTGTCCACAGTCTCTGGCTGCTCCTCTCCCTGTCCACCTTCAGCCTGCAGAGGCTCCAGCAGCCCCTCCAGAGAATATGTCTGTTATTTTAGAACATTTTGCAGCGTCTATAGTGAGATTTTTTTTAAATCTTTTAGTTCGTAACTTCTCCACACCCCCTTTCTGCTGCTTCTCCACGTTTCCATGCTCAACACTGAAACTGGCGGGATTTTTGATTTTCATTCATTCATTTTCTTCTGCTTTTCCATTTTCTGGGTCGCAGGGGCAGCAGTCCAAGCAGTGTTCTGCTGCCCAGAACACAATGCACCAGCCCCCATGAATCCTTCCACAGGTGGTGGGTCCACAGGAGGACGGCTCACGTCACAACGGGCCTTGATGTATCTTCTGCCATGGGGGCTACCAGTGTCCGCAGACACTGGGGGCGAGGTGGGGTTAAGTGTCTTGCCCAAGGACACAACGGCAGCGCTCATCTGTGGGAGCTGGGATCACATGCGGTCAACCCATCAAGAGCGGGATTTGAACCGCTAACCCCTGGATCACAAGATATATGCTCTACCAACTGAGCTACTGATTTTTGATTTAGATATCCTTTATTCATCCCTGTAGGGAAATTATTTCTCTGCATTTGACCCATCCTTCAGGGAAGGAGCAGAGGGCAGCTCCGGTATGCCTGATTACCAGTCCAGGCCTGGGGAGGGGTGACAGTTTTCAATAGAAAGTGAACTGGAACTGGAGTCAATGGAGCCAGAAACGCGTCCATGATCACTTCTAATTTGGAATGTGCCGGCTAGCGAGCTACCTATGTCCATTTATATATACAGTCTATGGAAATTGCATTGCTTTGCCTAGAATGTTCCACACTTTGCCATTATATCAGTCAAGGCTTTTTGGAATTATTCTATTACAGGTGTTTTTGAAAAGACATTCAAAACATAAATTCTTGACATAGTGTGTTACAATCCAGGTAAAGCTACAACATGTCCACACAAGCAGGTGGCATACCAGAGAGGTTACACAGTGCCGCTTTAAAGGGCAGCACCATTCAACTTCACACATCTTTTATCTGTGCTGACATTTTTCTGGCCCTGTTTGAACTCCAGTATAAACACTGCAGCTCTTATTTAATCTGCACTGACACACGGGCGAAGGGATGAAGAGTGAAGACCACATCAGCTGTGGAAAAGGTAAGATGGAAAAGCCCAGCAAATACAACTTCTAGAATACTATAGATCTCATGTTTTACACATGCTTCATTGATTAAATGCACTGAACTTGATTTTTACTGTCTTTAAAAGCATGAAAAACAGATTTAGTTTATTTTAAACAGTTTGTAGTGATCTAAAGTTATTTCTCATTTACCTTATACATTCTGAGCATGAGCAATTATCAGAGGTGGAAAAAGTACTGAAAAATTGTAATGAAGTAAAAGTATCTTTACTTTGCTTAAATCCTACTCAAGTAAAAGTAGAAGTACCCATCTGAAAATGTACTGGAGTAAAAGTAAAAAAAAACAACTTAATTTCAAATGTAATTTGAGTAAAAGTTACTTCGTTACTTTCAATTATTTGATGCAAAAAGGATGAGTCATAAATCAAATCCAGCATAATTTGTTTTAATCAAACTATAACGTGCATATCCAGACACACAGCTCATAACTGAGCTCAGTAACATTGTGCTTTTAGTTCTGTGTTCCACAACACACACAAGGCCAGTCACAATCTGTTGGGAGGTATGTATGTATGTACATGGTGGTCATATGGTCCATATACAGTGGTACCTCACCTTACAAAATTAATTCGTTCCAGAAGTGGTTTCGTAACGTGAATTTTTCGTAAGTTGAGTAGCTATTTCAATGGAAAAGGCCTGATTCGTTCCAAGGTTGTTGTTTTTTTTATAGTGTAAATTTTTTTTTATAGTGTAACATTTGTGTTCAAACCAGGTCTAGACCAGGTCTAAACCTGGACTGGACCTGGACTAAACCAGGACCGGACCAGGTCCAGACCCGGACCAAACCGGGACCAGACCAGGATTAAATCACCCCGTGCGGCTTTCCGCTGGCCTCGCGCGGCTCCTGCGCTCGCCCGCGCGTGCTCGGCCCCGAGGGAGAGCCGCCCTTGCGCCGTGTCGACGTCGCTTTTTGATCCTTCAATGTCGGCTCTTCCTATCATTGTGAAGCAGAATTCACCAAGCGTTGGATTGTTCACTCACTAATAAGGAACGTGAGCTGGGTTTAGACCGCCGTGAGACAGGTTAGTTTTACCCTACTGATCATGTGTTGTTGTGTCTCCCCTTGCACGTTCAGCGAGCCGTGTCCCCCCCCCCACGCTTCACTATCAACACATTCCGTTGAAAATCTATGAAAGTTCGAGTGTTTCTTTTTCCGCACTGAAAAATAGTTCCCACCCAAAATGACCAAGTCAAGCTCTCCGTGTTGATTTGCACATTTATTTGCACTCGATATGAATGCGCACTACACAGAAAGTAATTGGGAAAAGCATCGAGCAAATTAATTCCTTTTGGCCGAAATCTTTCTCTGGCGCCGTTAGACTCCAGTCTAACGCGGAGTAGCTGCAGATACCGCGGCGGTCAGTGCTGACAGACTCGGACAATGGCTGGGTGACCAGGAAAACGCTTTCCACCACTTATTTTAGTCTCTGGACTGTGGGGAGATGCCCAAGTTTGACCTGGGGGTGGCATATCCCTTTAAGCAGCATGAGTTAGTTGTTTCAAATGACTGAAAGACTGAAAAGTCTAAAATACAGAAGTGTTCCAAACATAACTTAACCATAACTATCAAACGACAGCTGTAAGTCCGCAAAAATTACGCCACGTTTAGACAGTTCATACGGACAGTTTTATTATTCAAAAGAAGCCAATAAGAAGTAGTTGGGTCGGTCACAGACTCTAACAAGATTCACACAAAGGCTAGAAATCGGGAAATTGGGTTAGATTAAGTAGAAAACGTGTAGAAAACGTGAAATACTGCTTTTCTTTCAGCTTTTCTTTCAGCACAAGTTGAGAGTGACGTAATGTTCTGCGCATGCACAGTACGGAGTGACGTAATGTTCTGCGCATGCGCAGTACGAACTCTCAAGGATTACGTAATGTTCGGCAGGATCTCTCGCCGGGTAGGATGTTTCGCCAGAACACCGTGTCACTCAAGCAGCAACAGATGAAACTTTTTCAGACTGTGAACCACGCGAGCGTACTGTGGAAACCGAAAACTAAGCCAAAGGGCATTTTCGGAGGACATTTAAACATCCGTAGCGTCGTATCAAAGACTGAACAGGTTGAACATCTGTTAACGAACTCCAACATCGATTATCTTGGAATTTCGGAATCGTGGTTAACTCCAGCTATCCCAATGTCTGTTGTTAAAATTCCGGGCTATTCAGTATACAGACGAGACAGATCTACGGGAAAAGGTGGTGGCATTCTGATTTATGTGAAGGAGAACATACAAAGCAAACTGTTGGACATTGATGACTATAACTTAGAATGTGTGGGGATATCCATTACACTTTGACCTGAAATGACATTCTGTGTAATTGTGATGTACCGGCCTCCAACTTCTACAAATGAATTTTTTGTCTCTTTGGATAAAATACTCAAACAATGTGATGGAAAGGAAGTCATATTACTGGGTGACTTCAACTTAAACTGGCTCGAAATATAACGCAGGAAAAAACTCAAGGAAATCACAATCTTTTCAAATGACACAATTGATAAGTAAACCTACTCGTATAACCAAGTCCTCTCAAACGTTATTAGATTTGATTTTTACTAATAAGCCCGAACGAATAACCAGAATTTATAATTTCATCACTGGCATGTCGGACCATAATCTGACCCTAGTGTCCAGAAAACGAACTAAAGCAAGATATAACAGAGAAAAACCTATAAAAAGTAAAGCGTGCATTGCTTTTATTCCAAAAAAAAAGATTTAGATTTGGTGGCAAATGATATAAAACAAACTAAGTGGGAAGAAATAATTGTTAATAATAACTGTGAGCAAGGGTGTCATGAAGTAATGACAGTCCTGAATAATATTTTATTGAAATACACAAAAAACATGCATAAAAAAAATAATGAGAGAAAAAGAATACCATGGTTTAATGACGAAATTTGGAGCCTCATGAAAAAGCGAGATGAATCTTTGAGAAAATCACTAAAAACTGGATTATCCACTGACTGCCACATTTTCACAAGTCTAAGAAATAAAGTTACATCTGCCCTCAGACAAGCTAGAGCCAATTTCTTTCTTGAAATAATAAAAAATGCACAAGGAAATAGCAAAATTGTGTGGCAAACTATTGATAAATTAATGGGAAAAGAAAAATCAAAATGTACAGATTTAAGTCTTAAAATTAATGGCACTATTATTGATGATTCGTTACCAGTGGCAATACATTTCAATGAATATTTTATAAATTCAGCGCAAAAATTGGCACAGAATTTTAAAACTATTCCTCTCAATTCAATTGGCAATAATTATTCAAATTTAAATTTTAGTCTATTCCCAACAAATGAAAGTAAAGTTGGGAAGATTATTTCCTTGTTAAAAAGTAGTAAATCAAAGGACATTTATGGACTTGATGTGGCATTCTTAAAGGGATATGCCACCCCCAGGTCAAATTTGGGCATCTCCCCACAGTCCAGAGACTAAAATACAGCCGTATCACACAGCACGTTGTGCAACAGGGGATCTCCCTTCCCGGTGCGTAACTGGGATTCCCCTGGCAGCGTGCTGCGTGATACGGCTGTATTCTTACGCACTGGAAAATAGTTCCCACCCAAAATGACCAAGTCAAGCTCTCCGTGTTGATTTGCACATTTATTTGCACTCGATATGAATGCGCACTACACAGAAAGTAATTGGGAAACGCATCGAGCAAATTAATTCCTTTTGGCCGAAATCTTTCTCTGGCGACGTTACACTCCAGTCTAAGGCGGAGGAGCACCAGATACCGCGGCGGTCAGTGGCGACAGACTCGGACAATGGCTGGGTGAGCAGGAAAACGCTTTCCACCACTTATTTTAGTCTCTGGACTGTGGGGAGATGCCCAAATTTGACCTGGGGGTGGCATATCCCTTTAAAGGTCCAGTGTGTAGGATTCGTGGCGCATAGGTGGATAGTGGCTATGGCACTTCCTGTTTTAGCTACGGCAAACCTCGAGGGTCACCCGGATGCGCCGTAGCGGACAGCTCGCGTACCCGCGCGCGCACCCGGCGCGCACCCGGCCGACAACAACGGTATTAATAAAACGCGGTCTCCCGTTCACTGTTTTTTTTTTCTTTTCGCATGAAAACACACATTCCCGATCGTGTACGATGACAATCTACATATCAAATTAAACATTACAGTCTCCTCTTTTTGACTATGCAATTCATTTCCCAGCACAACAATCACATCACTCCCTGAGCTTTTATACGGAAAAGCACAAAACAAGGTTTGTTACTTAGCTTACCTTTGAAAGTATTGCACAGGTCAAACTCTGTATTTCACCACAAGCTTGGTCTCAATTTGTCCGTAAGGATCCAGCGAATAAAATCCAGTAAAACAATTTAGTCCAAAACACGTGTTAGATCCATTACGACGTGTGATACAGCAGCATGCTTGTTGTTTACCCTCTCTCCCTCTCTCTTGCGCAGCGCGCGCCGAGTGCTCCGCCTGCTTTGCCTCCGGTGCTACCACGAGCCTTGCCGAAGGCGAAGGCGGAGCCCAAATGTCCTTCTGCGGCTCTCGTATTCAAAATGGCTGCCTCTATATGGGGAAGATCCCCCTTTTATGTGACTATATCTAAGTTCAAAAGAATACTTTGATTTCATGATGGAAGTGAAAAGGCTTGGAAAACAATGTATTTTTGAATGGGTGTCTTCAATTTCAGTAATTAACGGGTAAAAATCTTACACACTGTCCCTTTAAAAAGAAATAAAGACTCACTCACTGGTCCATTAACTGACATGATAAATAAGTCTATTCTTGAAGGCGTGTTTCCTGAATCTCTAAAACGTGCCATAGTTACCCCCATTTTTAAATCAGGGGACAAACAAGAAGTTGGTAATTTTCGTCCTATAAGTCTAAGGTGCTTGAAAAAGTTGTGGTAGAGCAACTAACAGCACATTTTGACCAAAATTCTATCTTACACCCAATGCAATTTGGGTTTAGACAAAAGCACTCAACAGATCTGGCCTGTTGCTATTTCCTGGAAGAAATTAGGGCACACGTAGATCAGGGAAGAGTAGTGGGGGCTGTCTTCCTTGATCTACGCAAAGCCTTTGACACAGTGAATCATGAGATAATCCTTAATAAGCTCAATAATTACAATCTTTCAATACATACTCTAAATTGGTTAAGGTCTTATCTGAAGGATCGGCAGCAGTGCGTGCGGGTGAATAATATATCCCCATTTAAAAATATCTCTATGGGAGTGCCCCAGGGGTCCATTTTGGGACCTCTGCTTTTTAGTGTTTGTATAAACGATCTCCCTACATGCACTGCTATCGATATATTAATGTATGCCGATGATACAGTGCTTTTCACCCATGGGAAAAACGTACAGGAAGTTTCAGAAAAACTAATAAGAGAAATGGAAAAGGTGTCAGTCTGGCTACAAAATGACATTACATTAAACATTGAAAAATGCTCAATGCTGTTTACAAACAAGCACAAATTTTCCCAAACATTTGAAATATCAGTAAATGCTCAAGTTATTAAAAATGTAAATGAATTTAAATATCTAGGTTTAATGATTGACTCCAATATCAGCTTTAAAAATCACATAAAAAGACTTGGAAACACGCTCAAGTTCAGTTTAATGAATTTCAAACATATGAGAAATTCCCTAGCAACCGAGGCCTCCTTTGCATATTTTAATGCCATGGTAATGTCCCATCTTCGTTACTGCATCACCAGCTGGTCTCAGGCCTGTAAAACATCTTTAAACCCAATTGAAACTCTATATAAAAGGGCACTAAAAATACATGACAAAAAAATCTCGTCTGTACCACCACTGCCCAATTTTGGAGAAATACAAACTGCTGAACTTTCAAAACTTGCTTAATTTTAATCAAATTATAACCTTGTTCAAAATCATTCGTAACACTGCTGCTCCCCCTCTGAAATAGTTTGTGGTGCTCAGGTCAGAGAGAAGCTCCTGAGCCACACGCTCCACAGTCCAAGGACACTGCACTGTTCCAAAGTTTAGAACCTCGTTTGGTCAGTCCTCCTTTTCATACAAAGCCATAAGCCTCTGGAACACACTGCCATCTGAAATAGTTTCATGCACAAGTTATGCAATGTTTGCACGTCTGACCAAACAATGGCTTTTATCCAATCAAACATGCACACATTAATGAACTGCATGAATGCACAAATATGAAATGTATATATGTATATAGTACGTGTGGTTGTGATGTATGTATCTTTATGACTGAGTTTTTGTAAGTTGTTTTTTTATGGTATTTTATTGGTATTTATGCCATTTTATATCAACCTGTCCAGGGACTGCAGGTGGAAATTAGCATATTTGCTATAACCTGGCACAAACATATTACCTCTTTTATGTAGGTAAATGTTTTTATGTGCACTGTCCCTGTCAAATAAACTAAACTAAGCACACACGGGATTTGAATTTGCAGCGCTCCTTAGGCCCACAGTCAACATTAAACATCTGATAAACAAGACAATAAACACCGTGACTAAAACATCACATATACCCGTAGCAAAAGTACAGTAGAGCTGCTTGTGAAAGCTGGTCCACCCAAAGGACAAAACACCGAGCCACAAACAAAGCAATGTGGTCTACTCAATTCAGTGTAGTGAAGACTGCAGTGAGCGCTACACTGGAGAAACAAAACAACCACTTCACAAGAGGATGTACCAACACAGGCGGGTGTGCCAGAGTGGACCGTCATCTGCCGTACATCTCCACCTAGAAGCCATGGGCCACTCCTTTGAGGACAGTGAGGTACAGATCTTAGCCTGGGAAAAGAGCTGGTTTGAGAGGGGAGTTAAAGAGGCTACTTTTGTCAAAAAAGAGAATCCTTCCTTGAACAGGAATGGAGGGGTCAGACACAATTTGTCTCCAATATATAATTCCATTCTCAAACCTAAATCAAAACAAACAAAGAAAACAATAGGACTAGCCAGATCAGGTCCAGCGTGTGAAAACTTACATTATGGTACTGAATGGGTATGCTAAACAAGACCCCAGACAGAAACTGAAAACAAAGAGGTGGGATAGTTTCATAGTAATTTCATTGTAGTCCGCTCCTCCCTTCAGGCAGATATAAGTAGTGTCCACCAGCACTCTAGCCAGAACTGACGAAGTAGCTTGGATGAGCTGCGAAACGTCTTTGACCAAATAAACTTTGTCCAGTTGACAAATTGAATTTCTCCTTTTACCACAGTAAAGCTGCTTATACAATACATCTGTACTGGGGCAAGAAAATGTGCTCAAATGAATGGACAAAAAATTGTCATATTTTATCAAGGTTCAACCACATCCTGAAATATCCTCGATCCAGCAAACCTTCTCACCTGAATCCCGCCCTTAATGTTATTTTAATCTGATACACTTCAGATGCTATCGGGGCTGTGCTGATCCATTTGTGATATTGATATTGTATTTCATTTCATTTATTGGTTTGTTAGGACAGTGTACAATTACATTAAGCACAGTGGCAGAGATGTTTGTACCAGATTGTAGCTCATAGCTAATTTCCATCTGTAGTCCTGGGAAGGGGAGACAACTATACAATATAAAAATATACAATAAAAATACAGTATACAAATATGCAATAAAAATACAATATACAAATATACAATAAAATAATTATTTACAAGTTAAAAGTGCAATGTATAATGTAATGTAATGTTGTAGCACTATTGGTTTGGTAATCTGGGGGCCATCAGGTGATACCCACAAGGGTAACACCTGATGGCAAAATACCCGTCTGGTATTGTTAGTGTGAGCATGTTTGGTGTTCCAGAATCCAATTTTTGACGGCCTGTGAAAAGCTGTAAAAATCAGTCATGTTGTTTAGATTGTCTGGAAGCCCATTCCATTCCTTGATGGCTTTACAGGAAAAAGCAGATTGAGAGAAGGCAGACTTTCTTTTAGGAACATTGCAGTCACCTCTAGACACAGACTTTAACACTCTACTTGTGAGTTGAGAGCGAGGCTGGATGTAGGTCTTAAAGGAAAAGTAACATTTTTTTTACAATCTGAGCCTTCTTTCGGCAATAAAACAAGTAGTTTTACTCACCCATAGCAGTTTGGTGTCAATTGGAGCAGTATCGCAGAACTTATGTTGAGCCGTTCTGTTCTACTAATGATCCCGTATCCGTTAGCGTGAGTGCTCGGGGCACTGATTTGCGCTCTCCAAATAACACAAACTTTAGCACTTTTCAAATCACAGAAGATCGCTGTGTCAGAGTAGACTTTTAGTAGATTCCAAAACGGCCTGAAACCCGATATCGCAACAGAAAAGTAAAGTTCAGAGCGGTGTTAGCTTCTTTGAGACTAGCGGTGTTTACAAAACAGCTGAGTTCACGCATGCGCACTGTCCTCTCTGATGACGTCATCAAATGAAACTATAGCTGGATATCGGGTTTCAGGCCGTTTTGGAATCCACTAAAAGTCTACCCTGACACAGCGATCTTCTGTGATTTGAAAAGTGCTAAAGTTTGTGTTATTTGGACACCGCAAATCAGTGCCCCGAGCACTCACGCTAACGGATACGGGATCATAAGTAGAACAGAACGGCTCAACATAAGTTCTGCGATACTGCTCCAATTGACACCAAACTGCTATGGGTGAGTAAAACTACTTGTTTTATTGCCGAAAGAAGGCTCAAATTGTAAAAAAAAAACGTTAATTTTCCTTTAAGAGGAGGTGGGGCGGCATCATGTAGAATTTTGTGGACCAGACGGATATCACAGTACCTGATCAAGTTGTCGAAACTTAGTATTTTATATTTTTCCAGAACATGGCAATGATGGTAGCGCCTTGGCTTTTCATCGATGATTTTCAGGGCCTGATTATGTAAAGATCTAAGAGATTTTAGAGCTGTTAGGTTAGCCTGAGACCATGATGATATGCGATACAAAATATGAAATATGATTATGGCATCAAAGTAGGACTTTGCATCTTATAGTGATAATGCATTCCTAATATGCCGAAAGTTCGCAATGTTAAACTTCAAGACATTACAGATCTTTTTAATGTGATTTTTAAAGGTAAGTGAAGGGTCCAATATGACACCTGGATATTTAACCTCTTCAACGTTTTGGATCATGCAATATTTGGGAGGACATTTTGAGTTTTTTTGTTTGAGAAATACATAGTGACCGTTTTCTCAGTGTCGAATACAAGGCAGGAGTTGTTGAGCCACTCTAGTGCTTTTGCCATTGTGGTGGATAGTTTAGCGGCAACAGAATTAGCGTCAGAACCATGCACAAAAAGGACCGTATCGTCGGCATACATTAAAACTTCTACATCACTGCAGATAGAGGCCAGGTCATTAATGTAAAGATTGAAGAGCAATGGCCCCAGAATGGACCCTTGGGGCACGCCTGTTGTACAGATTGTGAACGGTGAGTTTTTATCTTTTATTTTTACGCACTGATAACGGTCCGCTAGGTATGATTGAAACCAGTTCATAGTATTTGCTGACAGATGGAAGTTTTGCATTTTGGTCAAAAGCACAGAGTGGTTTACAGTTTCAAATGCCTCACGGAGATCCAGGAAAACAGCCCCAAACACCCCTCCTTTGTCAAGACTGGATTTGATCACCTCGATGAAATAGCAGTATGCTGTGTCAATGGAATGTTTTGATCGGAAACCAAATTGCATTGGATGTAACATGTTTCCATTGTCAAGGTGATCAGCTGTTCGGCAACATTTTTTTCAGTATTGACACTAAAGCAGTAATATCAATATTTCAGCTTTGAAAACTGCACTCGTAAAAAAGAAAATTGAGGACTGGGGATGCCCTCAAAGTGCCAGGGGCTGCACTGCCAATTGCTATGCCACTGGATTTTGCAAGTGTGTGGTGCAAAATCCAGCTCTTGGTGCCCTATGTGGTGTGTGTAATGTGCATAATGGAGAGATACGGTACTTTTTCACCTTGGTACTTGTGTTCACCTCACTGGCACCCTTATAAATGCCCCTTTAGCTCCTCTGAGTGTAGCTCTGTGCTGTGGTGTGAGGTGGAGGAGAAAGAGTCCAATGGGAGAGATGCAGACAGCATGCCCGCTATTTGACTCCACAGCAGCAATATGTTAGATGTAAATAACAAGAAAAGCAGACAGAAAGCAGAGAGCGGTTTGGACTTATTTTAGAGTGGAAGGTGACAACTCTGCAAAAAGTGGTACACGGTAGAAATGCATTCGATTTTGTGGCAATATGGCCAACGTGTACTGCAAATCCACAGGTAAGAAAACTTGGATCTTCAAAAACTAGGGTGACCAGAGGTTCTCTTTTTTCCGGACATGTCCTCGTTTTGGGACCCAAAAAACATCCAGGAGGAATTACTAAATTATGCCAAAATGTCCAGGATTTTGACTCTATCAATTAACTGCTTTGAGTGGGACACTTATTTTAGTTTTGGTGACAATCTTTGCTCATCTGATCAGATACAATCATGGATCTACAGTAAGATCTTATTATATTTCCATGTACTTCTTATTATATTGGTGCTTCTCCAGTGAGGGCACAGACCGCTCCTTTGATCAGAAAATCCGCCTACAGTTACTAAGCGTATTATTACAAAGGCAGATTAGCTACTGTGGAGCTGGATGATCATGATGCAATTCGTCACGTCTCGAACTCTACACCACTTCTTATTTGATGAAAACTGACCTCATGTTAGCGGAGATAAGTTCATAAATCCCAGCTGAAAAAGTTTGTAGCGTTGCGAACTCACAAACGCTACATGGGAATAGTCTCACCCTCAGCAGCAGTATCACAGGATAAAAACAGCATGTGTTCAGACGTGCTGATAAAGTAGTAGTGGTTGTCCTGTTTTGACTGAAGCCTTCTGTCTCTGAGAAGTGACAGGATTATTCAATACTGCAGTATAATGTGAGTCATCACTGGTGCAATTCACTCAAGTCACTTCACCTGCTATTTATTTATTTATTCTGTCCATATGCTGCACTGTACATAATCATGATTATAGCCACATGTTGTACAAAGGTGTTGTAGCCTTATAGATTTGACTGTATGTTCTCATTCCCTTACAACTACGCACTGCAAATGTAATTTCCTGCATTGTGAAACATATAAAAGTGTATCCTAGAGCTGGGCGGTATACCGAATACTGGTGTTTTTTTTCATTTACCGCAATACCGGTGAGTGTGTGCGTACAAAACGTCGGGAACACAGAGCGCTGGAACGTCGCGCCAGAGCATTGCGCTGGGGGACTGTGTTGCAGTAGCATGAGAGCGGTGGAGGCAAAAACTGTGTCCCAATTCGAGGGCTGCTTTTTCGGCCACTTTTTCGGTGGCTCTGAAGGCTATTAAAGCTGCAGCCCTCGAACTACCCTCTGCAAGGCTGTTGCCGAAATGGGACAGGTCCAGCCCACAGAGCCAAGACACGCGGCTAATGCTAATGCTAACAACACGCACCACGCAAATTACGCACACGGATAAATAACCCTCGAATTGGGAGATGGCTAGAGTGTGTGTTGAGCGGTGAACAACATGGACGTTGTTGTTGGAAACAGAGGAACTTATACTGAAAAGAGGAGCCGTGTCCGTTGTGTGGAAGTACTTCGCCTTTAAAAAATCTGACGCTGATCAAACAAACACATTCTGTAATGTTGTCGGGCTAAAGTTGTAGCGACTCAGACGTCACTCAAAGACGCGTTTGCTAAGGGGACTGCTTACGACAAGAAAAGCAAACGGTGGAACGATATTACCAACACTGTTAGTGTCCATTTAGACATGGAGTCACTTAGTCCTGTTGAGAAAGGAGCTTCAAGGAGATGATTAAAGCACTGGACCCAGATATGTTTTACCAAGTCAAATTTACTGCAGTAATTATTACCGTGATATCAATTTTTTGTCATACCGCCCATCATAATAGTTGGCCTACACATTTTTGGTGAATTGGCCAGAGCTGGGAAAACAGACTGGAGCGCAGGCCAATCTGACCGAGGGTGCATTCAAGTTTCAAAGGGGTGCAAACGTAAGATGCCTCTATGAAGTGCCATTATTTTAAGTGCCTGAAATGAGGTGCATGCATTTTTAACTGAGATTGAAGTGCTTCCCTGTAGACCCGGGCCGGCATGGAAATAACAAGAAGCCTGCTGAAATGTTTGCCACTGACCTACTCCATATCTCCTCATCTGAAGACAAGAGGTTAACAAAATGTGCCAAGACTCTCAATCTCCGCTGCAATTTCAAAGCAGAACGATTATGGAGGTCAAGTTATCCATGCTGTTTAAGGAGTGTCACCTGAAGGTCACTAAAGCACTTGGGCTGTGTCACTATGTATCTTAATACAGACTTGTGGCCATCAAGAGCCACAGAGGCCTATTGTGTCTTGTCACATCACCATGCAAGCTTTTCATCGCATTACAGGGACTCAGACAGCCAAATCTTAAATTAAAAAAAGGAATCTTGCCTGAAAAGGATCTAAAAATACCTGCATCTCGGTAAAAAATGAGCAAAGTCTTGATGAACAAACCCCAGGACTACCCAAGACGACTCATACTAATGTGTACGCAATAACATGGGCACCTTCACTACTCCACGCTGATCTCCTGACTGCAGGCGTATTGTGGCCTGTTACAGTGGAGCGCTCTGTCTGACTGCATCACGCTCCCACAGACTCAATCATCCTATTAAACATCAAGGACTTCACGTTTAGCGGGAAGCGGCCAGTCGACTAAATATTTCACAATAGACCACAAGCGAGTAAAGTGAAAGGGTTCAGATGAGTGCTTTAGAGCTATTGTACTTTTCCAGCAAACAAACATGCTGAAGGACAATAGGCGGATAGCAGGACTGTTTCAGCCCTGTTGGGAAATGGTATTTCAGCCTTGACATGGGCAAAGCATTATTGACTGAACTATTAATTCATCATAAATAATCTGCCAAAACAATAATGCAATGTTACTTACAGCGTTTCCATGGGGCATTAAAAAGTATTAAAAGTCATTAAATGGATTCTTTTAAAATTAAAAAGCATTACAGTGGTCCCTCGTTTATCGCGGGGGTTAGGTTCCGGAAATAACCCGTAATGGGTGAAAACCGCGAAGTAGGACAACTTTATATTTTACAATTACTATACATGTTTTAAGGCTGTAAACACCTTAACTCTTTCACTGCCAGCCTGTTTTCAAAATCTAAGCCTGTAGAGTGCCAGAGATTCAGAGAATTTTCACTGATTTTACAAGACTCACAGAATACTGAGTTCTTTGACTATATAAACATGGCACACATCAAAATAAAGCCTAGACTCTCTTCTTTCACCTGGAAAAAAATTATGTTTCTAACCTTTTCGGTTCTCAAATAACTGATAGTAGAACATAGGGAAGTTTCAGCAAAAACACTGGTTTTTGAGCAAAAAATTGAGAAAACGAGCGTTGAGTTCAGAGAAGGATTTCGAGCAGATCAGTGACTTTGACATCAATATTTATTGATTTAGTGACACCTCAAACATCTAAAATAACAGAGAAAGAGATTTTTGATGACAAAGTACATTTTTTATTTACAAATATAAGAATATAAGGCTCTGTGAATAGTGCCAAGAGATGTTTACAGGATATAATATCTTTTCATATAAAATAGAACTTTGTTGAGGCTTTGTCTGAGGCCCAGAGTACAGACCCATAATAAAAACTAATACACACACACACACACACCTACACACACACACACACACACACACACATATATATATATATATATGTACATACACACAAGCCCATGCATAAACCTTTACACACACACACAGCTACACACGCATGCGCGCACGCACGCACACGCGCACGCACGCACACACACACACACACACACACACACACACACACACACACACACACACACACACACACACAACTTCATTCATTACAATTACCATACAGCAGCAGCATTACTGCTCCAAGTCAGTAAACTTCTTCTCTGGAGCTGTCGTAGTTCTGAGGAGACTCCCTGGTCCGCGCAGCGCACACATGACACGCCCCCTCCTAGGGCACAGCAGATCTCTACTCAGACCTCGCTGCTTGATCCGGCTTGTCTCTGCGATCCTCTGATCCAGGATCCTGGGTCCCAAGAGCGATCTGATCGCTCCATAGGCGCTGATCAACAGTCCTCTGCTTTTCCGGGTTCTCTGGCCTCGCCATCTTACTACTCTGGCCAATACACCATACACACGCTGCACTCCTCCTTTCTTCCCCGGCTCTGATCGCCTAATAATGATACAACATCGCCATCTACAGGTTGAGAGATGTGAATTACACCTCAAAAGTTGCTCCAGGCCGTATCCTAGCAACCCCCGCTGAAAAACGTGTTGAACGTCTATAGACGTTCTGGCAATCAACGGTTGGGTTCGCCCGAACGTCTATAGACGTCTCCGGCAGCCAATGAGTTAAAACACTGGAATTAACGTTTTCTCACATTTCTCTCTCGTTTAAACACTCAAACTTTCGTAGATTTTCAACAAAATGTATTAATAGTGAAGCGTGGGGGCTCCGCTGGGAGCCCCACCGGAAGCGCGAGGGGAGCGGCGACATGAGTCACTGTGCCGTGTCCCAGGACGCGACACGTACCAACCCCTTGGAGAAGTGCGCGTGGTCAAATCCCTGACAGAGCAGCACGACCGGTGCAAGGCCGGGGCTGCGAGCACGAGATCGAACCGCGGCGCCCGGACCATGCCTCCCCCTCAGGACCGCGTCCTCGCAGCCCGAGCCACAAACCGAACACGCACAAACGAATGCAAGAGCCGCACGAAACCAGCAAAGAGCCGCACGGGGTGATTTAATCCTGGTTTAGACCTGGTCTAGTCCCGGTTTAGTCCAGGTCTAGACCTGGTCCAGTCCTGGTTTAGTCCAGGACCAGTCCAGGTCTAGACCTGGTTTAGTTCTGGTCTAGACCTGGTTTAGTCCATGTTTAGTCCTGGTCTAGTCCCGGTCCCCCCTGCATCCCCCATCTATCAATCGGCAAAGGTCTACAGTCTCTTAGCCAATCAGGACGCAGAACACAATGTTACACTATAAAAAAAAAAAAAATCCGCGAAACAGCGAGGCCGCGAACAGTGAACCGCGATAAAGCGAGGGACCACTGTACATTTAATTTTAAGCAGCATTAAAAAATATTATGGCAAAAATATTTCTCGAATCTAGCTAACATTTATTACAATATACTCAAAGAAGTTAAGTTTGCTGTCTGTAAGACCTGAAACAGCTCTACGTTACATTTATTCAAATAGGTGGTTTTTATTACTCAAAAATCCCCATGGCAAAAGGAGAAATTCAGTTCTGAAGAAGCAGCTTGGATGAGCTGCGAAACATATTCGACCAAATAAACTTTTGTCCAGTTGACAAATTGAACTTCTCCTTTTGCCAAGGATTCTACCTGGACGACGACCTGGACACACATCAAAAATACCACACATCAAAAATACCTTTTAAGAGGAGACGTCTTCTGCATTTGAGAGACGCATCATACAAAGTTGAAGCTGTGGTTGGATCGTTCCAAGTTTGAACGGACGTTTTTCACATTTTATGGTCTAATTCTAGTCAGTCAGAACGTTAGACTGACCGGTTGACTGTAAGAATGCATCTTCTTTGGTAAACTTTGATTCTGTCTTTGGGTAATCTTTTTTTTTCTATTTAGATATAGATATGTAGATATTTACAGAGCCTATATTATGTTATAATACTGTTTCTTCGTCAAAACATACTTCCAGTTCTGCTTTGATTCATTCACATGCGCAAAGCTGCATATTCAGAGTTCTCTCAGACTGAAAACACCCTGTTCCACCTTGTGATGTCACCTGGCAATACAGGAAGTGCTCCACTGTGTTTTTTAACGTCATGCACCTTGTCTATAATATGGATGATTTCAGCCCTGTAAACAAGTCACAAGACTCAATTTTGCGTAATGTAAGACCTTTAATATACGGCAAAGGGGCTGGTACATTCTTTTAAGAGCCTTGGTAATAACTGTGCACCTCTTGCAAGTGAGTATATACAGCTCTGGAAAAAAATAAGAGACCACTGCAAAATTATTAGTTTTTCTGATTTTACTACTTATAGGTATGTGTTTGGGCAAAAGGAACATTTTTGTTTGAGTCTATAAACTACTGACAACAGGGAAAAAATTGTGATTAAATTGTTTCTGTGGAAGAGTATTCGGCACAAAATCAAATTTTGAAGCCTCAAAATCTGTGTGAAATTATTTTAAAGTGGATTTTTAAATGGGCACTTTAAGAGATATGGTATAATTTTATTGATCTCAAAGGAAATTCTTGCGAGTGAGAGGCCATTAAAAGACTAAAATAACAGTACATGTGTTACTATAAAGAAGTGGAGTATGTTATGAGTAGGATTTTTTTTAATGGACACAATCGTGAAATAAAAACACCAGGATCATGTTGAGTGAGTTAATCCGAACATTTTAAGACCAAAACAGCCTCAATATTATCGTTTAGAGCATTTATTTGCAGAAAATGACAAATGGTCAAAATAACAAAAAAGATACATGTTTTCAGACTTCAAACGATGCAAAGAAACAAGATCAAATTCATTTTAAAACAACATAATACTAATGTTTACTAGGGGTGGCACGGTATATGTATTTGTATTGAACCGTCGTGGTACGGGGGTCACGGTTCGGTGCGCGCCTTTTGACGAAGAATATACGGTAGCCTACAAAAGTTTAATATTGAACTGACGACGGGACTTTCATTTTGCAAGGGTTTCCTTGAGGACTCTTTAACCATTGGCATTTGCGAGCCCTGATGAACATGTAAACACAGGGATGAAAGTCATCAGTCATGAAAAAAGCGGAAAGTCACACACGCCCCCACCCCCACACCCCCCTCCCGCACTTTGTCTTGCTCTTCTAATCAGAGCGCATTGAGGAGCAGCTTATGCGCGCTATGAACAGGAGGAGAGAGCGTGAAAAGGCGAGCAGCAGCACGGGCAGGTAGGAAGATAAAAGTATAAATATAAAGTTTATAAAGTTTAACCTGCCCTGTGATACACGTTATACGTTACACGTGCGAAAGAGCTGCGGCCTGCACACCGGTAGAAGTTTAATACGAGACACGTACTTTTGTTTCTGAATACAGGACGATTTATTTTTTCAAGGGACGGTTGGCGACCCTAAACACAACTATACATATATATGTGTGTATATGTGTGTGTGTGTGTATATATATATTTAAAGTATCAAGTATAAATATATACCCAAAATCTTTCACAACGAATTTGCAAAGATATATATTTTAAAAAAAGACCCCGCGGTTGAAAAATTGAATGAAGGTGTTTAAAACGGCGTTATGTTGTTATCTGTGATATAGGTGAGGCCTATAGCTCATGTTCACTGAGCTATGTGAATGTAAAAAAGTGTTTAAGTACTTGTGTGTATTGTATGTGAAGGTACCCATCTGTTAAAACTTCACTGATGTACCCAGCTCAGTAACCAATCAGTATATCAATATATGACAACTCAATGTGGTGCTTGCGTGTTCACTTGTACTTACAGGTTTTAAGTTGCAGCTACAGTATCTCAGCTGGAGATTTAAACAATAAAAAGCTGCCTTTGAGGACAGCCTTTCTGGTTATGTTTTTTTTTTTCCTGCACTGTACCGAAAATGTACCGAACCGTGGGGTCTGAACCGAGGTACGTATTGTACCGTGAGTTTTGTGTACCGTGCCACCCCTAATGTTTACACTTAAGAAGAGTTCAGAAATCAATATTTGGTGCAATAACCCTTATTTTTAATCACAGCTTTCATGCGTCTTGGCATGTTCTCCACAAGTCTTTCACAATGTTCTTGGGTGACTTTATTCCACTCCTGGTGCAAGAACTGAAGTAGCTCAGTTTTGTGTTTGTGTTGGAATTCAACAGACGCTGGAATGGAATGGCTGTGATACATGTAGAGATGCTGATTTCAGAAAAAAATGCAGTGGTCTCTTATTTTTTTCCAGAGCTGTATTTATAAAAGCAACTTCACTGATTGCATGACAGTTACATTGTTGGGGTACAGCAACGGAGGGACCCAAAAAATGAGGGGAGAGGAGCACAAGTCATGACATACATACGCAGTCATGGCTTTGGTTTATTGTACAAGACCTTATAAAAATGATCATATTACGATCAAGAGGGTGCCAATGTCTGCCAAAACCATTTTCAGAATTTACAATGTTCTTTATGTATCACTTTTACGCAGTATATTACAATTCTTCAGTTTGTTTTTCAAATGAGCCTCCAGTAGTCCATTCACCTCTGCGTAAGTTCAGTGGGAGGAATTAGACCTAACACAATAGCGCTCTGATTTGAACCAATCCTTCTCTTTTCATTTCCAGACTTTCATTAATTTTGTGCAGCAGTTTCGAGTAATACATTGAAAATCATTTGTGCAAGAACAAGCGTCAAAATTGTCATAATAAAAAGTAATATATTTCAAGCTGGTTCTGTTAAATGAATCCATGTCGCTGTAAAACGAACCTGGGCACTAACCTGAAGTGTTGTTAATCAAAAAGTCAATTTCTTGAGAGGGAAGCAGAGCAGAAGGTTACAGCGGTATTTTTCTTTTGTTTTTCTTTTGTTTGCGCTGTGGCATATATTGACGTGTGCTTATATATAAATCCGCAAAATGGTAAAGAGCCAAGTCATTTTGTGGAATCGATACTTCCCACGCAGCATCTCAGGACTGACCTTTAGGTAATTAAGTAAAAGTGTATAATAGAGCAATCAGTATTACGAGCGTGGACAGACTGCTGATGAACGTTACAGTGAGAGGTAATAAAAAAAAAAAAAGAAAAATAATACTTAATTACTTTAGAGCTGGGCGGTATGACCAAAAATTGATATCACGGCATTTTTCAAAATTATATCAGTGTCACGGTATTTGACGTTTTTTTTTTTTTTTTTTTTTCATGCATGACTAGGTGTTAACCCCATTTCCTAATACAATAATAATAATTTAGACAATACAGGGGGTCCTCGGGTTACGACGTTGATCCGTTCTTAAGGGGGCGGCAGTAGCTCAGTTGGTAGAGCGTTTGTCCACTGATCCAAAGGTTGGCGGTTCAAATCCCGCTCTTGACATAAGAAACATCAGTGGTTGAGCGGTCAGATCCACTGACCCACAGGTTGGTGGGTACGATTCCAGCTCCCACAGATGAATGCTGCCGTTGTGTCCTTGGGCAAGACACTTAACCCTCCTCGCCCCTAGTGTCTGCGTACACTGGTGTGTGAATGGGTGATTGGTTCCTTGTTGTAAAGCGCTTTGGGTGCCTTGAAGATGGAAAAGCGCTGTATAAAGATGTGACCATTTACCATTTAAGACGCGTCGTAACCCGAATTTCGTCGTAAATCGGATTTTGACTTTGATCTTCCAACCGAAGCACCAATAACCTTTCCATCTCAATAATTAGACCACTACGCTGCTTGGTTATCACTGACGCTTTCATAGGAGCGGATCAGAGCCCACATCAGGTACTTCCGCCCACATTGGGCATGTACACGAGGCCGTCTTCTTCGCCCTACAACCACAACAGAGCATATTCTTCCACCGTGCGCAGCGCGCCGTTTGCGTTTGTTTACGTCGCTTACCACGCTAAACCGCGTAAGACGGAATGACGCGTAATTTTTTTTTTTTTTTTTATGGGGGCGCGTTCGTTACCACGAAACGTAAGTCGAGACCGTCGTAACCCGAGGACCCCCTGTACTGCAATAAATTTGACTTGGTAAAACATATCTGGGTCCAGTGCTTTAATCATCTCCTTGAAGCACCTTTCTCAACAGGACAAAGTGGTATCGTGTCTTTGACGAAGTGGACAGTAACAGTGTTGGTAATATCGTTCCACCGTTTGCTTTTCTTGTCGTAGGCAGTCCCCTTAGCAAACGTGTCTTTGAGTGACGTCTGAGTGGCGTTTTGTGTTGCGGCGCCAACTTGAACGTTCCCTGCAGACGTGGAAGAGGACGCAGATCGTAGTTTCGTGCATTCTTCATATTCCAGGACGTGTTTGTGACGGAGGTGGTGAAGCAGATCGCTCGTGTCGCCTCCTGCGGCTACGACTTTAGCCCGATGACATTTACAGAATACGGTTGTTTGATCAGCGCCAGATTTTTTAAAGCCGAAGTACTTCCACAGGACTGACACGGCTCCTCTTTTCGGTATAAGTTCCTCTGTGTCTGTAACATTTTCTCCGTCCACGTTGTTCACCGCTCGACACACACTGAGCTTCCACCGCTCTCACGCCACTGCAAAACAGTCCCCCAATGTCCTGCAGCGCCACGTTCCGCCGCTCTGTGTTTCCCACGTTTTGTACGCACACACTCACCGGTGTTGGGATATATGAAAAATTCAGATCATTAAAAAAAAAAAAACACCAGTATTTGGTATGAAGCGGTATACCACCCTGCCCTACTTTACTTTACATTTTATTATAGTTAATTTTTACTTTTACTTCCACGACATTTGAGAGCGGGTATCTGTACTTTCTACTCCAATTCATTTTTGAACAGGACGGAAAAGCAAAAGTATTTTTTATTATTGCGTGAGTCCTGCTGAAAAGGCTGAGGGCTTATTGTGAACACATTCCTAATTACAGCAAACAAAAATATACAAATAATAAAAACAACTAGGGAAAAAATAGTGATTAAATTGTTTCTGTGGGAGAGTATTCGGCACAAAATCAACTTCTGAAGCCTCAAAATCGGTGTGAAATTATTTTAAAGTGGATTTTTAAATGGGCACTTTAATACTTTTACTTGAGTAGATTTTTTCATATATATTTACTTTTCCACCACTGAAGATATGGTATAATTTTATTGATCTCAAAGGAAATTCTTGCGAGTGAGAGGCCATTAAAAGACTAAAATAACATTAGTACATGTGTTACTATAAAGAAGTGGAGTATGTTATGAGTAGGATTTTTTGAATGGACAGTCGTGAAATAAAAACACCAGGATCATGTTGAGTGACTTAATACGAACATTTTAAGACCAAAACAGCCTCAATATTATCGTTTAGAGCATTTATTTGCAGAAAATGACAAATGGTCAAAATGACAAAAAAGATACATGTTTTCAGACCTTAAACAATGCAAAGAAACAAGATCAAATTCATTTTAAAACAACATAATACTAATGTTTACACTTGCAGAAATCAATATTTGGTGCAATAAGCCTTATTTTGAATCACAGCTTTCATGAGTCTTGGCATGCTCTCCACAAGTCTTTCACATTGTTCTTGGGTCCTAGTTTAGACCTGGTTTATTCTTGGTTCAGACCGGGTTTAGTCCTAGTTTAATCCTGGTTTAGTCCCTGGTTTAGTTCTGGTTTAGCCTTGCCTGGTTTACACCTGACCATATCACAAGTGATATATGGTCTGGAAGCCACCTTCGAAATATCTCGTACCGGAGGTGTGGTTTACGATCGCCAACGGCCGTTTATTGGGCGTTACGAATGTCAATCATTTGGCGTATGCGTAGCCCATAGCCAATCATGTCAGTTGTCAGTTCAAACTACAAGCTTCCGTTTGTCACGTAGTACGCGTCACCGTCTTGCCACCCCTCTCAGAGAGCCATCCGCTCTCTGATTGGCTCCCAGAATCGGGAGAGCTCGCTTGCCATAGTCGCCAGGCTGTCTTTCAGATCGGAACGAACGAAAGCAGCCTGGGATTTCCCAGGTTAGGTTTAGCCCTGGTTCAGTCCAAGTTTAGGCCTGATTTAGTCCTAGTTTAGTCCTGCTTTAGTCTTGGTTCAGACCTGGTTTAGTCCTAGTTTAGACCTGCTTTAGTCTTGGTTCAGACCTGGTTTAGTCCTAGTTTAGACCTGCTTTAGTCTTGGTTCAGACCTGGTTTAGTCCTAGTTTAGACCTGGTTTAGCCCTAGTTTAGACCTGCTTTAGTCTTGGTTCAGACCTGGTTTAGTCCTAGTTTAGACCTGCTTTAGTCCTAGTTTAGACCTGCTTTAGTCTTGGTTCAGACCTGGTTTAGTCCTAGTTTAGACCTGCTTTAGTCTTGGTTCAGACCTGGTTTAGTCCTAGTTTAGACCTGCTTTAGTCTTGGTTCAGATCTGGTTTAGTCCAAGTCTTTCACATTGTTCTTGGGTGACTTTATTCCACTCCTGGTGCAAGAACTAAAGTAGCTCAGCTTTGTGTTTGTGTTGGAATTCAACAGACGCTGGAATGGAATGGCTGCAATACATGTAGAGATGCTGATTTCAGAAAAAAAATGCAGTGGTCTCTTCATTTTTTTCCAGAGCTGTATATATACAGTCTATGGTGCTACTGCATATAAATACAACATCAGTAGCTTCAGGAAATGCACCACTGTTGCCTGGCAAAATCAGTCTGGTCACCACACGCTCCTTTGTGTCTCGAGCCAGAACCAAAGAGCCGACGGCATCAACCTGTTCCTCCACTGCAGCACATGGACTGCCTTGGAACCTACACTGTGTTGTTCATTTGTGGACTTCAGCCCTGCATTCAGCACCACAAAGCTCTGCTCCAGGACAAACTCTCTCTGTTCTAACGACACCACCTGCAGGGGGAGCACAGACTTACTAATGGGCCGAAGTCAGTAAGTGCAGCTGGACAAGAATGTCTCGGACACTGGGACTATCTGTACAGAATTTCTACAGGGCTGTGAACCCCTCTACGTGCAGCAGTTGATGTACATCAACTGCTGCACGTCCAGTCACTGCTCCATGAACCTGATCGAGTTGACACCACTCTCATCAGGCTCATCTCGGGGGGGGGAAGGGGGCATTCCTCCTGTGGGAAAAAATAGTCAAAATCATTCCTCTTATAAAATGGGCATCCCTTCTTCCATCCCTTGTGGCATTTTATCAATCAGGCATGAAAATCCCTAAACTTTTGGCAAAATTTGCCGTTTTTAAGTCAAAATAGCCAGTGCCAAGAGCCAATCATAGGCCGAACTGCGCTCCAGCTTCCAATCATGTTGCAGTATAATTACGCACCGATCGCGCTCCCGCCAATCATGACGATTAGCGCTGTTGTGTTTGCGCCTGTTCGCCGATCAGCTGTGAGTGAGCCGTGTGATATTTATGCGGCATTTCCAAGAGAAGAAGAATCCTTAACTTGCTACGTTAATGATACGTAAGAAGGAACTCTCGCCTCGGGACACAGGATACGTTCGGGATTATGTCCTTTTCTCCGGAGCTCCGGATTATTAAAGACAACACGGCAAACTGTTAGAATGGATCTGACCGCGTTCTTATGGGTGAGTCATATTATCAGATTATTTCTGCATCTATTTCGGCACTAAACCAGGACTAAACCAAGACTTAACCAGGACTAAGCCAGGTCTAAACCAGCTCTAAACCAGGTCTAAACCAGGACTAAACCAGGTCTAAACCAGGTCTAAACCAGGTCTAAACCAGGTCTAAACCAGGACTAAACCAGGACTTAGGCGTGTGTGTGTGTGTGTGTGATAACATATATCCTGTGTATTATTGAATTATTGAATGATTATATGGACTTTTTGTTATAAAAGCATTTCCATTTTAACAAAGTACCTTCTAACTCTGCCCTGCCCTGAAACACCACAGTGATGTCAGTGATGGGGGAGGGCTTAGCTTAGGTCGTTTTCACACCTGCCTTGTTTGGTTCGTTTAAAACGAACCAGAGTTCGTTTGCTCTTTTGATTCGGACCTTTTGGGCTGGTGTGACTAAACCAAGACTAAACCAGGTCTAAACCAGGATTAAACCAGGACTAAACCAGGACCGAGACCACCTAAAAAGCTCGGTCTCGGTCCCGTTCCATACGAACCCTGGTGCGGTTCGTTTGAGGTGAGAATGCAGACCGGACTCGATCCGACACAAGTTGGCTTTTTGTACTTAACGAGCTCCTGTCGTATGTCAAGCATTATGGGAAACCGAGGCTGACAAAACTAAACGAAACGAAACTTACGAGGCTTACTTACGTTTTGCGTGAAGAGCAAGAGTCACAACTTGATGCGTGCATGAGCTCTGACCTCCGTAGTCGTCTTGCCCTGTGTCTTCGACGTTTGTAAATTGATTGTAAAATAGTGTAAACCTCACGATGCTGCTCAAACATTTGTGAGAACTGCAAAAACTGAGCAAACTATATCACTAAGGCTAGATTGAAAACAGCACGTAACACCATTATTCTCCTCCTTCCGTGTTTGGACACGGCTCATTTTTGTCCAATGGTTGAGCGACCTCAGCACACGTGCTTTTGTTTATAGATGTTAATTCACTTGGGGAAAAACTGCAGTGTGAAAGCGAACCGCACCAAAATAAAAAAAATTAAAAAAAACATTTGGTCCGGACCAAAGCAAGTGAACTATCGGACTTTCCTGGTGTGAAAACGACCTTAATGTCATGCAAATTAGTTCCTTTCTGCCCCCCGGAAAATATGTCACATAAATGAAAAATTTCACCATCCCCCCTGGTTTCATTTTACAACTCGACTACTGATCATACCATATGTTTCTGTTTAATACACCTGTCATTTCAGACTACAGGGAGTCCTCGGGTTACGACGTTGATCCGTTCTTAAGACGCGTCGTAACCCGAATTTCGTCGTAAACCGGATTTTGCCTTTGATCTTCCAACCAAAGCACCAATAACCTTTCCATCTCAATAATTAGACCACTACGATGCTTGTTTATCACTGTCGCTTTCATAGGAGCAGATCAGAGCCCACATCAGGTACTTCCGCCCACATTGGACACGCACACGAGGCCGTCTTCTTCTCCCTACAACCACAACAGAGCGTATTCTTCCGCCGTGCGCCGCGCGCCGCGTGCGTTTGTTTACATCTCTTACCACGCTAAACCGTGTAAGACGGAATGACGCGTAATATATACATATTTTTTTTAATGGGGGCGCGTTCGTAACCACGAAACGTCGTAACCCGAGACCGTCGTAACCCGAGGACCCCCTGTACACATTTCTTTAGAAAGTAGTAGTTTAGCATGTAACCATGGCCAGTCTATCCATCCATCCATTTTCTTCCACTTATCCGTGGCCAGGTCGCAGGGGCATCGGTCTAAGCAGGGACTTCAAGACTTCCTTCACCCAAGACACTTCCTCCAGCTCCTCCGGGGTGACCCCAAGGCGTTCCCAGGCCAGCTGAGAGACCTAGTCCCTCCAGTGTGTCCTGGGTCTTCCCCGGGGCCTTCTCCCAGTGGGACATGCCCAGAACACCTCCTGAGGGAGGCGTCCAGGAGGCATCCGGAACAAATGCCCGAGCCACCACAGCTGCTCCTCTCAACGTGAAGAAGCAGCGGCTCTACTCCGAGCTCCTCCCGTGTGACTGAGCTCCTCACCCTATCTCTAGGGGAGCGCCCGGCAACTCTGCGGAGGAAACTCATTTCGGCCGCTTGTAGCCGCGATCTTGTCCTTTTGGTCATTACCCAGAGCTCATGACCATAGGTAGATTGACCGGTAAAATGAGAGTTTCGCCTTTTGGCTCAGTCTAGTCCCAAACAAATATAAACAAATCTGTGGAGGTTAGAAGAGCATAGAAGGGGGCCTCCTCCTGCTTGTTTCCACAAAAATGTTATTCCACTGGCTATAATATTTCACAGTATGGCATAAGACGTATCTATCTCCATAGAGAATGTCCCAAAGTATGGTTTTAACTATTGCCATAGAATGATGCAGGTGGTAGAATGTTACATACTGTACCTTTAAGTAGTAGCTATGTAAAAAGTCCAAATACGACCTGTGGGTATAATAAAACAGTGATGGGTGCTGCTACAAATCCCATTTTCTCACAACAAACGTGTGATGTTTGCAGCAGAATAAATGCATCTGGAGTTGTGCTATAACAAAACATAACAGGATTTGCACTTTAATTATTTTAGGAAGAGACCAGATTGTGTATTTTAATGTGACATTAATAACTGCAAGAGAATGATTCAGAATGAGAAGACTGAGAAGAAAGAGAAGCAGGAACAAATCATGTTTTTGGTGAATTTTCCATTATTGTTGTGAACAGGACCAAGAATGTTCTCTTACTGATCTTTGAGTGTTTCTTTTTGATAGGGCAAAAATTCATACTTCAGTCCATTGGTGCATTTTATTTTCTCTAATTACATTTTACCTTATTTTCATTACGGGGTCAACAGCATGTAGTTTGTAGCATAAACTACATGCTGACATACATATTGACCCCATATATTCAACATTTAGAAGATTTTTCCCTGATCAAAACGAGCATTTCATGTCATTTTCTGCCTGCATAGATCATTTGAAAGGTTACGAAATTGTTTTTTTTTGTTTTTTTAAAATATATGAGCAAAGATGGCTCTGGTTATAAAATGTATAAAATGTTCATAATAATAACTTACTTAAATTACATGGTTACCCAATCAGAAAGAAAAAAAAAAAAGCCTCACACGAATCTCTCATTTGGGTCGCCAGTTTCAATACTGAGATCAGGTTAGTTGAAACCTAAAATGCCTCTCTCTGATCTAAACCCCAGCACCTGAGCACCTGAGTGCTAGTGCAGCCTCTGGAGCTCAGTGAATTCTCGAGGTTCTGAGCTTCACATGAGGCCTGTTTATATACTGAGAAAGCAAACGTGTATGTGTCCTCTACATGTAGGTTAAGGCACTGGGAACCCAATGGGTAATATTTAAAAATATCTTTAAAGGTCCCATGGCATGAAATTTTCACTTTCTGAGGTTTTTGAACGTTAATGTGAGCTCCCCTACCCTGTTTAGGCCCCCCCCCATTTGCGATCCTTTTCTGCGTTACAAAAAATCGGAGCTCAAACGGGCGAGTTTGAACAAGGCACCTTATTGACGTCAGCTCGAAAAAAGAAATGCAAATGCAGTTCCACCCCCGTCTGTCTGTACTCAGCGTCCCTGTAAATCACGCCCAGAGAGTTTGGACTGCGAATGCGCTAGGCAATGCGAAATGCGTTTTTTTATTTGCCTGGAGGCACGTCCGAGTGTTTCTAGGCTCGGAAGTCCTTTATCTGAGCCTCTGGACCTTTGAACAGCAGTGGTTTAATTTTATTTTATGTGGAAATGTGTTTATTTTTCAATGGAACGCTTCAAATCTCTCCCCCGTGCAAAAACAAGGAAATGGATCAGCTGTGGACTCTGAGCTCTGAGCGGAGAGTTTGGCCATGCCCCCACCCTCTACTATTGGCCATCTCTTTTCTCCTCATTTGCATTCAAGCAACAACGCCCAGAATAAAGAGTTTGAGAGAGATATTTATGACTCTTTCTCATCTTATCTCTGTTTCTCATGCAGTGAGAAGTTGCAGAGAGTGTTGATTTTGAAGAAGGATTCATTTACAGTATTAGGGAACCATTAAGGAGCCATATAAAAACATCAAGAAGTACCATGTCATGGGATCTTTAAAAGTTGTGACTCAAATACGTAAGAATATGCTACTGCACACAGGCTTACAGGTTAGGCTTAGTGATAATACTACTAGTGTTTGGGAAGCAGTAAAACATTAGGTTAGTGTATTGTAGTTATTTATAGGCCTGTAAGTAAGATAAAGCTGCCTGGTGTGATAAAACTGCTCTACTACTAGAAATACAACCAAGCTTACACCCAGCCCATTCTTAAAACAGACTGTGGCTAGTCTAGACTCTAGTGTGATTCTCAGGTGAACTTCTATTATTATCAGTCAAGCTGTTTTACTCAAGTAAAACCCTAACAATATTTGCTCTGTAAAGGATTAGTTAATTTACTGTCTGAAATGCACAAGAATGCAGGAAAATACATAGATACAACTTGAGTGTTATATATATGTTATATATAGTGTTATATACATTATATACATATATATAAAATGTATGTCACAGACACACTTAGGGAGGGGCAGGTCAAGATACGTAATACGCTCCCTTTTTAAATGACCTGCACAAAGCAAAGATGGAGCAGATCCTAACCAAGGCTCAAAATTGCCTTGAAGAAATCCTAAATTGGTTGCCTGGAAGAATCCATGACTCATCGCTGTACCAGCGAGTGAGTCTGGTAACGTTTGATCCACAGAATACGCTGCGGTTGCGCGTAGACAGACAGCTAAGTGAACCAATCAGAGATTGCGCCATCTTGATTCAAAACTGAGGCGGAACTTCCGCTGCCTAAGAGTGACTTTGCGGGCAAAGGCGGGTGCACTGACGTCACCATCTTTGAACGAATCAGAATCGCGGAGTCGGTTTGGAACCGGAGGAGCGAGAGTGGATGGAGAGTGTCCAAATGGTATCGCGGTGTATAGGAAATACAGAGAGATATCATTTGGCTGGCCAGGTAACTAAATTGGACCAACAACCTCCAAAATGCAATCTTATCAGGTCAACGCTAAAGTCCAAAAGCGTGCAAATATATTGCTTTTCCCCGTATGTTCCGAGGCGTGTGGCGCTCCGTGATTTCAGGGGCAGGCTGCAGATGAGACGGGGCAGGTGTGGGTTTGGAGTGTCAGCAGTCCATCACCGCGCTAACATAACGGGACGGGCAGGTACATTGGTTTAACCTGTGTCAGCGGCCCACACAGCCTCATGGACCCATTTGCGGTGACAACACTCCAACTAAGCACCAAACGCTTGTGCTACCCACTCACCGGTACAACTAAATGTATCTGTGAACCCTCTGACCTGGCACTCCTCCACACGGTGAAATGCAGCGCTGGTTTTGTACACGAAAAGAGCAGAGCAGAGAATGTATTCAGCACATTTTGGTAGAAATACACTGAGAGAAATTCAGTGTGTATACAGTGTCTTAACCTACATGTAGAGGGCACGTACAAGCAACATTCCCTCTAAGAAGGGGCACACGAGCTCCATCACGCACTGCCCAGACGCATAAAATAAAATCTAACCTGAACTGATAAACGGAACGAAGGAAGAACACATGAAGAGGAGACAGGTAGAGCCATAATGTAATCCTTGCCTATTTGTTTCTGTCCAAGCCATCGTTTTTTTGTGATCCAAAAAACGATGTGAAGCCTTTCCCCAGAGCGTAATACCACAGAGCTCTGTCACTTACACAGAATTACTTATTACAGCTCTGGAAAAGAATAAGAGACCACTGCATTTTGTTCCTGAAATCAGCATCTCTACATGTATTCCAGCCATTCCATTCCAGCGTCTGTTGAATTCCAACACAAACACAAAGCTGAGCTACTTCAGTTCTTGCACCAGGAGTGGAATAAAGTCACCCAAGAACAATGCGAAAGACTTGTGGAGAGCATGCCAAGACACATGAAAGCTGTGATTAAAAATAAGGGTTATTGCACCAAATATTGATTTCTGAACTCTTCTTAAGTGTAAACATTAGTATTATGTTGTTTTAAAATTAATTTGATCTTGTTTCTTTGCATTGTTTGAGGTCATGAAATCAAAGTATTCTTTTGGACTTAGATATAGTCACATAAAAGGGGGATCTTCCCCATGCAGAGGCAGCCATTTTGAATACGAGAGCCGCAGAAGGACATTTGGGCTCCGCCTTCGCCTTCGGCAAGGCTCGTGGTTTTGGGTAAACAACACAAGCATGCTGCCGGATCAGACGTCGTAATGGATCTAACACGTGTTTTGGACTAAATTGTTTTACTGGATTTTATTCGTTGGATCCTTACGGACATATTGTCAGTAGTTTATAGACTGAAACAAAAATGTTCCTTTTGCCCAAACACATACCTATAAGTAGTAAAATCAGAAAAACTGATAATTTTGCAGTGGTCTCTTATTTTTTTTCCAGAGCTGTACTTACTTAGGCTAATAATTAAAAAGCAAGATATAAAGTGATAATCATTTGATGTGTAGAGTGTCATGGTACATGATCGGGAATGTGTTTTCATGAGAAAAGAAAAAAAACAAAAAACGGGGCCGCGTTTTATTTATACCGGGTGACCCTCGAGGTCTGCCGTAGCTAAAACAGAAAGTGCAATAGCACCATCCACCTATGCGCCACGAATCCTACACACTGGGGCTTTAAAGTGGCTGATAGGTCCTACAATCCATTAAAAAAATCGTGTTTCTTATTTTTCTCATTTATTATTTTTCCTTGCAAACAATCTCGATTTTGAAGCCCTAAACATCGACAAAAAGTTCCCAAACCGAAAAATTTGATAAAATGGGCATCGCGACAATGCCCAAAGTGACCCCACTTGACAGCACCCCCTTGAAAATACAAAATTTCAAAATCTATGTGCATATGAACAGCATATTTTATCACAGGCAAACTAAATTCAAAACAGTGATAGAGAACAATGAGACAAGCCAAAAGATAAATTTGAGCACGCCCCTATGACGTACAAGAAGTCGGCCATATTGGATAAAAAATCCGCCACCATTTTGACTTGGGGGTGTGCAAAAATCATTAAATATTTTTTGTTTGGTCCAAATGAGCTCAGATTTAACATGTCATATCTACAGACATAGACTCACAAAGGTTACTTTTCTAGCTGCCACGGAGAGCAGACGCATTTTCTTCTTCCTCCCTTATCTTGCTCTGTCTGATGTCTAATTTCTCACATCTCGTCATTTTTTTCCTGTTGGAACAGATTTTCGAAATCCTAAATCATGAATTGGAGCTGGTCCCACAACGCTTTTGGCATATTTTTTCTCGGAGGAGCGCCGGTCTGGAGAGCCGGACAGTCGCAAGGGAACTCACTGCTAGATACACGAGGGACGCGTCGTGCACCTGGCACCGCTGTTACTGAAGGACGCGAAACGATTACTATTGGAATTTTGATGGCAGGACATCTAGATTGGCCTGGAAGATGTTTTTCTGACCCATCACTAATTGGAGCCGAGTGGATAAAAGAGCCCCGAGCCGCTGGAGGCCATTTTACACGATAGTGGGGCTGCGGCAGACTAGGGAGGACGAGATCAGAAGGGAAACACAGATTGAACTGAAACAGCCAATCTGTGGAATCCGTCTGGCACTGGATAACATCGCGGATAATGGATGTGGAACTGTGTGGAACAGCGGCTCAGTCCGCGTTCATTCATCATACGTGTCAGGGGGAGTATTGCAAGTCGCACAGTCCTGCTTGGTGGCATGAAGTTGAGGGCCTGGCAGAAACCAGGGTTCTGGCAAATTGTCTGTTCGCCTGAGTTCTAAAAATGTATCCATCCATCCATCCATTTTCTTCCGCTTATCCGGGGCCGGGTCGCGGGGGCAACAGTCTAAGCAGGGACGCCCAGACCTCCTTCTCCCTGGACACTTTCTCCAGCTCCTCCGGGGGGGTGACCCCAAGGCGTTCCCAGGCCAACTGGGACACATAGTCCCTCCAGCGCGTCCTGGGTTTTCCCCGCGGCCTCCTCCCGGTGGGACATGCCCGGAACACCTCCCGAGGGAGGCGTCCAGGAGGCATCCGAAACAGATGCCCGAGCCACCTCAGCTGGCTCCTCTCGACGTGGAGAAGCAGCGGCTCTACTCCGAGCTTCTCCTGTGTGACTGAGCTCCTCACCCAATCTCTAAGGGTGCGCCCAGCCAATCTGCGGAGGAAACTCATTTCGGCTACTTGTATCCACGATCTTGTCCTTTCGGTCGTTACCCAGAGCTCATGACCATAGGTGAGGGTAGGAACGTAGATTGACCGGTATTGAGAGCTTCACCTTTCAGCTCAGCTCCCTCTTCACCACAACACTCTGGTACAGCGACTGCATCACCGCCGACGCTGCACCGATCCGCCTGTCAATCTCACGCTCCATCCTCCCCTCACTCATGAACAAGATCCCGAGGTACTTGAACTCCTCCACCTGACGCAAGGACTCCCCACCCACCCGGAGAGGGCAAGCCACCTTTTTCCGGTCGGGAACCATGGCCTCGGATTTGGAGGAGCTGATCCTCATCCCAGCCGCTTCACACTCGGCTGCAAACCGCCCCAGTGCACATTGGAGGTCCCGGTTCGATGAAGCCATCAGGACAACATCATCTGCAAACAGCAGAGATGAGATCCTGTGGTTCCCAAACCAGATCCCCTCCGGCCCCTGACTGCGCCTAGAAATTCTTTCCATAAATATATTGAACAGAACCGGTGACAAAGGGCAGCCCTGGCGGAGTCCAACATGCACCGGAAACAGGTCCGACTTACTACTGGCAATGAGAACACAGCTCCTGCTCGGGTCATACAGGGACTGAACAGCCCTTAGCAAAGGGCCCCGAACCCCGTACTCCCAGAGCACTCTCCAAAGGACCTTCACGAGGGACACGGTCGAATGCCTTCTCCAGATCCACAAAGCACATGTGGACTGGTCGGGCAAACTTCCATGCACCCTCGAGCACCCGATGGAGAATATACAGCTGGGACGAAAACCACACTGCTCCTCCTGAATCCAAGGTTCGACTATCGGTCGAATTTTCCTCTCCAGCACCCTGGAATAGACCTTAACGGGAAGGCTGAGGAGTGTGATTCCCCGATAGTTGGAACACACCCTCCGGTCCCCCTTCTTAAACAGAGGGACCACCACCCCGGTCTGCCAGTCCAGAGGTACTGTCCCCGACCGCCATGCGATGTTGCAGAGACATGTCAGCCAAGACAGCTCCACAACATCCAGAGGCTTAAGATACTCAGGACGGATCTCATCCACCCCCGGGGCCTTGCCACCGAGGAGCTTTCCAACCACCTCAGTGACTTCAGCCAGGGTGATGAATGAGTCCGCCTCTGAGTCTCCAGCCTCTGCTTCCTCCTCGGAAGACGTGACGGCAGGATTGAGGAGATCCTCAAAGTATTCCTTCCACCGTCCGATATCCCCAGCCGAGGTCAATAGCTCCCGACCCGCACTGTAAACAGTGTTGGTGAAGCACTGCTTCCCCCTCCTGAGGCGCCAAACGGTTTGCCAGAATTTCTTTGAGGCCGTCCGATAGTCCTCCTCCATGGCCTCTCCGAACTCCTCCCAAACCCGACACAGCAGTGAGAGACCTGTCCCCGACCCGAAGGCACAGGGACGCGACCCTCTCTTTCATCGGGGAGAACTCCAACACTCGGCGGCTGAGCTGTGGGGCAATGAGCAGGCCCACACCAGCTCGCCGCCATTCCCCGCAGGCAACGCCAGAGAAATGGAGGGTCCAGCCCCCCTCAAGGTGTTGGGTTCCAGAGCCCAAGCTGTGCGTGGAGGCGAGGCCGACTATATCTAGTCGGTAATGCTCAACCTCCCGCACGAGCTCAGGCTCCTTCCCCTCCAGCGAGGTGACATTCCATGTTCCCAGAGCTAGTCTCCATGTCCGGAGATCCGGCCATCGAGGCCCCTGCCTTAATAATAATAATAATTCATTGCATTTATACAGCGCCTTTCATGACACCCAAAGAGCTTTACAGTTCATTGTTCATTCACTCCGCACTTGGTGGTGGTAAGCTACTTTCTGTAGCCACAGCTGCCCTGGGGCAGACTGACGGAAGCAAGGCTGCCAATCTGCGCCATCGGCCCCTCCGACCACCTCCAACACTCATGCACACACCACTTTCATACCTTCGACTGCCGCCCAGATCTCTTTGCACCCGGGCCTTATGGATCCTCCTGCGGGTGGTGGGTCCACAGGAGGACGTCCCCACGTCGCTCCTTCGGGCTTCGCCCGGCCGGGTCCCGTGGGGAAAGGCCCGGCCACCAGATGCTCGCTGGCAAGCACCCACCCCAGGTCTGGCTCCAGGGTAGGGCCCTGGTAACGCCAATCCGGGCGACGTATCTGACCTTGATGTGAAACTCATCATAAGGGCTAAAAACAATTTCGATTATGTTAAATTTCCTAGTGTAATTAATTCTCCTGAAAATATGATTCAACTGGATTTGCTTTGTTTTGACTCTGCTTCTGCACAAACACGTCCGAGGTCACAACCTTATCTCACACAGCACTCTACAAAACAAAACAAGACATTCCATTCGGCTCACACTGACATGTTTTATGTAAAACACTCTGCCCTGTCTATTTAGTAATGTCTGCCTCTGCTTCAGTTTCCAATCAATTATCGATTTTTCTGGACTTCTCCCCCTCCCACCCGTCCATTTGTCACCAACGAAGAAAACGCTGTGTGTTTTACCTGTCCAATTGTTGTTGTCATAATATGTTTGTGAATATTGTCTGCATCTTTTTTTCCACTCTGTTGTAACCAAGTTGGCCTCGCGAATGGCCGCCCTGGTGCTTCAGAGTGTCTGGTCTTATGTCCATCATAAATAATAAAATTAAATCAATAAATCAATAATACAACAATAAATAAGAAGAAGAAATATAAAAATAAATAATAAAAATAAATCAATAATACAAAAATAAATCAATAATAACAAATATAAAAATAAAAATCTATTTATTTATATGTCCATAATCAATCAATAAATAATAAAAATAAATAAATCAACAAATCAATAATACAACAATAAATAACAATAAAATATAAAAATAAATAATAAAAATACATTAAAAATCAATAATACAAAAATAAATAAATAATAAAAATCAATTTATTTATCTATAAATAAATAAATAAAAATAGATACATCATAAAAATAAATACATAATATAAATAAATAAATAAATAAATTCTAATGTTTGTGTGACCTGGTTAATCTCTGCATGAATTCACATTTTAAATGACAAGACATGCTTAGTATTTATTTTATAACATTTAATCAATAACATAAAGCAATACATGCATTTTGAAGCTGCCAAAAGAGGTTAGTTATAGTACTTACTTTGTTTTAGTGAAAGAATTCTCAAGGTGATCATCACAGAGCAGAATGAGCCTTTTACAGGTCTATTTTTACTTGAGCAATTCCTTCGACCACCATTTGCACAATTTATTATACTACATATACTTTAGTATTGTTTTTAAGTAATATTATCCTTACTTGAGGACAAACTTTGGCTGCTCTATCACCTCTGCGGACTCCACAGCACTTCGCTCCTTTTCGGAAACTAAACATTTCTCTCTGTGCCCTTGTGACAAATGACGCCAGATTATTTTTGCAGCTTTGTATATTTTGTTTATTCAAGCCGCATCGTAATGAGAAAAGAAGAAATTGTAAATCAGTTTGTGTTTATGCGGCCCGTGACGTCAAAACAACAAAAGCTGTTTCTCCTACAGGATTATGAATTCACTTTTCCCAAGAACAAAACTTCAAAGATGTCAAACAACGCATGGAACCACTATTTGATGTGGAACTCATTAATAGTAAATTACCTTCATCTATCGGCGTAGCAACGTGACGCTGTCTTCTCCATAGACAGGTTTTGACAGTAAATGTTTTTTTTTGTTTTTTGTTTTCTCTTGTTGAATGTGAGATGATATGGAGCTACATTAACGATGAAGGGAAAACAGTGAAATAGGCTCTGCAGCGCGTCTGTTAAATGAGCCGTGGTAGAAGACCAAGTTTACACGCAGGGGAGTGGATGCAGTGTTGAATTAGATGTATTTCCAAAAGGTTTTTGTCGAGAATTTTATGTAAAATACTAAAGAGAGAGTGCTAAATCTCTAAACTTGTGTTATAATGTTGTTCCCTCATCAAAAACATGCCTAAATCTGAATCATTCTGAAGCAGTCCTCTTATGATCTCTCCCGGACACTGTTTGAAACCCTCCTTTTGTTTACGTATTGACCTGATTCTGCCCCGCCCACTTTTACCACGAATGTGACTAAACCGCACTTTCATGGTGGTGGCACTTCTGATTAGGTGAGAATCCCATTCATTTCAATGGGATTCTCATCTATAATATAAAACAAAGTAGTCACATTTGTGTAAAATATTCTGTGTTTATGTGCCTCAACAAGTCCACACTGCACTGATTCTCTGGGAGGCTTTAAAACTGCTTTGTATTCAACTTATTTTCTTCAAGATCGGCAGCCCCATGCAAAATAATGCAATCCCACTAACGATGGCAACGCTGGTGCTCACAGTAAATTCCAAAATAAGGTGAGTACAGGACCACATGTTTTGTCTAAAACTCAGCGTACAAGCCCATCTCTGCACTTCCATGGATCTCTATTAAGAACGGGATAAGACTCTGAGCACATCCTGCGCCGTCCTCCCGCTGCAGAACAATGAGCATCAAAACTAAACTGAAACTAATACAAGTTTTTAAAACATTGTTTTTGGTAAATGACTACATTTACATTTAAACTAACAAAAGGTAACATGTCTTAATATGTCCTTTGACATGTGGTTGAAGGTCCATGAAGCTTTGCCCGGAATGTTCCGCAGTAAAGCATTAAAATGCTATCACTCCATGAAGACAAATCAGTAAAGCCATGAGGCCAGGTTACAGGTAGGTTAGATCTAAGGAGGGTTTTTTCTGTTGTAAAAAACACTTAAAAAGTACAAGATTATATCTGCGTACTGTATCAATAATGACAATTACTATTAAACAAAGATGCATGTAGTATTTACTGTGGAACATATCGGGCAAAGCAATACACCTTTATGATCATAAACAGATGGTGGACCCTAAGCAGGAAAAGTTACAATGTACATTTACATTATATATATATAGACTAAAACAAAACAAAAAAGAATGATGAAGACGAAACATATATAGACAACTGACATGCCCTACTGGTTGTAATTATTTGCCTTTTGATTTGCTAGATTTACACTACCTAAATGTTTCTATTTGGATTTGCAAAAATAAGCACTGACACAGCTTTATTTTATATCCTTCTGCATATCCAACCTAGAATTTAGCACATCTAGTACACAATGGAACTTGACGCCAAATAACCAAAGCACCTAACCTAATAAACTAACCACAACAGAAACAAGCCAGCACAGCAGAGATAGTGAATACAGCCCTGAGTGGTTGTACAGTCTGTTGGGACACGCCGAGGCGCTGACCTAAATTCATAAATGTGCGGTAATGTCTGTAATATATATGCTATCTGTCAGCGTTTCTATGGTAACCAGGTAATCAATGCAACTCCCCTTCACCTGAGTGCGGCCATTTTATTAAAGCCAATGAGCGGGGCTGTACATCACTGTCACTCTGCGCTCTGGGGCCCGGCATTACTCTGGACATGCAGGTTGTGTGTTCTGCATGTGGAGCACTGACAGACGACTCCTGCTGACTTTAGTGAATTTATGTAGGTTATAATAAGAATCATATCGACTTGGATATGTATGTTGTGCTTTCTGGGTTTGATACCGTCTCAAAGCAATACAGTAGTCAAAAAATAAAAAAAAACCTCATGCACCAGTGACTACAGGTGGACATTAGCCAGACCCCCCAGGATTTCGCGGGCATTTTTTGTGATTGTTGCGGGCTAAAATGCCTGAATTTGCGGGAGCTTTTCAAAAAGTTGCGATGAAAGTTGCGGTGCTTTTAAGGTTTTTGTTGCGATTTTGTTGCGGGAGGAAGTGAAAGTTGCGATAAATAGTTGCGATTTTCGCTTTTTGTAATTAAAATTGAGTAATATTTTGAATACTGAGTTATTACTGACAAAGAATAATACAAGGACACAGAGATCACAGATATGGTCCTAAAACAACCTTACCAACATCGAAAATAAATTACTACTAGGAGAGGAACTGTTTCGCGCGGTCTTTTGCTGTTATTTTTGTGGGCAAATGGCGCCGCAGACATGTTTCTTTGCCATTAGAAGCCGTGTCTCAATTCCCAGAGCGCGCGGCTCGGAGCGTGGCCCGAAGGGCATGTGCGTCACACATTTCGACAGAACACCGGCGCAACGACTGCTGCCACTTCTTTTTTGTCCCATGCGCAGTTAACACGTGGTCCGATGACCGCAGTCGTTAAGCGGTCCGCGACTGCAGTCGGGGCTGAGCAAGTGTGCACCTCCTTGACTGCAGTCTGAGCCCCCATCGGGCCGCGCTCCGAGCTGTGCACTCTGGGAACTGGGGACACGGCTGCAGTTTTGTTTCGTCAGACGGAAGTAAAGCAGAATGTTGCGGCTTCCAAACTCAAACCTTTTAGCCGCCGAGAATATGAGGTTGGGTCCTATGGCTCGCAGATTTGTGACACGCAAAGAGGAGGCTGTGGTGACAGATACGCTGAGATCCAGATATGCGTTTTGTGCATTTATTACAAAAAGAGCGCACACAGCTATGACAGCGCAGCAGGATGAAAATGGAACTCATGAAAACCAGCAGGATGAACAGATTAACGTGAAAGGTGAATGAATGGTTTGCGTTCAACAAAAAATACGGCTACACCCCAACCCCGACTCTCTCCTCTGTGTGACAGGTGAGCGCGCGCTTTTACACGCACACACTTCCGTACGTGCACACACCCACACTCACGTGAACCACCGCCTCTGCCGCACACACACACACACACAAACGCACCGTGCACCTCATCTCAGTTATGTCTCCTACACAGAAGGAAGTTGGTCGGCGTTCAATACGTCGCCGATGATTGGTCAAAATTAGTAAAAATTGCGGAAAAGTTGGGGTGATTGGTCAAAATTGCAACACCGCCCTGAATTCGCGGGGATTGGCTGAAGTTGCGTTGAAGTTGCAAATCGCAACATCGCAAATTCCTGGAGAGTCTGATTAGCTCTGGTGCTACAACATGCACAATCGTCTCTTGATCTCTCCTGTTAAGGTTCATGTACACTGTGCTCCGTCCCTGTCTCATGAACAAACTAAATAAATAGTAATTCCAGCTGTTATCTAGTTATCCGATGTCTTTAATGGTATATAAACTTACTGTATGCATGACGGTCTAGAACAGGGGTGGGCAATTATTTTTCCCCAAGGGCCAAATGAGAAGCAGAAAATATTGTGGAGAGCCAAAAATTTGAAGTCTACTCTGGTGATTAATTTTATTACTACGTTGAAATCAGTAAATGTCATTGTTTACAGCAGCTGGTAAATCCTGTGTTATTATTAAGTAATGAGAGAGGGAGGTTTTACAAAATTGAATTTATTCAGTAAAATAATTCAAAACAATGGTAATCGTGAAACATTTGTAACTCTTTTTCAGTCACATTAACCCCACAATGCTTTCTGAGTTTGTATTAAGACACCACAATGTCTTTGTTTGCCAAATAATATAACACAAGATATGTCACAACATTTTTTGACCACCTTTAACAAGTGCATCAAAGTCAGGTTGCATGTTTGAGGTGGAGATGTGAAGCACGTCTGAGATGATTATCAGTACAAATGCATTATGTACAATTTTGAAAGTAGGTTTTATTTTCTTAAAGGTCCGATGGCATGAAATTTTCACTTTCTGAGGTTTTTGAACTTTAATGTGAGCTCCCCTACCCTGTTTGGGCCCCCCCCCCCCCATGGTTAAAAGTTGTGAAATGTCTAAACTGAGCATTTGCTTTTCTGCGTTACAAAAAATCGGAGCTCAAACGTGCGATTTTGAACAAGGCACCTTATTGACGTCAGATCGAAAAAAGAAATGCAAATGCAGTTCCACCCCCGTCTGTCTGTACTCAGCGTCTCTGTAAATCACGCCCAGAGAGTTTGGACTGCGAATGCGCTAGGCAATGCGAAATGCGTTTTTTTATTTGCCTGGAGGCACGTCCGAGTGTTTCTAGGCTCGGAAGTCCTTTATCTGAGCCTCTGGACCTTTGAAGAGCAGTGGTTTAATTTTATTTTCTGTGGAAATGTGTTTATTTTTCAATGGAACGCTTCAAATCTCTCCCCCCGTGCAAAAACAAGGAAATGGATCAGCTGAGGGCTACAGCGGAGAGCGGAGAGTTTGGCCACGCCCCCACCCTCTACTATTGGCCAGCTCTTTTCTCCTCATTTGCATTCAAGCAACAACGCCCATTATGGAGTGTTCCAGAGAGAGAAAAATTACTCTTTCTCATCTTATCTCTGTTTCTCATGCACTGAGTGTTGATTTTGAAGAAGGATTCATTTACAGTATTAGGGAACCATTAAGGAGCCATATAAAAGCGTCAAGAAGTACCATGTCATGGGATCTTTAATTCCAAGCAACCTTTCGCGGGCCGGTCAGAGTCAGCTTGCAGGCCGTATTTGGCCCCCGGGCCTTGAAATGCTCAGGTCTGGTCTAGAACTTGCCTGGGAAATCCAGATGATGTATGAATGTATTTTTCATACAGAGTGAATGTGTTTTTCATACAGAGTGATATCAGTTTGGTTCACTCCCTCCGTCACATTTGTGCAAATTTGTTTATTTCAGTGACGCATGAAGGAGCTCATTGGTCTCCCATCACTTTGAAAACATTTCTCACACTTCAGGCCTCAGAGTTTAGTGCTTCGCTCATTGATTCTGCAGATATCTGCAATGTTTTTCAGTCCCCCATGACATTTTCATAAACAGTCATATTTGGTTTGTGCTCATGTATGTCCGTGCTAATCCATCTGTCACCTGCTGATTTGGGGATTTTAGATTTCAGTTACACCATGGTCACATTTTTATATAGCGCTTTTCCACCTTTGAGGCACTGGATTGATGCCTGCATACATGGCTTCAAATTGAGTTAGTTGCATTATAGATAAAACTCCAGTAGTTTTTACACCCATAATCCATCACCAAACACTGCGGTCAAATGGTGTTCACAGGGAACACATGGCTGTATTAGCGTAGCATTCACTGAGGAAAGGACTTTTCCCATGGTTCATTCTCGTTGCTGACAGCAGAGGGAGCACCAACGGCTAAAAGCCTCATTGGAAATGGAGGTGTAGTTCTTATTTTCCATATGTATACAAAATTTAAAGGTCCCATGGCATGAAATTTTCACTTTCTGAGGTTTTTGAACATTAATGTGAGCTCCCCTACCCTGTTTAGCCCCCCCCCCCATGGTTAAAAGTTGCGAAATGTCTAAACTGAGCATTTGCGATCCTTTTCTGCGTTACAAAAAATCAGAGCTCAAACGGGCGAGTTTGAACAAGGCACCTTATTGACGTCAGATCGAAAAAAGAAATGCAAATGCAGTTCCACCCCCGTCTGTCTGTACTCAGCGTCTCTGTAAATCACGCCCAGAGAGTTTGGACCGCGGAGGAGCTACGCAATGCGAAATACGTTTTTTTATTTGCCTGGAGGCACGTCCAAGTGTTTCTAGGCTCGGAAGTCCTTTATCTGAGCCTCTGGACCTTTGAACAGCAGTGGTTTAATTTTATTTTCTGTGGAAATGTGTTTATTTTTCAATGGAACGCTTCAAATCTCTCCCCCCGTGCAAAAACAAGGAAATAGATCAGCTGAGCGCTGAGAGCGAGAGTTTGGCCACGCCCCCACCCTCTACTATTGGCCAGCTCTTTTCTCCTCATTTGAGTGTTCAGAGTGAGAAAAATTACTCTTTCTCATCTTATCTCTGTTTCTCATGCACTGAGTGTTGATTTTGAAGAAGGATTCATTTACAGTATTAGGGAACCATTAAGGAGCCATATAAAAGCATCAAGAAGTACCATGTCATGGGATCTTTAAAGTTTGAAAGTGTGAAAGGTGAAATAGTTATCGTACAGAGAATTCAAGGAGAATTCAAGCCACAAGAATGCATGGCATGTGTTCTTTTAATGACACATAACTACAGCTACGGTGCAGTCATACATTTATACATGATGTACGCAAAGAATTCCAATCTCACACAATTCACATCTCCACACTTTACAGCTGTTCTGCAAAATCTATGCAAAACTCCCGTAAACCTCCGCAATCCGAAGAATCTTTGTGAAACTTTGTGCGGCGTCAAAACTCACACAAAGCGAAGTGGCCTTGGCGTGCTGATGAATAGACGCACATCATGTCTCAACAGACTCCAAACATAAAGACATACACGGCTCCAGTCACCCCGCTCCCGTCCACAAATTTGACAACTCCAGAGCAGAGGGGGAGGAGGGAGGCATCGCCGCGACAACCTTGAAAATGAAGTGATAGTCTGGACGATTTTGTTGCTTGGTTGCACTCAGCTAAAAAAAGGAAGGATAAAAAAAACTCTACAAGGCCCTGACGCAAATCAAGATGAATGCCGTGTGACGATATCCAGTTGCCTTTAATTTTTGGAGTTGTATGCCGAGAGGGCTTTGAGAGGGGAAGAGCGATGGATCAGAAGGGAAAAAATGGGATTGAAAGTTAATACAATACCTAACAAAGCCCACCGGTGGGGCTTTGATCTCCACACGCCGTATTTCTACTCAAGCAGATTTACAATGGAGCACGGCTATAACTTCAACTGGCGGACTAAATAACCGCTTTAAGTCCAAGGTAAGAAAATATGGCTACACAGGGGGGTATAGGAAGAGTTTGGGTCAAATTAAAGGTTTTAAAATGGGGTACACAAATCTCATGTCTATTCACTTCTCTCATAGTATAGCCTTGGTAAAATCAGATTAAAATCGGATTTTGTGATCTGATCTGAAGCTCGGTGGTTTGAATCTGTGATGGAAATCTTACAATAACCAGATATATACGTCATGTATATGTTGGTTTTGTGATTCCTAATAAAATGAGGTGGTTGATCATGTTCAAAATTTAGCTCGGGCCTTTAAGGCCTACGATATATGTGTGGTAGATTTCCACTGGCCTCTAACTTGCTTTTCACTTGTTATTCTGATGTGATTGTCGCAATGTTACGTCTTGATTACACATATACATATTTATACCCCCTGAGAGGTATTAAAACTTGGTATGTTTTGTTATGATCATCTAATCTTGTATCATATACAAGTTTACCGTACTTTTGCTACGGGTATATGTGATGTTTTAGTCATCGTGTTTCTTGTCTTGTTTATCAGATGTTTTATGTTCACTGTGGGCCTAGGGGGCGCTGCAATTTCAAATCCTGTGTGTGCAACCAGTACATATGGTTTTTGACAATAAAGCTGACTTTGAACTTTTTGAACATATTATGGAGCCTTTAACCTCACAATGGCTACTTTGACCTTCTCCAATCTCCATCGAGGTCATGAAAGAAAAAAAAGTGTGGCTCAAACATGAAAACCTGGTCTCCGTACTGTGTCTCCTCCAGTATAACGCAGCATGCCTGTTGGCGGGGCGTGCATTGTAAAGGCCTTATCAGCGCACGGCACAGGTGGTCTCGTCTCCTTCACTCTCCCATCCATTCCCACTGTCAGCGGAAATCCTCCTTTATCTCCTCCACTCGAAGCACTCACTCCGGTTTATGTGTCAGACGTGGATGTACGGGCGGCGGTGGAGAACAGATGCCCCAGTTCAGCCGGGTACCGGAGCGGCACCGGGGCTGATGGACGACGGGATCCGGATCTCTGCGGGTCTACAGCTCCAAGTTCCAGGCATCATCGTTACTCCGTCTTCATATGTGACACCAGAATGGATGGCTTTGATAAACGAAACGAGATTGGCACAATGGAGTTAGACGCTACACCTACGCCATTAGATTTGGTGTCAACAAACGGAGAATCGGTGAAATGGAGCGTAATGGATTTTGGTGAAGCACGAGCAAATTTTGAAGTTGAAATGATTTTTACTTGAAGGGGAATAAAAAGTGGCATGCGACCTAATTTGCAGCCTGAGGCATTTTTAATAACTACACCTAATAGCTGGTGTTGTATTTCTTTATATTTGTAATTATTGTGAATATTGAAAATTGTACATTGTTTGTTATTTGCTATAGAAACAATGGAAAACAGAAGAATTGGAAAGTTATTGGAAATGGAATGGGAGGCTTTATTTGTCATTGTATTTCTACGAGATGAGATTGGAAATGGACGGGTCTCTTGACCTTAAAGCAGCAGACATGGTGCGCTAACTCTTTCATCGGCGATGGCAGAACATGAACAGAATAGAAAACGCAGATACAGTAACAGTAGTCACAAACACATACGACGTAACACAGTGGAACGGGAAACACTGAGGTCTTTTTTTGCTTGGAAATACACTGCGGGAGGGGGAAAATTAGATGGAAAAGAGAGAAATATATTACTGACAAACTGATCCGGCAGACTATGTGAGAGTGTTCCAGCCGAATCTGATAACACGTCCTTTTGAATACAGCTGAGCGACCTTGGGAGTGTTGAATTCGAGAGAACAGAGTCAAAAACAAAGGGTCCTGTTGTTGCAAAGATTTCAGGGAAAATGATTAAGTAGGGAAAATGCACATAATCCATAAACTTTAGAACTCAGATGAACGAACAATTGGTCCGAGACCTGGTACTGCAAAGTCCCCAACTTCATGTCACCACGCCGGGCCGTGAGACCTCCAGTCCTCTCCTCCTGGTGCGTAGATGATTGCGCTTTTTTCGTACAGTTCCACAAACATTGGTGATGGTATCCGAGCGTCAGGGGAGTTTCCACAGATTGGAGATTATGCTTATCCAATTCATTCATTTTCTTCCGCTTTTTCCAAGTTTGGATCACGGGGGCAACAGTCCAAAAAGATCTACCGCCCAGATCTCAATGCCCCGGCACCCATGGATCCTCCTGCGGGTGGTGGGTCCACGGGACGACAGCCCCACGACACTCGACGCAACCAGGCTTGATGTATATTCTGTCATGGGGGCAGCTTATGCTTATACAGTGGTACCTCACCTTACGAATGACCCAACAAACGAAAATTTCAAGTTACGAAACGCCTTCACGGTAAATTTTGGTCTCTAGATATGAATGAAATTTCAAGTTACGAAATGCGAAATCTCCAATCCAATCCAACTTTATTTATAAAGCACTTTAAAAACAACAAATCTCAAAAATTCAATTAATGCGCGCTCAGATGCACGCCCCGAAACGTAAATACACTTTATCAACACACACGGGGTTAGGTTCCAGAGGTGACCCGCGGTGGGAGAGGTCCACGAGGTAGAAATACTTTGTATTTGGCAATTGTTCTACATGTTTTAGGGCTGTAAATGCCTCACCACACATTCTACACTTTTTTCTCGCATTTCTCTCTCGTTTAAACACTCGAACTTTCATAGATTTTCAATGGAATGTGTTGGGGGGGACACGGCTCAATATAGCGCCGCTGAACGTGCGATGGAAGCGGAGACACAACAACACATGATCAGTATGGTAAAACTCACCTGTCTCACGACGGTCTAAACCCTGCTCACGTTCCCTATTAGTGAGTGAACAATCGAACGCTTGGTGAATTCTGCTTCACAATGATAGGAAGAGCCGACATCGAAGGATCAAAACGTCCATACGGCGCAAGGCCGCGCTACACCGGGGCTGCAGGATTGAGCTGCGGCGCCGCGTGCCTCCTCCTCGGGCTCGGCTCGCCCGCGCGGCTCACAGCTCACAGTGTGAGCCGCGCTCTGGAAGTCAGATAGAACCAGAGCCCACCCCGAGCGAGACCCCGCGGTCTTGCCCGACGATAGAGCGGCCTGTTAGCTCACAGTGTCAGCCCCCCGGCTCTGGAGGTCAGATAGAAGCAGAGCTTGCCCCGCCCCGCTCTTATTCCCGCTGAAAGAGCGTCTTTCTCGGCCTCTTAAAGGTGCGGAGACACGAGCAACGCGCTCCTCCAACGGCACTGCCATGTTATAATAATAACAGGTCCAATCCAGGTTTAGTTCTGGCCAGACCTGGTTTATTCCACGTTCTTTTAGTCCTGGTCTAGTCTCTTAGCCCGTCAGGAACACAACGTTACACTATAAAAAAAAAAAATGTTACACTATAAAAAAAACAACCTTGGAACGGATCAGGCTTTTTCCATTGAAATAGCTACTCAACTTACGAATTTTTCACGTTACGAAACCACTTCTGGAACGAATTAATTTCGTAAGGTGAGGTACCACTGTACTAAATTTCTTGCAAACACTAAAATGAGTACATGTAGCTCTCTGGCATTTTTGTTTTTTTTTTGTAAAAGTAGCTCACTGGAAGGAAAAGTTTGGATGCCCCTGCACTAGAGCCACTGCTGCATCCAAGCATACAGGCCCATCCCTGCTTAATAAATACAGACATTTTTTTTTACATTTGAAAATATCTAATGTTTTCCCATGCATCTTTCTACATAATTGATACAGTCGCTCCAGGTATGTATGTTATAGTTTAATACTAATACTTTATTATATCAATTCTGTCTTCTTTTTTCTGCTGTGAAATACAAAGCCAAAGTATGCGCACAAACGTAATAACACATATAATATAGGACCTTTAATCTCTCTTGCCTCTTGCGTGTACGTTGGCTCATGAGTTTCTGTGTGCTGTGTGCATAAGGGCGAGCGAGGTGCACACAGGCTAGAAACGCCCGCTCTCTCTCCAGGTTATCTTTGTGAGTGTGCGTTTATGTGCAGCTATAAACAGCCGCGGGTTTTCAGGCCGGCCCCAAACCTCTCAGGAAACCACAGGGAGCAAGAAAATCGGCTGCTGCCAAATGCGCAATATTGAACGTACCAAAATAACTCAAGGCAACTTCTGATGTTTATGTACAAAAGGCCAGTAGAGGGCGCAAGTAATCAGCCCGTCTGGTATGATGAGTGAAGAGATTCAGGGTTAGAATTTGGTGACTGAGGTGACTAAAACGACATTTGTGAAGGTGTTTTTTTGCGGATATTAAGTGTTATACATCATGGGTCATTGTAAACAGCAATATTGATTTCAAATTTAGAACAATGTTGAATTCCTCTTTAACATGCATGAATCAATCTAAAACAACCGAGTTCCTGAAGAGAAAGCACTGTTTTATCCCACGTGAAAAATGTATATTTTATCTCCACACTTTGCTTTGCTGTATTATTGGACAACAAATGAATAGACTTTTACTGCCGCCCATTAGAGCAGCTGGGTTTTTGAAAAATGTCTTTAAAAATCTACCAAAATGCAGGAAATTACACCTATTTTGAAAAAAAAAAGTCTTTTTGTTTATCATGCTTGGACCATGGACCTTGCTGTCACTGATAGGTGTTTCTTACTTTCTTATGTTATAATTAAAGTGTTCCACAAAGGGCCGGTGTGGCTGCAGGTTTTCTTTCCAACCAAGCAGCAGCAGCAGCACACCTGACTTGACTCATTTAATTAACTGATCTCAGTTTTCAGATAGGTGAAGGTGTGCTATTGGTTGGTTGGAACAAAAACCTGCAGCCACACCGGCCCTTTGTGGAACAGTTTGGACATGCCTGCTCTAGAGTGTAGAACAGGGGTCGGCAACCTTTACCACTCAAAGAGCCATTTGCACCCGTTTCACACAGTAAAGAAAACACTGGGAGCCACAAAACCCTTTTGAAATTTAAAATGAAATAACACTGTATAACGGCTTTTTTTTTTTTTTTTACCTTTGTGACATAGAATTACATTTTGAATATGAAGAAACTAAAATAAAATACATTTCAATTAAATATAGTCGTCGCTCGCTGTTTCGCTGATTTTTTATAGTGTATCAACGCGTATTGTGTTCTGCATCCTGATTGGCTAAAGGACTGTAGACCTTTGTCTTTGTCAGTCATTCTCCTCCATGTCTCCTGTACAGAATGCATTCAGTTTGCCAAATTTATTTAAATGTTTGATCACGAGCAGTGTGACTCTGAAGCAGTGAGGACTGAGTGAGTCTGGCATGTGCTCAAATGCCAGAAGGGCCGAGGCCGTGCTCTATTACAAACCCCTCCGTGACTGCTCTGATCTCCCCACCTTCAAAAAAGAACTCAAAACCCACCTGTTTAAAATTGCTTTTAATGTTTGATTTTATATTGTAAATTTTGTGATATTTTAAATGTTTGACTTTATGTTGTAAATTCTGTGATATTTTATTCTTTTATGATTTGTGAAGCGTCTTTGAGTGTCTTGAAAAGCGCTATACAAATAAAATGTATTATTATTATTATTATTATTTGACCACGTGTCCGCGTGGACACTTCTCCGGGTGGTCAATGCGCATCAGGAAGTAGCAGCAGTGTTTCTGCATAACGAACTGGTGGAACCTGGAGTCCAGGCGGCGGAACCAGTCCTGAGAGCGCACGGATGCGTTTTCACTACAGTTCTGTGTTTGGTGCAGAGCTGTAGAACCCACCCCGCCGTTCCACAGACTACGGGGCCGCTTGTAGGTGTAAATTGCCAGGGCCGATGATCCCAGTCCGTCACTGCTCTGAAGTGCTGTATGTTTGCAAGTTTTCTCCCCAACAAAACCCGCAACAGCGCAGTGGTGCCAGGCGCCTCGGTCAGAGGAACTGTGAAATACATGCATTATACATGCAATATAAAACTGACTACTTCACGGATTGATAATGATAAACGAGGGACCGCTGTACTGAGCCGCATCAGAGGGATCAAAGAGCCGCATGCGGCTCCGGAGCCGCGGGTTGCCGACCCCTGGTGTAGAAGTACGACTCAAATGTGGAGAGTCATGAGCACTTACACATTTTTGTTCATCTACATAGAGTATAGTGTGTTTGCCTTGGTTCATAATTAACTTGTGATAATTGTAGACTTCTGGTATATCTTTAGGCTTGGACGATGTCTTTATTATAAATATTATATAAAAGAGTGTTTGTAGATGCCGTGATTACATAAATAACAATGTCCTGGGAAATTATTTCAAGTATGGGAAACAGGTTAATAGGTTCATAAAAATCAAAGTCAGTCAAAGTGTACTTTATTGTCAATTCACTATGTAACAGACATTACACAGAGGACTGAAATTGTGTTTCACCAGACTCCAAATGTGGAATTTAACTAAAAACTAAAAACACACGCACACATGCACACACACACACACACACAGCTACACTCATGGACATGAACATGAAGCCATCAACGATTGTCAATAATCAGAAAACTTAAAGGACTCTATGTTTCTCCACATCTGTTATTACTGTTGTACCAATCCATCATCCAGTCTATTCTATTGTATTGTTCCACCTGCTTTTTCAATATGCTCACTGTTAAAAAACCGGTCTAAACTCACAAGTAACTCATACAGCTGCTAAAATTATAGGACTCCCCACACCCAACCTTGCAGATCTCAACAACAGGGCTATTGGACGCTTTGCACTTTCAATAGAACAGGACCCCACTCACCCACTACAGGAACACCTCACCCCTCTGCCCTCAGGACGGAGGAACACCTCACCCCTCTGCCCTCAGGACGGAGGAGCACCTCACCCCTCTGCCCTCAGGAGCACCTCACCCCTCTGCCCTCAGGACGGAGGAGCACCTCACCCCTCTGCCCTCAGGACGGAGGAACACCTCACCCCTCTGCCCTCAGGACGGAGGAGCACCTCACCCCTCTGCCCTCAGGATGGAGGTACAGGGCGATCAGGTGCAGGAGGGCCCGCTTTGGCAGAAGCCTGATCCCTTCAGCCGTCACATTTTTGAACAATAGGCCCTGCTGAGTGTGCTGTAACGCTTATTGTATGTGTTTGTTGTGTTGTTGCTGTGTGTGTGAAAATGAATTTCCCCTTGGGGACATTAAAGTCTAAAGTATACAGACACCAGGAATACAGGTAAACATACTCTTCCAACAAGAAGGAAAGTTCGAGGTAGAAGTGACTTTATTGATCTCACACAGGAGAAATTCTCTGCATTTAACCCATCCTGTTATTAGGAGCAGTGGGCAGCACATTACTGCACCCAGGGACCATCTTCATGATCTTCTTGCTTTGGTCAGGACCACAGCTGGAGGATTTTACCTGTGGTGCATGTTTTAGGGTGATGGGGGAAACCGGAGTGCCCGGAGGAAACCCACCCAGACACGGGGAGAACATGCAAACTCCACACAGAAAGGCTCGGGCGACCCGGGGATCGAACCCAGACCATGCATGCAAACTCCACACAGAACACACAGAAAAAGGCCTGGGCGACCCGGGGATCGAACCCGGAACCTTAGCCACTCAGCCACCGTGCCGCCAATAAATGAAATGTGCAATATGTAAGGTGCAAAAGTGAAGGTGCAATTTGTAAAGTGCAAGAGCGCTGAAAGCAGCATGGACATCAGTGTGTGTGAGATTGTTTTTTGGATGTCAGTAACATGTTCATGGAATTTTCATGTACTTTTCTTCAGTGTGTTGATTAGCCTGATGGCTTGTGGAAAGAACCTGTTTCTCAGTCTCATGCATAAAACTTGATTTTACATAATATCTCCCCTTTAAAAACACAGAGGAGCTCGTCAGGATTAGCACCAGATGCAGGTAGGTCATAGGGTCAATTGTAACCTGACACCTGCTCCATGGACGTCAGATGTATTTCACAGATGTGTTCACAGATGTGTTTAAGGCCATACTGAGCCCACCAGATGTCCTGAACATCTCTATGGTGACGAGCAGGTTCCAGATCCATCAGAAAAGTCACATAGTGCACCTTTAAACATGTAGGGGAAAAAAACACAACACCATGCATTTGTCTAAGAACATAAAGTTAGCTGGTCCTGGTATTGTGAACCTAAATAGCACGCTGACATCTTGTGCTAAATCAGTAGGCTACACTGCATTTGCCTTAGACTTTCTTTGTTCTTTCTGAGCGTACGAAAAGAACACATTTTACTGTATTATATTTGGGCAGCTGGTCTTCTGGGTATGTGGTGGTAAAAGCACACAGAGTTTTCATCTATTTTATATACAGTTTCCTATTGCAACCTGCTGCCTGCCTGTTGCATCATTCCCAATTCACAGTGGACCAGGTTGTGGGTTCTGCTTGTTTATGGTGGTTCGACAGCCAGGAGAATGTCACGAGAATGTGCTTTATTCGACCGTAAATACTCACTGTGTCTGCTTAAATATATGGACCGGCACAGTTCAGCTAAACTTCAAACCGCTGAATCTTCACGTACTTTCAGCTGTGTTCATCCTGACAATATGTGTATTTATTTTGTTTAGTCTGCCACCAGTGACGTGCATTGTCATGGCTGGTGAGGCACTGAGGTCGTCACAATCAGATTTACAAACCAGGACCAGTTTCTCTCACTGTAAGTGACTGGAGCTCATATTATTTTTGATGTGAAGCTTAAAATTAATTATTTTAGTTCAGTACATTTTCCATAGGGTCCCGAGTAGCGTCATAAATTAAAATAGCGACGTTTTTAGCGCGGTCTGGCTCTGAACGTGAGCGGTGGACTGCGCATGCTTTTAAAAAGAATGCTAAAAAGTGGCTTTTAGAAACGCAAATGTGTGAACACTAAAACTTTTATTGTATTTCTGTAATGTTATTGTACATTTGTGTAATTTTTAATGTGTAACTTGTGTGTATGTGTATTTTCTTTAAGGATGCCTTTTTGACATCTGGCAAAGGCGATGCAAATTAGCTCTTATCAGCTAACTCGGGCACTTTTACATTGTTCTGATGTTGATTAATGTGCATTGTCCCTTTTCAGATAAATAAATAAATAAATGTTTAACGAGGTTTCTTTGCAAATATCCCATCTCACAATATCCATCTGAGTCCAGACATCGTCGCAGCAGGTTGAGAAAAGAAGGAAAAGCAGAAAAGACGATTTCTTACCACGCTGTTTGAAAAGAGCGAGTCTTTCGTCCTGTAGTCTGGAGCAAACCCTTTAGCTCCGGCGTTGGTCTTCCTTTAATTATAACCTTCTGCTTCGACCGAAAGTCCAGTTTAGAAAACTGCTTGAGCTTTAAAGATCCCATGACATGGTACTTCTTGATGCTTTTATATGGCTCCTTAATGTTTCCCTAATACTGTAAATGAATCCTTCTTCAAAATCAACACTCAGTGCATGAGAAACAGAGATAAGATGAGAAAGAGTATTTTTTCTCCCTCAGAACAGGTCATAATGGGCGTTGTTGCTTGAATGCAAATGAGGAGAAAAGAGCTGGCCAATAGTAGAGGGTGGGGGCGTGGCCAAACTCTCCGCTCTCCCTCAGAGCTCTCAGCTGATCCATTTCCGTGTTTTTGCTCGGGGGAGAGATTTGAAGCGTTCCATTGAAAAATAAACACATTTCCACAGAAAATAAAATTAAACCACTGCTGTTCAAAGGTCCAGAGGCTCAGATAAAGGACTTCCGAGCCTAGAAACACTCGGACGTGCCTCCAGGCAAATAAAAAAACGCATTTCGCATTGCCTAGCGCATTCGCAGTCCAAACTCTCTGGGCGTGATTTACAGAGACGCTGAGTTCAGACAGACGGGGGTGGAACTGCATTTGCATTTCTTTTTTCGATCTGACGTCAATAAAGTGCCTTGTTCAAAATCGCCCGTTTGAGCTCGGATTTTTTGTAACGCAGAAAAGGATCGAAATGCTCAGTTTAGACATTTCGCAACTTTTAGCCATGGGGAAGGGGGCTAAACAGGGTAGGGGAGCTCACATTAACGTTCAAAAACCTCAGAAAGTGAAAATTTCATGCCATGGGACCTTTAATATGAAATCTTCCTCTATTTAAAAAGTCGGGCCAGACAAGAAGAAAAAAGTGAATGGATTGCTAAACTTGATTTGCTAACTCTAAATTGTATCTTGTGTCACTTATTCTAATCCGCTGCTCCAGGAGTTACAGAAGAATCCCTGGACTCACGAGTGCCTCTACCATGAGGCCAGGGAACTACGAGCCTCACCCGACGCCTTTTCACCACCGCTTTAACCCGGCGCCTTTTCACCGCCGCTTTAACCCGGCGCCTTTTCACCGCCGCTTTAGCGCAGAATCTGTCACTGCTGAGCTACAGCACAGTCAGTCCATGTGAGGCACCAACGGCTGGTGCAGAACCGCACAGCTCTTCAGTATTTGAGCGATAAAAGTGAAAATTCAGCGATTTTGAATAGAAAAAAAAAGAATTAAAATGGTGAAGTTTAATAGAAAATAACTTTATAGTACAAATCATTGGATAAATATAAGCATTTATCTTTTAATTTCACTTTTTTTTCCTCTGTGATGACACCTCCCCTGATTGCACGTCACCACCGCCTGTGGTGACGTCTGCCACCTGTTTGGTTCCGTTACTTCGCCTAGAATGTTCCACAGTCTGGCATAACAAAACTCCAGGGAATATAATAACATCTACATGGAGACAAACAGGTACCTGACCTTTCACCGGATCCTTGACCCAAAAGTAGCAGTTTAAAGGTAGTCTTGCTTTTACTGATCAAAGAAAATATCTGGACTTACTTTTAGTCATCAGACACCAGAAACCCTTCAAGGACTAGTCTTTTTTTTTCATTCTCTTTCCAATAACCCTATTATCTCCATTATCCACAATCTTCTCTAATCCTTTTCCAGCCAACACTGTTATTTCAGAGCTGTGTGTTCCTCTGACGATTGCACAGATCAGACCAAGTGACTCATGATCTTTTATGTCCCAACTTTTTAAACCATTGGGATACATAAACCCAGAGCCAAACAGGATTGAATCAATTACACAACGATAACGTCCGCGATAATTCTGTACGAGCAGAGTGAGTGGTGAAAACACGGCAACTCCAAGAGGCTGAATTACCTGGAAACAAAGTGGAGATGAAGCTGTGGCTCGTGTAGGCTCAGACGGCAGCGCGATGGAGTTGTCTCGGAGATGAAGGTTCTTGGTCGATTTCTCCTTGTTATGGATTTTTGAGAGATGGGAGGAAGGAAATGTGAGGAGAGAGTCGTCAAAGCTGGACTGGTTTAGACACAGGGCTGATACAGTGTTTTATACAGAAGCAGTTCTTGTAGATCTTGTTCTTTAGGAAATTTTCAAAGTATGTATTTGTTGACCTAGGCTTTGTTTCTACTTTTTATTTTTACAAGGAAAATAGACAAAATAATCTGACATTTCATTACTACGTAGTTCATGTAATTATAATATCTTATAATTCAAATATTACACAATTTTATTATCTATGTTTTACTCCGTTTTTTCCGTCCTGTTAAATGGCACGCAGCAGCATTCTGGACTAACTGCAGTGGATAAAGTGCGTTTTGATTCATTCCGGAATAAAGTGCGCTGCAGTAGTCCAGACGAGAAGACATAAAAGCATGCATGACGCCCTCAAAATCTGAAAAGGATAAAAAAAAGATTTAATTTTAGCTAAAAGACGAAGATGATAAAAACTGGATTTCACGACCGCATTAACTTGTTTATCAAGTTTAAAATCGGAGTCCATAATGACGCCGAGGTTAGTGGCTGTTGATTTTGTGTGCTGTCTGAGAGGACCCAAGTCAGACAAAGAGCTGGCACTGACCAAATACAATAACATTTAACATTTAAAAATGCATACAATCCAGTCTAATGTGTATGTATGGTCTTTATTATATCACAAAGCGGAAAAAAAGACAAAATATTGAGCTTTTGGAGATGCAGACAGACCAATAATAAAGGATTACTCAAACATTTGACTGAAACACAACTCCAGGTGTGTTTTTCTTGATGTAACATTTTTAGAACATGAGAACATTTTGTTTAATATGGGACCTTTAACCATTTTGCTAAAAAGAACACGTAGTTTTCTCTTCAAACTTCGTGACATTTATCATTTTGCTTCCTGGTTGTTTGGCAAAAGTATCAACTGAGGTCGTTTTCACACCTGCCTTGTTTGGTTCGTTTTAAACGAACCAGAGTTCGTTTGCTCCTTTGATTCGGACCTTTTGGGCTGGTGTGAATAAAACCAAAAATCTCGATCCGGAGCAAACAAGCGAACCGAGACCACCTAAAAAGGTCGGTCTCTGCACAGTTCCATTCGAACTCTGGTGCGGTTTGTTTGAGGTGAGAATGCAGACCGGACTTGATCCGACACAAGTTGGCTTTTTGTACTTAACGAGCTCCCGTCGTATGTCGAGCATTATGGGAAACCGAGGTTGACGAAACGAAACTAAACGAAACTTACGAGGCTTACTTACGTTTTACTTACGTGTAAATATGGCACTCTGACCGCCTCCCCCACAGGACTACAGATGGAAATTAGCTGTAAAGCTAGAATCTGGTACAAGCATCTCTGCCTTTGTGCTTAATGTAACTGTACATTGTCCTTATAAATAAAATGAATGAATGAATGTTTTAAAATGAATCTGATCTTGTTTCTTTGCATTGTTTGAGCTCTGAAAACATGTATCTTTTTTGTTATTTTGACCATTTGTCATTTTCTGCAAATAAATGCTCTAAACGATAATATTTTGATTTGGAATTTGGGGGAAATGTTGTCAGTAGTTTATAGACTCAAACAAAAATGTTCCTTTTGCCCAAACACATACAGTGGTACCTCACCTTACGAAAGACCCAACCAACAAAAATTCCAAGTTACGAAACGCCTTCACGTTAAATTTTGGTTTCTAGATACGAAAGAAAATTCAAGTTACGAAACGCGAAATCTCAAAAATTCTAATAATGCGCGCTCAGCCACACACATTATACGCTTTTCTCAGACTGGATTTAAACTTTTGTCACATTTGTCTCTCGTTTAAACACTCAAACTTTCATAGATTTTCAACAAAATGTATTAATAGTGAAGCGTGGGGGGAAGGGGGAGGGCGGTGTGTGCACGCGGACACGTGTGTGATAGCGCAGCATGGCCCGGCGCAGGGCTGCGAGTACGAGACCCGTGCTCAAACCGTGCCTCCTCTAGACCAGGTCTAAACCAGGTCTAAACCAGGATTAAACCAGGATTAAGCCACCGCGGCTCTTGCATGCGTTCGTTCATGCGCTCGGACTGCGTGCCTTCCCGAGGTCTCCTCCCCTCCTCGCTGCTCGCCTCAGCCGTGACTCGTGAGGTACACCGGCAGAGCTAGCACGAAACCAGGAAATAGACCCGCACGCGGTGGTTTAATCCTGGTTTAGACCTGGTTTAGATCTGGTCTAGAGGAGGCACGGTTTGAGCACGGGTCTTGTGCTCGCAGCCCCGCGCCGGGTCATGCTGCGCTATCCAGACATGTGTCCACCCCCCCTCCTTCCCCCCACGCACGTAGTCGCTGCTCACCTCAGCCGTGACTCGTGAGGTACACCGGTGCTGCTGCTAATAGCAGAGCTAGCACGAAACCAGGAAATAGACCCGCACGCGGCGCTTTAATCCTGGTGTCCAGTCCTGGTTTAGTCCAGGTTTAGTCCTGGTCCAGTCCAGGTATAGACCTTGTTTAGACCTGGTTTAGTCCACGTTTAGTCCTGGGTCTACAGTCTCTTAGCCAATCAGGACGCAGAACACAGTGTTACACTATAAAAAAATGTTACACTATAAAAAAAAAAACTTGGAACGGGGCCATGGAACGAATCAGGCTTTTTCCATCGAAATAGTTACTCAACTTACGAAAAATTCACGTTACGAAACCACTTCTGGAACGAATAAATTTCGTAAGGTGAGGTACCACTGTACCTATAAGTAGTAAAATCAGAAAAAGTGATCATTTTGCAGTGGTCTTTTATTTTTTTTCCAGAGCTGTATATCCTTCTGAGACCCGGCCCATTCATTTGTGTCCTTTATAGTGGACATTGAATTAACCAGTCGATCTTTTAAATAAATAAATAATAATAAATAAATAAATAAATAAAATCATAAAAATAATAAATAAAACTATATATAAAACCAATAAATAAACACGCATAAATAAGTAAACAAATAAATAAATAATAAATAAAAATAAAAATAAATAAAACTACATAAATAAATAAATAAATAAGAAGTTAAAAGGGAATCTAAAAACTTTTTGAGATGTGGGTCATCAAAACAAAAACAAAAAAAATTGTTTTTGTTCGGTTGTTAACTTCACGTGGATTTAACACTATTACAGTCCATTACAGAGGACATGTTACAACATTATGAATAAAAATAAAATTAACAAAATGTAAATGCTAATAGTGTTCATTTACCTCCAAATAGAAAATTTAAATAATAATAATAATAATTTAGATACACTTTTTTCTTCGGGTCCCAGGAGGATATAGTTGCAGGGAGTATTATCTGTTACATAAGGGTGAGTTGTTGTATCAATATATTAGATTATTAGGATCAATCTGCACTTCCACCAAATAAAATAATAACTAGAAAACATTAATAACTTGTCATATGCACTCCTTCTTCCGTTAGTCCTTCAGGCCGTTCAGGTGGTTAGTCCCACTTTACCTCTTTGTGATTCGCCATTTTCCGTCATTATACTCTCCTCACATCTGCAGAGAGAAGGATTCGGATCCGCAGCGAGCGCTCATTGAGGAACGCAATGTAATTACACCTAATTAATACCCACTGATTGTGCAAATGTATGTTTAAGGTTGCCGCAATCCGTCCGACTTCTTTCACTGCCTTCAAAAAAGCTGTTCGTTTTTTTGTTTCTTTTCAATTTTCTCAGCCAGGTGATCTCGAGACTTTAGCATATTAGCACCGTGAACTTTTTAAAGCCACTTTTTAATTAGCTCTGTTCCTCCGAGTGTGTCTGACTGGATCCTTGCTCTAATTAAATCATTGTGCAGGTATTCAAAGCGTGATATGGCTCCCAGCTGAACGGGCAACGGCAAAAGAACTAAAGAATGAACAATTATCAATACCTCTCGCCCTCCTCTCTGCATATCATGTGGTTTTAATGCGTTTATAAGTTTAATTATACAAGAACTTAAACCGAGACTCTGAGAACAACTGAGTGAAGAGACGACTTACTTTTTGCCAATTAGACCATGGGCAGAAGTGAAAGAGCTCCAGATTCTGCTGTGAGAGACTGTCTGAGTGGCAGATGTTTGAAAATTCTCAGGAAGTGCAGCCGTGGAAAAAAGATATGCTTATTTTAGAGAGCACTATATTTGTGCATTGTAATTTAAATAAGTTGAAGTACGGTACACATTATTATTGTTATTATTATTATTATTGTTGTTGTTGTTGCTGTCAGGTAATAAAAAAAATAATTGAATTAATTACAGGATTTGTAATTAATTACTTTAATAAATTCCATTTTAACCTTGTGAGAGATGGAGAGTGAGTGAGAGAGATGGGGCAACGATTGAGTTTGTCAGTTTTTCTGTGGTCGTTTTGCTCATTCGTTTCCGAATTCTGCAAGCGTGGTTTGGTGGTTTTTTTGGTTTGTTGGTTTGATGGTTTGGTGGTTTGTTGGTCTTTTGGTTTGGTGGTTTGTTGCTTTGGTGGTTTGTTGGTTTGTTGGATTGGTGGTTTGTTGGTCTGGTGGTTTGGTGGTTTGGTGGTTTGTTGGTTTGATGGTTTGTTGGTTTGGTGGTTTGTTGAAGTGCGCTCAGGCTCGCTCTATCACCGGTAATAATGGAACTTGTCCGGACGTGTTTATCATTCAAATGATCCGTCAGGCTGGAGCAGCTTCGGTGATCGGAAAATTCTTTTTTACAAAAGCTCCAAATCACTGCGTTCTTGTTGATCGTCTTTGTTCTTTTTATAAATAAACTCGCCGTTCAAAGGCCCTGGCAGCGATTTGCTCACCGCTCGCCAAATTTAAAATATAATCATAATTAATTGCGTTAATTTTTATAATGCTTTAATTTGCAGTGTAATTAATTAATCTAATTAACACATTAAACTGACAGCCCTTATTATTATTATTATTGTTTATTATAATAATAATAATAATTATTATTATTATTAGTAGTAGTAGTAGTAGTAGTAGTAGTATCTTGTGTTTCTCAAAGTGGAAGTGGTTTGTTGGTTTTTTGGTTTGGTGGTTTGTTGGTTTGGTGGTTTGTTGCTTTGGTGGTTTGTTGTTTTTTTGGTTTGGTGGTTTGGTGGTTTGTTGCTTTGGTGGTTTGTTGGTCTTTTGGTTTGTTGGTTTGTTGGTTTGGTGGTTTGTTGTTTTTTTGGTTTGGTGGTTTGTTGGTTTGGTGGTTTGTTGGTTTGTTGGTTTGTTGGTTTGGTGGTTTGTTGTTTTTTTGGTTTGGTGGTTTGGTGGTTTGTTGGTTTGGTGGTTTGTTGGTTTGTTGGTTTGTTGTTTTGTTGGTCTGGTGGTCTGGTGGTTTGTTGGTTTGGTGGTTTGTTGGTTTATTGCTTTGGTGGTTTGGTGATCTGGTGGTTTGGTGGTCTGGTGGTTTGTTGGTTTGGTGGTCTGGTGGTTTGGTGTTTTTTTGTTTTTTTTTTGTTTTGGTGGTTTGGTGGTTTGTTGGTTTGGTGGTTTGTTGTTTTTTGGTTTGGTGGTTTGGTGGTTTGTTGGTTTGGTGATCTGGTGGTTTGGTGGTTTGTTGTTTTTTGGTTTGGTGGTTTGTTGGTTTGGTGATTTGGTGAAGTGCGCTCACGCTCGCTCTATCACCGGTAACAATGGAACTTGTCCGGACGTGTTTATCGTTCAAATGATCCGTCAGGCTGGAGCAGCTTCGGTGATCGGAAAATTCTTTTTGACAAAAGCTCCAAATCACTGCGTTCTTGTTGATCATCTTCGTTCTTTTTATAAATAAACTCGCTGTTCAAAGGCCCTGGCAGCGATTTGCTCACCGCTCGCCAAATTTAAAATGCGCGCATTGAATTGCCACTCATAATTAATTGCGTAATTTTTTATAATGCTTTAATTTGCAGTGTAATTAATTAATCTAATTAACGCATTGAACTGACAGCCCTAATTATTATTATTATTATTATTATTAATAATAATAATAATAATAATAATAATAATAATAATAATAATAATAATTATTATTATTATTATTATTATTATTATTATTATTATTATTATATTATTATTATTAGTAGTAGTAGTATCTTGTGTGGAAGATGCCTCCATTCGAAAATTCTCGTATAATTGAGAAAAAAACATCTATACCTGAGATAAATAACAGTTTAGGACTTTGAGTGTTGATTCTGCGCAAATCAATACCATTTCTCAGTCCTCTATATTGTTGTTGTTGTTTTTTTCCTTTTTTTCCTCCTAAACTGCCATGTTAGTTTTATTAGAGAACATACGCCTCTGTAACAGTTCAAACCACCTGTCAATCATGAACTCTGGCATCAGGGAGAAAGGATACAGTTCTTAGACTTAGACTTAGACAGACTTTATTGATCCACAAGGGAAATTGTTTGTCCACAAGGAATCCAGGCGCACTCGTCTTTGTAAAGTTTTGTAAGCGTGTTGTTCTGGCTGGACAGGTAACACCGCTGTAGCACCTGTCGGTCCATTCAAGTCTGTTGAATTCCAACACACAAAGCTGAGCTACTTCAGTTCTTGCACCAGGAGTGGAATAAAGTCACCCAAGAACAATGTGAAAGACTTGTGGAGAGCATGCCAAGACGCATGAAAGCTGTGATTAAAAATAAGGGTTATTGCACCAAATATTGATTTCTGAACTCTTCTTAAGTGTAAACATGTGTATTATGTTGTTTTAAAATGAATTTGATCTTGTTTCTTTGCATTGTTTGACGTCTTAAAACATGTATATTTTTGTTATTTTGACCATTTGTCATTTTCTGCAAATAAATGCTCTAAACGATAATATTTTTATTTGGAATTTGGGGGAAATGTTGTCAGTGGTTTATAGACTCAAACAAAAATGTTCCTTTTGCCCAAACACATACCTATAAGTAGTAAAATAATAAAAAACGGACTTTTGAACTGATTTTTTTCCAGAGCTGTATATCCCCCAAACTTCATGAAGGTCTGTCTCGCACACTTTCATCCACCTGACCATACGTCCGGATCCATGGCCCAAAACTGGCAAATATACAGAATGCCCGGCATTTTCTAACGACGTTCTTATGCACTGCGGATCGTCTGAAATGATGAGATCATATAAACAAAATACTGTAACGGATATGGCGTAGATCCAGTACATATACTGTGTATCTAGTGAAATGTAATCCTCGTCCTACTCCGGCTCCGGTTCATGGCTACTGTAAGCCTCTGTTGTCACCGAAAAGGTGTTAAACAAGTTGAGAGCCGTCTCAAAATCCAGGAGGACATGTGCCAGAACAAGATAAACAAATAACCAAAAAAACCCAAAAACATTGCAGTTCATCTTAAAGGGATAGTTTGGGTTTTTTGATGTGAATCTGTACGGCATCCCCTTCAGCAGTGTCGTGCATTAACACTGACTTACCCCTGACAGTGTCCTCTGAGCCGAGTTCTGTCCCGGTTCTGGCGCTGACGAAAGTAGGTCCGGCAAGTTAGCGGGGACAGCTAATAAAGCTTGTTTTTCTTCTCAAAACAATATTTATCCAAAAAGTGATAAATTTGCATCACAAAACAGTTGTCCACGAAAAGGTTGGTGTCGTAGTCAGACATTTTACTTCCCGAGTATTAAAACACAAACTGGTACGTCTGTCCAGCTGGGAGCAGCGTGCAGTGATACGACTTGAGAGAAAATAACACCAAGCGATTATGACTTCTGACTTTTCAAAATGTGTTTAAATTCATGAAGAACACTTCAGGATTCAGACTTGTAATAACTAAATTCACACTCGTAATGGTACAAACTATTCAAACTTAATGAAATAACATTTAAAGGTCCCATGACATGGTACTTCTTGATGCTTTTATATGGCTCCTTAATGGTTCCCTAATACTGTAAATGAATCCTTCTTCAAAATCAACACTCAGTGCATGAGAAAGACCCATTTACACAGACATGGTCACAAATTCACTCTCTGAACAACTCATTCTGGGCCTTCTTGCTTGAATGCAAATGAGAAGGACACAGATAGGCTTAGAGGAGCGGGTGGGCGCTGCTCTGCGCTGTCTCCCAACTTCCGCGTTTGAAGCACGAAGACAGAAAGGAGAGCCATTTCAGTGAAAAAAACACATTTTCACAGAAAATAAAATTAAACCACTGCTGTTTCAGAGGTCCAGAGGGTCGGGTAAAGGACTTCCGAGCCTAGAAACACTCGCATGTGCCTCCAGGCAAATAAAAAAACGCATTTCGCATTGCGTAGCTCCTCCGCAGTCCAAACTCTCTGGGCGTGATTTACAGAGACAGAGACTGGAGATCCAGACGATGGTGGAACTGCATTTGCATTTCTTTTTTCGATCTGACGTCAGTAAGGTGCCTTGTCCAGAATCGCCCGTTTGAGCTGTGTTTTTTTCAAATGCAGAAAAGGATCGCAAATGCTCAGTTTAGACATTTCGCAACTTTTAGCCATGGGGGGGGGGGGCTAAACAGGGTAGGGGAGCTCACATTAACGTTCAAAAACCTCAGAAAGTGAAATTTTCATGCCATGGGACCTTTAAAGATTTTCAACTGCAACTTTATTAAAAAATAAATAAATGAATAAATAAATAAATGAATAAACAAAAGGTCTGCAAATCAACCAGGTAGACCAAAATTATACAACACAAAAATAAGTCAAAGTTGTCCCAATATTCTTAAAAGTATAGTCACAGTAAACCTAACCTAAAGTTAATCATCCCTTTCACAGTTACACAGGACAGAAACAGGACTTTTATCTGTATAACTCCGATGAGTGAAGGGACAGGAATATTTGAAATGGAAGAAGGAGCAACAAATATATTTACATTGTCTTAATTATTTGACACTGGGCAGATGTTGCAGCTTCCACATCTGCAGGTGTTCTACAAGCAGCAGAAAGACCTGAAATAAAAATAACCTGGATTAATTAAAGCCAAACAAAACTGCAGTATTAATTCAAGTGTGTTTAAAGTCAACTACAGGGAGGTAAAAGTATACAGGTTCTGGAAGGATATGACACATTTTGGAGTTTCTTTCCTGGTGTGAGTGAGGAGGAGCTCTAGTGTGGAACAGTCTTCAGAAACTATGTCGACAAGGGGCATAATCACAACAGCAAACAGAGAATAAAACAGGGGTCTCCAACCTTTCTCCTCTGTCCAGCTACTTTTACAAAACCGAAATGTCAAAGAGCTGCTCATTTTAACAGTCGCGAGAAATGGAGTAAATATACGAGCCTTAGATGTGGTACAGTTTGATGCCTAAAACATTTACACGACTATTATCCATTTATTAGTGCACAAAGACGACACATTTACAGTGGTAATACGCATTTAATTAAATCAGTTTTTAGTTATTCATCACAACACGTATGATTCAGAAATCCTTTGGCGAGTTACTTGGATGGGGGCGCAGATCTACTTGTACCTGAGCTACAGGTTGGAGACCCCTGGAATAAAATGTTTACATACCAAATAAAGTGAGCTGGACTAGGTGGGAATTAAAAGCTCTCATTCTGACTTGCTCTACAAGTGACGAAAAATTTAAAAAATTAGTAGATTTAACATAATTTTCATAGATTCAGTTATAAACAAACACGGTTTAAATCCTTTCAGATGTATTATTATTATTATTATTATTATTATTATTATTATTATTACTATTATTTAAAGGGACAGTGTGTAAGATTTTTACCCGTTAATTACTGAAATTGAAGATACCCATTCAAAAATACATTGTTTTCTAAGCCTTTTCACTTCCATCATGAAATCAAAGTATTCTTTTGGACTTAGATATAGTCACATAAAAGGGGGATCTTCCCCATGCAGAGGCAGCCATTTTGAATACGAGAGCCGCAGAAGGACATTTCGGAAAGGCTCGTGGTTTTGGGTAAACAACACAAGCATGCTGCCGGATCAGACGTCGTAATGGATCTAACACGTGTTTTGGACTAAATTGTTTTACTGGATTTTATTTGCTGGATCCTTACGGACAAATTGAGAGCAAGTTTATGGTGAAATACAGAGTTTGACCTGTGGAAAGCATTCTAAGGTAAGCTAACCTTGTTTTGTGCTTTTCCGTATAAAAGCCCCATGTGCTCGGGGACTGATTATTGTGCAGGGAAATGAATTGCATAGTCAAAAAGAGGAGACTGTAAGGTTTCATTTGATGTGTAGAGTGTCATGGTACATGATCGGGAATGTGTGTTTTCATGAGAAAAAAAAAAAAAAAAAAAAACGGGACCGCGTTTTATTTATACACTAGCGGCGCGCGGCTCGTGCGCGGGTGACCCTCGAGGTCTGCCGTAGCTAAAACAGAAAGTGCAATAGCACCATCCACCTATGCGCCACGAATCCTACACACTGGGGCTTTAAGGCTGTCAGTTTAATATGTTAATTAGATTAATTAATTACACTGCAAACTAACACGTTAAAAAAATGAACCCAATTAATTATGAGTGGCAATTCAATGCGCCCATTTTAAATTTGGCGTGCGGTGAGCAAATCACTGCCAGCGCCTTTGAACGGCAAGTTTATTTATAAAATGAACGAAGACGGGACGATCAACAAGAACGAGGTGATTTGTAGCTTTTGTAAAAAAAAATGAATTTTCCGATCACCGAAGCTGCTCCAGCCTGACGGATCACGACATACGACAAACACGTCCGGACAAGTTCTGTTGTTACTGGTGATAGAGCGAGCGTGAGCGCATTTCACCAAACCACCAAACCAACAAACCAAAAAAAAACACCAAACCACCAAACCACACTCACAGAATTTGGGAAATGAATGAGCAAATCGACGACAGAAAAAAATGACAAACTCAATCGCAAAGTGGGTTAATTCGTTCGCCCGCTCGCAAACTCACTCATAATCTCTCTCTCATGAGACTAAAATGTGATTAATTACATTAATTAATTACAAATCCTGTAATTATCCTGACAGCACCGTTATTATTATTATTACAGTGGTACCTCACCTTACGAAAGACCCAACAAACGAAAATTCCAAGTTACGAAACGCCTTCACGTAAAATTTTGGTCTCTAGATCTAGAAACGCGAAATCTCAAAAATTCAAATAATGCGCCCTCAGCCACACACATTATACGGTTTTCTCAGTCTGGAATAAAACTTTTCTCACATTTGTCTCTCGTTTAAACACTCAAACTTTCATAGATTTTCAACAAAATGTATTAAAATTGAAGTATGTGTGTGTGTGGGGGGACTGCGCACGGACACGTGTGTGATAGTGCAGCATGACCCGGCGCGGGGCTGCGAGCACGAGACCCGTGCTCAAACCGTGCCTCCTCTAGACCAGGTCTAAACCAGGTCTAAACCAGGATTAAACCACCGCGGCTCTTGCATGCGTTCGTTCATGCGCTCAGGCTGCGTGCGGTCCCGATGGGAGGCACATCCCCCTCACCTCCTCACTCGTGGGGTACAATCCTGGTTTAGACCTGGTTTAGAGGAGGCACGGTTTGAGCACGGGTCTCGTGCTCGCAGCCCCGCGCCGGGTCATGCTGCGCTATCACACACGTGTCCGCCCTCCCCCTTCCAGACACGGACGCAGTCGCTGCTCGCCTCAGCCGTGACTCGTGAGGTACACTGGTGCTGCTGCTAATAGCAGAGCCAGCACGAAACCAGGAAATAGACCCGCACATGGCGCTTTAATCCACCTGGTCCAGTCCAGGTTTAGACCTTGGTCTAGACCTGGTTTAGTCCACGTTTAGTCCTGGGTCTACAGTCTCTTAGCCAATCAGGACGCAGAACACAATGTTACACTATTAAAAAAAATGTTACACTATATAAAAAAAAACTTGGAACGGAGCCTTGGAACGAATCAGGCCTTTTCCATTGAAATAGCTACTCAACATAGGAAAAATTCACGTTACGAAACCACTTCTGGAACTAATTAATTTCGTAAGGTGAGGCAAGAACATGCAAACTCCACACAGCCCTCCACCTGGGGATCTAACCTGGAACCTTTTGGCTGTGAGGCGTGAGTGCTAGCCGTCTGACTGACATATAATACAGAATATAGGTCTGATCAATATACATTTACACATGTTTTTATTGAACATTAATAAACATTAGAGGCAGATTCTAAAGTTTAAGGGGTTGATTTGTTAAAATTCTGTTTGTATTTTATTATTTTGTACATGAAACAGCTGAGACACAACTGAAACTTGGGCCTGTACTGGGCCAAGCCACATTTTTCCCAAATACAAATGAGAAATAGGCAACAAGCCCTTTAAGCTGTTCCACTTTCAAGTTTGTCATGTAATCCTTTCCCAATCTTTAGCTCTGTTCCATGCCTGCTTTCATTATTTAACAATTACATAGGCAGCAAATCAAATTCTCCGGCTTTCGTCTCTCCCTCCTATGATCATTTTGCCCTCAGAAGAACAAAAACATAATTACAGAATGCAGCCGCAACATTTTAACAAAGAAAAACTGTGGAGCGGTGCCTCGTAGGACCATATGCGGAGAGAGATGGTCCAAGACGTTTCTCCGTTAATAAGGTTTCCTCCTTCGTTATCTGGTCACGAATGCCTCTCCAACCCTGCAGCAAGAGAGAGGAGAGATTCTGAAACATTATAAAAGCACATTCTCACACGAGCTCTTCTCTCGCACTGAAAACACGCACTTTTTCCCACCCTGTGATGTCGCGTGGTAATACAGGAAGTGGTTTTAAACTCCATACACCTCCGCTATAATCATTTGGATGATTTCAGCCCTGGAATTGTCAATCTATGCTAAACTAAAAGTTAAAAGTAGCTGTTGAAAACTACCACCACATGACATCACGAGGTGGAGCGCAGCATTTTGAGCTTTGGACACAGGCACTGATATGTACGGATGTAGGTGTGTTTTTGACGGGTAACAACATTATAACATGTATTACGGAGAGGATATTTATTTGGATTTGAAGTGTCCAGTGTTGGAGTCTCTCTTATTGATAATGGGAGAATGTTCCAGAACTTAGTGCCTCTGACTGACTGTAGAGCGTCTGTGTGGACCTCACAGTTCCCCCGGGGTCTGTGCGGGACCTCACAGTTCCCCCAGGGTCTGTGTGGACCTCATAGTTCCCCCGGAGTCTGTGTGGACCTCACAGTTCCCTTGGAGTCTGTGTGGGCCTCACAGTTCCCTTGGAGTCTGTGTGGGCCTCACAGTTCCCCCGGAGTCTGTGTGGACCTCATAGTTCCCCCGGAGTCTGTGTGGACCTCACAGTTCCCCCGGGGTCTGTGTGGACCTCACAGTTCCCTTGGAGTCTGTGTGGGCCTCACAGTTCCCCCGGAGTCTGTGTGGACCTCACAGTTCCCCTGGGGTGTGTGTGGGCCTCACAGTTCCCCCGGGGTGTGTGTGTGGACCTCACAGTTCCCCTGGGGTGTGTGTGGGCCTCACAGTTCCCCCAGAGTCTGTGTGGACCTCAAAGTTCCCCCGGGGTGTGTGTGGGCCTCACAGTTCCCCCAGAGTCTGTGTGGACCTCAAAGTTCCCCCGGAGTCTGTGTGGACCTCACAGTTCCCCCGGGGTTTGTGTGGACCTCACAGTTCCCCCGGTGTGTGTGTGGGACCTCACAGTTCCCCTGGGGTGTGTGTGGGACCTCACAGTTCCCCTGGGGTGTGTGTGGGACCTCACAGTTCCCCCGGGGTCTGTGTGGACCTCACAGTTCCCCCGGAGTCTGTGTGGACCTCACAGTTCCCCTGGGGTGTGTGTGGGCCTCACAGTTCCCCCAGGGTCTGTGCGGGACCTCACAGTTCCCCCGGAGTCTGTGCGGGACCTCACAGTTCCCCCGGAGTCTGTGTGGACCTCACAGTTCCCCCGGGGTTTGTGTGGACCTCACAGTTCCCCCGGTGTGTGTGTGGGACCTCACAGTTCCCCTGGGGTGTGTGTGGGACCTCACAGTTCCCCCGGGGTCTGTGTGGACCTCACAGTTCCCCCGGGGTTTGTGTGGACCTCACAGTTCCCCCGGTGTGTGTGCGGGACCTCACAGTTCCCCCGGAGTCTGTGTGGACCTCACAGTTCCCCCGGGGTTTGTGTGGACCTCACAGTTCCCCCGGTGTGTGTGTGGGACCTCACAGTTCCCCCAGAGTCTGTGCGGGACCTCACAGTTCCCCCGGGGTCTGTGTGGACCTCACAGTTCCCCTGGGCCGTGGCCCTAGTTCCCATCCCACTGACAGTCTTTGTTTTAATAAAATCCTATAGTGGAGGAGGAGCAAAACTTTGTATATTTAACATCCATATTTCAAATGAACAAAATTATTAAAATTAAGCAAGTTGTACTTGTCTAAAACCAGGCATGTCCAAACTCAGACAAATTTTTCATGGCCATCAGGCTTCCAGGTGAATTGGCCCAAATTATCTTGAGCAGAACTTTTTAGTGCAAGTTTTTTGAAAATCTAATTTGACTAATTTATTGTGTGGTTTTGAGGATCTGAGCATGAATAAAGGACTGAAGCTCATTCTAACGTGTTAAACATGCAGATATTTCAATCAGGGCTCTCAAGTTTTGAAGATTGCTAGAAGTGAGATTTCTGAGGGGGAGGGGGGGGTTGGGTGCAAGTGACTTTTTTTCCTGAGGAGCGGGGGATCGGGGTGGGGGGGGGGTGGGCGAGCAGTAGTTGAGTTATAAAATGAAACCAGGGGGGATGGTGGAAGGGCAGGGCAGAATTAGAAGGTACTTTGTTAATATGGAAATGCTTTTATAACTAAAAGTCCATATTATCATTCAATAATGCACAGGATAATATCACATATTATCCTGTGCATTATTGAATGATAATATGGACTTGGTCAGTCCTGGTTTAGTCCTGGTTTAGTCTTGGCTTAGTCCTGGTTTAGACCCGGTTTAGATCTGGTTTAGTCTTTGCTTAGTCCAAGACTAATGACGAGTGACTTTTTTTTGCTGAAAACGCGCGGTGCCTGCATTAACTTACCGATTTTATGGGCACAGAAGCGCTGTGAACAGTGGCTACAGTTTTGAATTGCTTAAAAAAATTTCAGCGTGAGAAATACCATGTGTGGCGTGTGAGCGTGTGAAAACGTCAAATTGCGTGTGTCACACTCTCAAAGTGTGAGACTTGAGAGCCCTGTTTCAATTATTGACTGTTCTGAGCACCAGTTTATGGCCCTCGATCGGCCCTCTGCTTCGTCTGTGTTTAGACATGTGGCCCTTGATGAAAAAAGTTTGGACACCCCTGTCTAAAACAGTGCAACGGTGAACTGAGAATGATTTCTTGTCCAATATTTTTTATAGCTTTTTAAAAAAGTGATTTCACTGGTTTGAGCGTTGTGCCATGTGGTTCTGCAGATCTATTTATCTAAAACATTTGTGTTGCATAGAGTCATAAAGGATCTTGTCTAGAATTCACCAATTTAAAATAAAAACAGTTTACTGCTAAGACAGACACATTGTTTTGAAAATGCTACATTCGCCGAAAATAACGTATTAACATGTTTAATTAGTTTCACTTTTGTTTTCGTAAATCGCTAAATTACTGTAACATAAATGACATCTAAAACATCTCCAGGCACGTTTCGGATGTGGGAACTGCGTAATAACATGGAAGAAAGCTCCAAAAAATATATAATACACCTCTTCAAAGCTCACAGAAATAAATGTAGTGTAATGTGTGATCTTTAAATGATTTTTAAGATGTATTTTTGAAAGACAAATCCCAAAAAGCAGCACACAGGCTTATTTAAGAGTCTTTTAACGTGGTCAGCGCTGGAGCAGGTCTCATCACCGACGCTCGAGCTGCCGCTGTTCTAACACTTTGAATGTCACAATATTATAATTTTTTAAAGAATAGCTCAAAAGTTTTTAGCTGTGGTTCATCAGACAGTTGTGCGCTGGATTTGCAGTTGTGTTGATTATTGGAATGGAGTTGTGTTGGCTAAAAAAAAGACTATTATCCAGGTTATTTGTGTTTTGCTGTACATGTATTACTCACTACTTGTGCTTTGTTCCAGATAACTCCAAGGTTGGTTATTTCACACTTAAGAGTCCCAACCGCGGAGCTTTGCATAGATTTAAAAGTCTTTTATTATGCTAAAATGATCCTCGTGAGCGTTAATCATGTTTGAATGATTTTACCTCCTCAAAATCATAGCTGAAGTGTGTTTTATTATTAGTCTGTCTGCGTCTCTAAAGCTCAGAATGCTCCGTTCCACCTTGTGTAGTGGGAGTTATCAAACTAACAGCTCCTTTTACCTTTTGTTCAGTAGAGTTTGACAATTCCGTATCTGAAATCCCAAACAAGTACACTGATTTTACCCCACAGACAAGACGAAGATTGTCTGAGAAAACATAAGTGGGGAGATCTTTTAGCACCGAAAGAATTCAGTATTCTAGTTTGTGCGTTGAGTAAGAAATTGTGAAAGTTTCAAGTCTGTGTTTTGTACATTTTCAGAATTAGACATGTCGAAGTGGTGAGTTGTGTGAAACTCTCGAGTAAAACACCAGAACCGTGCAGAGTCTGAATTCATCAGTGACGTTCAGCTGCAATTACGACACTTTTCCTTTTGTATCACTGAGGAAACTGGTAACTGCAAATTTCACATTAAGATTTCTCAAAAACAAGACCATAAAACTTCACCAAATAAAACAGGTTTTATGAATTTTGTAGAGAGAGAGAGGGAGAGAGACGAGTGAAGGAGAGAAAAAGAGACGGAGAGAAACTAGGACTTAAATAGGTCTAAACCAGGATTTAAACAAGTCTAAACCAGGACTTAAAGACTTAACGAGGACTTAACAAGGTCTAATCTAGGACTTAACCAGGTCTAAACCAGGTCTAAACCAGGACTAAACTAGGACTAATCCAGGAACTAACCAGGACTAAACCAGGACTAAATTAGGTGTTAACAGGATGAAACCAGGCCTACACAAGGATTAAACTGGGACTTAATCAACTCTAAACCAAGTCTAAACTAGGATATACCCAGGTCTAAACCAGGTCTAAACCGGGTCTAAGCCGGGTCTAAACTAGGACTTAAATAGGTCTAAAGCAGGACTTGACCAAGTCTTAACCAGGACTTAACAAAGACTTAATGAGGAGTTAACAAGGTCTAATCTTGGACTTAATCAGGACTAAACCAGGTCTAAATTACAACTTAATCAGGACTAAACCAGGTCTAAACCAGGACTAAATTAGGTGATAACAGGATTAAACCAGGCCTACACTAGGATTAAACCAGGACTTAATCAGGTCTAAACCAAGTCTAAACTAGGATATACCCAGGTCTAAACCAGAGCAAAACTGGGTCTAAACTAGGACTTAAATGGGTCTAAACCAGGACTTAAAGGCAAATTAACGTTTTTTTTTACAATCTGAGCCTTCTTTCGGCAATAAAACAAGTAGTTTTACTCACCCATAGCATTTTTCTGTCAATTAGAGCAGTATCGCAGAACTTATGTTGAGCCGTTCTGTTCTACTAATGATCCCGTATCTGTTAACATGGTGCTGTATCATATGCTCGGGGCATTACTTTGCGGTGTCCAAATAACACAAACTTTAGCACTTTTCAAATCATAGAAGCCCGATCTTAATGAAAGATTTCGTTTCAAGCTAAAGTGGCCTGTAATCCGAGATTTAGCCATAGTTTTGAGTAGATGAGGACGCCAGTGCGCATGTGCGGACTGTGCTCTCAGCTCCCGGGACCCAAACATGAAACGCAAAGCTGAAAACTATGGATAAATCTCGGATTACAGGCCACTTTTGCTTCAAACGAAATCTTTCATTAAGACATCGGGCTTCTATGATTTGAAAAGTGCTAAAGTTTGTGTTATTTGGAGACCGCAAAGTAATGCCCCGAATACAAATGCTAACGGATACGCTACAACATAACTTTCTTCATACAGCTCCAAATGACACGAACGTGATATGGGTGAGTCAAACGACTTGTTTTATTACCGAAAGAAGGCTCAGATTGTAAAATAACGTTACTTTTCCTTTTACAAAGACTGAACGAGAAGTTAACAATGTCTAATCTTGGACTTAATCAGGTCTAAACTACAACTTAACCAGGTCTAAACCAGGACTAAAGTAGGTGTTAACAGGATTAAACCAGGCCTACACTAGGATTAAACCAGGACTTAATCAGGTCTAAACCAAGTCTAAACTAGAATATACCCAGGTCTAAACCGGGTCTAAACCAGGTCTAAACTAGGACTTAAATAGGTCTAAAGCAGGACTTAACCAAGTCTAAACCAGGACTTAACAAGGACTTAACGAGAAGTTAACAAGGTCTAATCAGGTCTAAACCAGGCGTTACACCTTGTGATGTCACGTGGTAAGACAGGAAGTTATACCGCATGACATCAAACAGTCACAAGGGTCAAATTTTGCATCATTCCTCCTCTTTAAGGTTAACAGAGTGAACTGCCTTGCCCAAGGACACAACATCAGAAAATGGTCTAACGAGGTTGGAACCAGCTAACCCTTTAGTTGGTTAGTGATAGTACTGGACTATTCTTTGTGGACTTCTTAGTATTCTGTGGTTCTTAGCAAGACCCAGTCCTGATCAGTGAACATGTCATCCAAAATTCAATTCTTAAAAATATATTTCTTCCTTATTTCCATTCATTTGTTTTATTTTGTGTGTTCATTCTTACTCCTGCTTTTAGAGCCTTGTTTTATTTTTATAAAACCACTGCTGAGATGGTTTCTCTTTTGGATTGAGATATTACGCCCTGCTCTCCGGGGAAGGCATTTGTTTACTCAAGTATTCCCATTGGTGCGTGATTGGTGCCCAGACATGTTGCCTCGCTGTTTTTCACATTCCAGCACGCGTTATCTGCCCCCTGTAGGCCGTGTTTGGAGCGTGCGGTGGCCGGCCTCGCGGCGGTTCACAGGGGAGCTCATTTGGCAGAGCTTCCCGTCGCTGGGGACAGGACGGGAGAGGAAGCTAATAAAAGTACTCACAGCCAGAAGACGTGCTCGCATCTGCCCCGGCCCTGCTCCAACCACCCCCCCTCACGTCCATGTGGGTATGTTAGAGGACATTTTAGATATTTTATTTGTTCAACGCTATAGCCAAAATATAATAAGGACTGTTCTATTTCACTGCAGGTGCTTGAACACTGAACACTGACAAGCACGCTGTGAGTGGGTAATGTGCAGGCCCCTCTTTGTGTGCAATAAAAACATCCAGAATGAAAAATAATAAAACATACATATTGAAACTAAAAACGTACACAGAGAAGTTTGAACTTTCAGTGACACATCCAACCCTGAATCCTTTTGTGAAAAAAGGATTTGAAATCAGACACACCATGACAATACACAATGTAAAAAAAGACTAAAATGTAAAATGCAGTCCTGAAATGCATCTTGAATTTACCCTGGTAGCTTTTCTTTTTCCTGATTTAAATAAGAATAGAGCCGTGTTCTTTGATGAGCCTGTGAGGGGTTGACCTAAATGTGTTTGCAACATCAAGAAAAGCTTTCCCTTGTCCTCCTCGATGTTGATGTTGATGTGCTTCAGGCTGCCAAGAGAACCTAACATCAAGAGAAAGATCTTGGATTGTTCCGATCTGGAAGCCAACAATCAAAACAAACAAAACGGATACATGATCTACACATCTGAGTCCTGATATGTTTCAGACATCTCTTGGATCCATCCTCACAAGACTCACGTGACGAGTCGTGCTGGTTTTACAAGTCTGATGCCATTCTCCACCCAGAGCACCACCTGCAACTTCTTCAAAACCTCAGAAAGTTGGTTATCTTAAAACTAGGAAGATGTACTCAGATGGAAGATTAATGTAAGCCTACATGTTTTTTGATTAAATGGCATAAATCTGAGCTTGTGATCCGTGGCTCAGACTGCACACTCTGCAGCTCTGGTGCAGTGGCTGCAGGATTCCAAATTATCAAAAGTAAGTAAGTAAGAGGAGGTCAGACTGCCCACGGTGCAGTGGAGGAACCCACAGAGGAGAGGCTGTGCTCTGGATTCTGTCCGTCAGGAGTCTGTTCTTCTTTTTGCGTGCCTTTTTCCTTAACAAATGCTTAAAGGTCCCATGGCATGAAATTTTCACTTTCTGAGGTTTTTGAACGTTAATGTGAGCTCCCCTACCCTGTTTAGCCCCCCCCCCATGGTTAAAAGTTGCGAAATGTCTAAACTGAGCATTTGCGATCCTTTTCTGCGTTAGAAAAAATCGGAGATCAAACGTGCGATTTTGACGTCAGATCGAAAAAAGAAATGCAAATGCAGTTCCACCCCCGTGTCTGTACTCAGCGTCTCTGTAAATCACGCCCAGAGAGTTTGGACTGTGAATGCGCTAGGCAATGCGAAATGCGTTTTTTTTATTTGCCTGGAGGCACGTCCGAGTGTTTCTAGGCTCGGAAGTCCTTTATCTGAGCCTCTGGACCTTTGAACAGCAGTGGTTTAATTTTATTTTCTGTGGAAATGTGTTTTTCACAGTTTTTTTTGTATTTTTCAATGGAACGCTTCTCATCTCTTCTCCACGCAAAAACGCAGAAATGGATCAGAGAGCGCACAGCTGAGAGCGGAGAGTGGAGAGTTTGGCCACGCCCCCACCCTCTACTATAGGCCATCTCTTTTCTCCTCATTTGCATTCAAGCAACAACGCCCATTATGGAGTGTTCAGAGAGAGAAAAATTACTCTTTCTCATCTTATCTCTGTTTCTCATGCAGTGAGTGTTGATTTTGAAGAAGGATTCATTTACAGTATTAGGGAACCATTAAGGAGCCATATAAAAGCATCAAGAAGTACCATGTCATGGGATCTTTAAGTATGCAGTGAACATGTGGTCTGAGGTGTGCAGCTTTACAGGCGGTGACTCTGGTCCTGGTGTGTCACACCACAACAGAACCGGTCAAACTCTGCAGTCACAGCTGGACCGGGTTCAGTCTGAGTGAAGTGTGAGGGAAAACCACCCACACACTGGAGACCTCCACACAGAAAGGCCCTGTCCTGCTTAAAGGGATAGTGTGCTTTTAAAAAAAAAAAAAAAAAAAAAATTTTTGTTAATCTGTATGGCTTCCCCTTCAACAGTGTCGTGAGATTAACACTGACTTACCCATGACAGCGTGATCTGGTCCCAGTTCTCCTCCGGTTCTGTAGCTCATGAACATAGTTCCGGTAAGTTAGCCAGGACAGTTAATAAAGCTTGTTTTTCTTCTCAAAACAACATTTGTCCAAAAAGTGATATATTTGCATCACAAACAGTTGTCCACGAAAGATTCAGCAGCGTAATTCGCATTGGCCTATTTTCTCTCGATTCGTATCACTGCGCCCAGGTTAGCTCTATTAGCCTGTTCACTTGTAAACATCCGCTTAAAGTGAACAGGCTAATAGAGCTAACCTGGGCGCAGTGATACAAATCTAGAGAAAACATGCCAATGCGAATTACGCTGCTGAATTTTTTGTGGACAACTGTTTGTGATGCAAATATATCACTTTTTGGACAAATGTTGTTTTGAGAAGAAAAACAAGCTTTATTAACTGTCCTGGCTAACTTACCGGAACTATGTTCATGAGCTTTGTTCATTACCTGCCTGTCAAAGCCTGATCCCGTCAGATCTCAGAAGCTAAGCAAGGCAGGGCCTGGTTAGTACTTGGATGGGAGACCGCTGGGAATTCCAGGTGCCACAGGGGGGCGCCAGTTGCAAAAAAAAACTGTCGCTGTGTCCTTAGGCAAGACACTTTACCCACATTTGCCTAGTATGAAAGTGGAGTGTGCATGAGTGTTTGAGGTGGTCGGAGGGGCCGATGGCGCAGATTGGCAGCCTCGCTTCCGTCAGCCTGCCCCAGGGCAGCTGTGGCTACAGAAAGTAGCTTGCCACCACCAAGTGTGGAGTGAATGAACGGTGAACTGTGGAGCGCTTTGGGATGAAAAGGCATGTCATGAAAGGCGCTATGTAAATGCAATGGGAAAAAAAAAAAAAAAAAGCTACAGAACCGGAGGAGAACTGGGACCAGATCACGCTGTCATGGGTAACTCGGTGTTAATCTCAGGACACTGTTGAAGGGGAAGCCATACAGATTAACATAAAAAAAAAAACCAACAACAACGCACTATCCCTTTAAGCATTAAAGTTGGGACCGTCTTACTATGAGTTCTAGCCATTCAGGCGCAATGCTGCTATTCATTGGTTGTCCTGTTGAAGAAAGTCCTGATCCAAGGAGAGACGGGACCTCTGACTAACTATGTCAAAAATAACCTGAGCCCACTTCTTAGCTCACATGAATGAGCCTCACACAGATCTTGAAGTCCATTCATTTGTCTGTAACTATGCTTAAAAAGCGGTCTGCGAGTGCCTTGTTTTCCCGGTCGAGAAAGTGGCTTTAGTGTATTTATTACATAAAACCCATTAGCGGAGGCGATGGGGTCGGCGGTGTGGCGTATATATTTATACTCCCGGGTCTTTCTCTTTCTTCTTTTTCTGGATAATATCGTTCAGGGCTGTCAAGTTTTGAGCGGGGTCGTGCGTGAGACTGCGTAATTTCCGAGGAGTGGGGGGGAATTAACAATTTTTCCCGAGGAGCGGGGGGGGCTTGAATTGCATGAGAAATGCCGTGTGAGCGTGTGAACGCGTCGAATTGTCTCTCTCAATGCGTGAGACTTGAGAGCCCTGCTGTAAATGTTTGTCTAAAGAGCAAACTTAAAATACAAAGCAACTAATGAGAGTTATATAAATGAAGTTATTACCTGATGGTTCTCAGTTTGTTTTATCATCACCGCAGTGTGCGCTTACCAGCTAAAACTACACTCTACAGTCTGCCCAACAACAGAACAATCTATTTTCTGATTGGCTCATTTTTTTCCGGGGAGCGGGACGGGGAGGAGGGGGAGAGTTTTTTTTCGCTGAAAACGCACGGTGCCTGCATAAACTGAGCCACACAGACCAATTTTCTGGGCACAAAAAAAAAAAAAAAAATCAGCGTTAGAAATGCCATGTGTGGCGTGTGAACACGTCGAATTGCGTGTGTCACACTCTCAATGCGTGAGACTTGAGAGCCCTGATATCGTTGCTACGTCACTGATAGTAGCTCCTGACTCTTTTACAGGGTGACCGATGCTAAATGTTCATTTTTTTCAACTTCTGATGCCCTGGACACCTGAACACTCAAGATGTGCTAAGTCAACACGCTGATGCCTGAAGATGCACCAGAAAAACACAGGATGCGATTTTGCATGTATAGTGGATGCCTTGATGCCTCGGTCTGAAAGCAGCTTAATTCATCAAACTCGGAGTAGAGCAGTTGGATCATGAGGTTTGATGGACAGCACAGCGCCCACGCCACGCTATTTTCTCATCTACGCCGTAAAGTTGTTTCCTCATCAAAACCGTCTGGAGTTATGTTTCGTTTCATGCACACGTTTAACTCACACATTCTGCATATTTCTCTGATATCATGCGGTAATGACAGTCTCTACTGAACCAAAAGAAAAAGTAGCTGTTAACTTGAAAACCACTGCTACATTACATCACAAAATGGAACTGAGCATTTTGAGCTTTGAAAATTTGGACAGAAAATAAATGATTGTGTGAACATGTTAAAGGAAAAGTAACGTGTTTTTTTTAACAATCTGAGCCTTCTTTCGGCAATAAAACAAGTAGTTTTACTCACCCATAGCAGTTTGGTGTCAATTGGAGCAGTATCGCAGAACTTATGTTGGAGCCGTTCTGTTCTACTAATGATCCCGTATCCGTTAGCGTGAGTGCTCGGGGCACTGATTTGCGGTGTCCAAATAACACAAACTTTAGCACTTTTCAAATCACAGAAGATCGCTGTGTCAGGGTAGACTTTTAGTAGATTCCAAAACGGCCTGAAACCCGATATCGCAACAGAAAAGTAAAGTTCAGAGCGGTGTTAGCTTCTTTCAGACTAGCGGTGTTTACAAAACAGCTGAGTTCACGCATGCGCACTGTCCTCTCTGATGACGTCATCAAATGAAACTATAGCTGGATATCGGGTTTCAGGCCGTTTTGGAATCCACTAAAAGTCTATCCTGACACAGCGATCTTCTGTGATTTGAAAAGTGCTAAAGTTTGTGTTATTTGGACACCGCAAATCAGTGCCCCGAGCACTCATGCTAACGGATACGGGATCATTAGTAGAACAGAACGGCTCAACATAAGTTCTGCGATACTGCTCCAATTGACACTCAACACTCAACATGTGACTAAATTATAACATGTGCATAACAAGTTAAATTTTGTGTATTACATGATCTTAAAAAATTTTTGAGTGACGGCACACATTTTTGGTCGAAAAGACAACACACCACATCCTAAATTATTACCAAATCACACCTTTTAGAGAAAAAAAGTACCGTACTTTTCGGACTATAAGCCACTACTTTTTTCTCACACTTCGAACCCTGCGGCTTATAGACAGGTGCGGCTTATGTATGGATTAATTCTTTATCAAGACAGAGAATGTAGCGCGTAACCCGAGCTCCACTGCACGCGGCAGGTATCAACACTTCCGTGAGATTGAGTTCAGGGGGTTTATCCTTAAAGATCCCATGACATGGTACTTCTTGATGCTTTTATATGGCTCCTTAATGGTTCCCTAATACTGTAAATGAATCCTTCTCCAAAATCAAGAATCAGTGCATGAGAAAGAGAGATAAGATGAGAAAGAGTCATACATCTCTCTCTGGAACAGTCCATTATGGGCGTTGTTGCTTGAATGCAAATGAGGAGGACAGAGATGGCCTATAGTAGCGAGTGGGGGCGTGGCCAAACTCTCCACTGGCCCCCGCTTCCCCGTTTTTGCGCGGAGGAGGAGATGAGAAGCGTTTCACTGAAAAATAAACACATTTCCACAGAAAATAAAATTAAACCACTGCTGTTTCAGAGGTCCAGAGGGTCGGGTAAAGGACTTCCGAGCCTAGAAACACTCGCACGTGCCTCCAGGCAAATAAAAAAACGCATTTCGCATTGCGTAGCTCCTCTGCAGTCCAAACTCTATGGACGCTGAGTAGAGACACAGACGGGGTGGAGCTGCATTTTTCAAGCTGACGTCAATAAGTTGCCTTGTTGAGAATCGCCCGTTTGAGCTGTGTTTTTTTCTAACGCAGCAAAGGACCGCAAATGCTCAGTTTAGACATTTCGCAACTTTTAGCCGTGGGGGGGGGGGCCTAAACAGGGTAGGGGAGCTCACATTAACGTTCAAAAACCTCAGAAAGTGAAAATTTCATGCCATGGGACCTTTAAAGTTGAACTTTAAACTTTATTTTAAGGCTTCCATAGGCTACAGGCTGGCCATTTTACAGTTCTTTTACTGCCGTGTTTCTGCCGTGTTTTTGCCGAGTTACTGCCGTAGGCGCTGTTCGAAAAAGGCATGTACCAGTATTTACGTTAATTAAAATGTAAAAAAAAAACTTTTGTGTACCATCTTTCTGTGTAAATATCTCAAGTTACAATGTGGACACCTGCGGCTTATAGTCAGATGTGGCTTATATGTGTACAAATCTTAATTTTGTTTTTTAAAATTTGGTTGGTGCGGCTTATAGTCAGGCGCGCTCTATAGTACAAAAACTATGGTAGTATATAATGTAGGAAATCTTGTCCTGGCCACTGTGTCTGGTTAAATTAAAGATCTTATACAGTGGTCCCTCGCTATAACGTGGTTCACTTTTCGCAGCCTCTTAGCCAATCAGGACACGTATTGTGTTCTATGTCCTGATTGGCTAAAGGACTGTAGACCTTTGCCGATTTGTCCATCATTCTCCTCCATGTCTCAGTACAGAATGCGTTCACCAGTTTGCCAGATTTATATAAATGTTCGATCACAGTGTGACTCTGAAGTGCTGTGTGTTTACAAGTTTTCCCCCAAAACATGTCTGGCATGGCATGTCTTTTATAAGAATCTTCTCACCCAAAAGAAAAAAGAGCGTACTCGGTGAAAGACGCCTGCACCAAAGCGGAGCGGCGCCAGGGCGAAGACGCACGGTCAGATGAACTGTGAAATACACGCGTCACTATTAATACTTTTTTTTTTGTGAAAATCTACGAAAGTTTGAGTGTTTAAACAAGAGAGAAATGTGAGAAAACGTTAATTCTAGTCTGAGAAAAGTGTATAATGCAGGGGTGTCAAACTCATTTTGGTCCGGGGGCCGAATCCAACCTACTTTGATCCCAAATGGGCCGGAAAACTCATGACAGATATATCCCAAGTCTTTTTTTATTTGATGAACTCTTTCTTTTACAAAATATAATTAAATATTTTGGCGGCAGTAGCTCAGTTGGTAGAGCATATGCCTCGTGATCCAGGGGTTGGTGGTTCGAATCCCGTTCTTGATGGGTTGACCGCATGTGATCCCGGCTCCCACAGATGAGCGCTGCCGTTGTGTCCTTGGGCAAGACACTTAACCCCACCTCGCCCCCAGTGTCTGTGGACACTGGTAGCCCCCATGGCAGAAGACACATCAAGGCCTGTTGTGATGTGAGCCGTTCTCCTGTGGACCCACCACACGCGGAAGGATTCATGGGGGCTGGTGCATTGTGTTCTGGGCAGCAGAACACTGCTCGGACTGCTGCCCCCGCGACCCAGAAAATGGAAAAGCGGAAGAAAATGAATGAATGAATGAATATTAAATATTATGAACAACTTGGAACCTTAAGAAAAATGCAATTTCCACACAATGTTTTAACATGAACTTGTTTGCATTTCACAGAATTTAGTCATGCTTTAGTCTTCATTTGTGCTGCTCTGGTGGGAGGGGCCACGCACAGAGAAGCTGGAGACGCTGCTATGCTAAACTGTGCAGAAAAGAGGCGCAGAAAATTACCAATATATTAATAGAAAGTTAAAATATAATTAAAATCTTTTAATAGAAAGTCAGCTGAGGGTCAGATTAAAAGTCTTGGAGGGCCGGATCTGGCCCCCGGGCCGCATGTTTGACACCCCTGGTATAATGTGTGTGGTGAGGCGTTTACAGCCTTAAAACATGTAGCATAATTGTAAAATATAAAGCGGACTACTTCTCTTATGGCGGGTTATTTTTAGAACGTAACCCCCGCGATAAACGAGGGCCCGCTGCATTTACACACAACTGACTCTTCAGGCCATATTAGAATGTTCTTACCTCATCAAAAACAGACCTGGAGTTCCGTTTTGTTTCATTCACACATGTTTGAGTAAACTTTCAGTAATCTACATGTAACCCAGTGTTAAAAAACATGATTCAAAATAAATATTCATAAACACATGATTAAAATCACCACAGGAATAAATAAATATTGACAAATAACATGTAAATATAAGTTCAGAAATAAATTCATTTAAAAAGGATAAAAAGTGTTTGAAAACCTGTAAAAAGATGTAAAAAAAACCAACAACACACATTTGATTGACACACTGAGTAACCAATAGCAGGTTAGTCTGATGTTGCATTAGCCAATAAGGTCAAAGTAAAAGGCCTCTGGTGCAACAGTAATGTACAATTTCTGTTTCTATGAATTTTATTGACAATTGTATGTTTTATTTTCACCATTTAGACCATTTTTTAAAAGTTATCACTGCTAACATGTTCACTAACTGTTTTTTTCTTACCCTAAACTTAAAGTTACAGGTTGGACGAGTCATTTTACTAAAACACAGTATATTTACGATTAAGAATGTTAAGATTTAACATTTTACTTCCTGACATACTATATCATTACCTAAAAACTATAAACTCCTTTAATGCAAACAGAAATTATTATTTGGCAAATAAAATATAAGAAGCGCCTTTGTTTTGTTGAGATTATGTTTAAAGTATCAGGAAAAACATGTTTATTTTTCAACTTTTTTTCACAAACTGCTTCTTTGTCATTGTAAAACTAATTTATATTTACAAGAGGTTTTATCTGACCAAATTAAGTCAAAATAACAGAATCATAAAACCCCTATCATACAGTACGTACTTTAAATGCAAATGTGACTTTTCTGGTGGAGTATCTTAAATATAGTCGATTTGAAGATTTTTTTACTGCCATACTATGCATTCTAACCTAAATTATTATGTTTTTCGTAAATGTTATCACTTCAAACAACCAACCACAGCAGACCAGCACTCTGCAAAATCAGAAAATAAAATACAAGCGACAATTATTACCAACATTTCTCTTGCTGTAGTAGTACAAATATACTAGTGTTGTACAGTATAAGCAGCTCTTCAGGTCAAAATAAGTCCGCTCTGCATCTAATTATAAAGCCATTTATCGTCTGGTAAACAGGAAGTGCATGTTAGTATGCTAGTCGTTAGCTTTACCGTCATGGCAAAACACTGCGCTGGTCTGAGACTTGTGAAAAATGTTTATAAACTCATGGCAGTCTGAATGCGTAAGGAATAACTTAAAGCCCCAGTGTGTAGGATTCGTGGCACATAGGTGGATGGTGCTATTGCACTTTCTGTTTTAGCTATGGCAGACCTCGAGGATCACCCGCGCACGAGCCGCGCGCCGCTACTGTATAAATAAAACGCGGTCCCGTTTTTTTTTTTTTCTCATGAAAACACACATTCCTGATCATGTACCATGACACTCTACACATCAAATGAAACCTTACATTACATTTCCCTGCACAATAATCACTCCCCGAGCATATGGGGCTTTTATACGGAAAAGCACAAAACGAGGTTAGCTTACCTTAGAACGCTTTGCACAGGTCAAACTCTGTATTTCACCATAAACTTGCTCTCAATTTGTCCGTAAGGATCCAGCGAATAAAATCCAGTAAAACAATTTAGTCCAAAACACGTGTTAGATCCATTACGACATCTGATCCGGCAGCATGCTTGTGTTGTTTACCCAAAACCACGAGCCTTGCCGAAGGCGGAGCCCAAATGTCCTTCTGCGGCTCTCGTATTCAAAATGGCTGCCTCTGCATGGGGAAGATCCCCCTTTTATGTGACTATATCTAAGTCCAAAAGAATACTTTGATTTCATGATGGAAGTGAAAAGGCTTGGAAAACAATGTATTTTTGAATGGGTATCTTCAATTTCAGTTATTAACGGGTAAAAATCTTACACTCTGTCCCTTTAAATAAACTAACTTCTGAACTTCTGATTTGAGTAACAGTTTCAGGATTTAAAAATCAGACGCGGCGCCTTAAAAAATCTAAATCAACCCGTGCCGTTTTGCTCTTGGACTTGCCTGTAGACTGAGGCTCTGAGGCTCTAAGTGGACACAGCCAGAGTCCGGCCTGTATGTAAACATTGGCTCTGTGGTCAGACGGCGGGGCCCTCAGGAGTTCGGCCCCTGACAGGAGGAGATGGATGGTGCGGCTTAAACTGACCCTACAGGAGACCACAGCTGCTTCGGTCGACGGCGAGGCCGAGGGAGGTCAGGCCAGGACACGCGGACAGTGTCTGTTCTGTGGTGGATTAAAACGTACAACTTAAAATCCACATACAAAAACATGTTCAGAGCCATGATCTGATGATGTTTCCTCATCACAAACAGACCTGGAGTTTTGTTTCACACGGACGATGAGAGGATGAGGAGAGAAGGGACGATGAGAGGATAAGAAGAGAGAAGGGACGATGAGAGGATGAGGAGAGTGAAGGAGACGAGAGGATGAGGATAGAGAAGGGACAATGAGAGGATGAGGAGAGAGAAGAGACGATGAGAGGATGAGGAGAGTGAAGGAGACGAGAGGATGAGGATAGAGAAGGGACGATGAGAGGATGAGGAGAGTGAAAGGGGACGAGAAGATGAGGAGAATGAAGGAGATGATGAGAGGATGAGGAGAGTGAAGAGACGATGAGAGGAGGAGGAGAGAGAAGAGAGGAGGAGAGGATGAGGAGAGTAAAGGCGACAATGAGAGGATGAGGAGAGTGAAGGAGACGATGAGAAGATGAGGAGAGTGAAGGAGACAAGAGGATGAGGATAGAGAAGGGATGATGAGAGGATGAGGAGAGTGAAGGAGACGATGAGAGGATGAGGAGAGTGAAGGAGATGATGAGAGGATGAGGAGAGTGAAGGAGATGATGAGAGGATGAGGAGAGTGAAGGAGACGATGAGAGGATGAGGAGAGAGAAGAGACGATGAGAGGATGAGGATAGAGAAGGGACAATGAGAGGATGAGGAGAATGAATGGATGATGAGAGGATGAGGAGAGTGAAGGAGACGATGAGAGGATGAGGAGAGTGAAGGGACGATGAGAGGATGAGGAGAGAGAAGAGACGATGAGAGGATGAGGATAGAGAAGGGACAATGAGAGGATGAGGAGAATGAAGGAGACGATGAGAGGATGAGGAGAGTGAAGGAGATGATGAGAGGATGAGGAGAGTGAAGGAGATGATGAGAGGATGAGGAGAGTGAAGGAGATGATGAGAGGATGAGGAGAGTGAAGGAGACGATGAGAGGATGAGGAGAGTGAAGGGGCCAATGAGGATGAGAGGATGAGGAGAGTGAAGGAGATGATGAGAGGATGAGGAGAGTGAAGGGGCCAATGAGAGGATGAGGAGAGTGAAGGAGATGATGAGAGGATGAGGAGAGTGAAGGAGATGATGAGAGGGTGAGGAGAGTGAAGAAGATGATGAGAGGATGAGGAGAGTGAAGGAGATGATGAGAGGATGAGGAGAGTGAAGGGACGGTGAGAGGATGAGGAGAGTGAAGGAGACGAGAGGATGAGGATAGAGAAGGGACAATGAGAGGATGAGGAGAGAGAAGAGACGATGAGAGGATGAGGAGAGTGAAGGAGAGGAGAGGATGAGGATAGAGAAGGGACAATGAGAGGATGAGGAGAGTGAAGGGACGGTGAGAGGATGAGGAGAGTGAAGGAGACGAGAGGATGAGGATAGAGAAGGGACGATGAGAGGATGAGGAGAATGAATGGATGATGAGAGGATGAGGAGAGTAAAGGCGACAATGAGAGGATGAAGAGAGTGAAGGAGACGAGAGGATGAGGATAGAGAAGGGACGGTGAGAGGATGAGGAGAGTGAAGGGATGATGAGAGGATGAGGAGAGTAAAGGCGACAATGAGAGGATGAAGAGAGTGAAGGAGATGATGAGAGGATGAGGAGAGTGAAGCTCAGAGGATGAGAAGGTGCTCTCCTGTCCAATGATAGTATTGTGGGTTCTCCAGGTTCTCCAGGAGCTTGTTCAGGTTCCTCTTCTCAGCCACAGATGTGAGTCAAGCTCTGCTCCACCACAGATCCCGCCTTCTTCACCAGCTCATCCAACCACACGGCGTCCTCCTTCCCGACGCTTCCTCCAGCAGACCACATGACTTCCTGTTCAAAAGTGCAGAACTGATCATTTTTTACTTTTATTCGTTCAATCCAAACAATATGTAGATCACCATGTTACATTTTATTGTTTTGAAAATGCTATATTGCCCGAAAACAATGTATTAATATGGAGTTTCATTTTTGTTTTTTTGGCGCTCCGATCTGTCTCCCCTCCCTTTACTCCCAACGTTACGTCACTCCCCCTTCAGAGCACTATGACAACACAATCAGCGTGCATCCCGCTAATGAAGCTACTGCACAAAGCACCAGGTTTATCAAGTTTTTGTGTAGTTTTGGATCATTCTTTTGTATATTTATGGATATTTATCTAATTTGGCGTGAGTTCTCACTTAAAGCCCCAGTGTCTAGGATTCGTGGCGCATAGGTGGATAGTCGCTATTGCACTTTCTGTTTTAGCTACCGCAGACCTCGAGGGACCCGTGCGCCGCGCGGTCCCGTTTTTTTTTTTTTTTCTTTTCTCATGAAAACACACATTCCCGATCATGTACCATGACACTCTACACATCAAATGAAACCTTACAGTCTCCTATTTTTGACTATGCAATTCATTTCCCTGCAGAACAATCACTCCCCGAGCACATGGGGCTTTTATACGGAAAAGCACAAAACCAGGTTAGCTTACCTTAGAATGCTTTCCACAGGTCAAACTCTGTATTTCACCATAAACTTGCTCTCAATTTGTCCGTAAGGATCCAGCGAATAAAATCCAGTAAAACAATTTAGTCCAAAACACGTGTTAGATCCATTACGACGTCTGATCCGGCAGCATGCTTGTGTTGTTTACCCAAAACCACGAGTCTTGCCGAAGGCGAAGGCGGAGCCCAAATGTCCTTCTGCGGCTCTCGTATTCAAAATGGCTGCCTCTGCATGGGGAAGATCCCCCTTTTATGTGACTATATCTAAGTCCAAAAGAATACTTTGATTTCATGATGGAAGTGAAAAGGCTTGGAAAACAATGTATTTTTGAATGGGTATCTTCAATTTCAGTAATTAACGGGTAAAAATCTTACACACTGTCCCTTTAAAACATATCACATTTTAAAATTGTTTTTAAATACATTTTTTTAATCTGCTACAAATTAAGTCAAAATTAAAGAATCATAAAAACCCTATCATACAGTATGTACTTTAATGCAGATGTGACTTTTCTGGTGGAGGTTACCTTGAACATAGTCGATTAGAAGGGTTTTTCTTACTGCCATACTATGCATTCTAACCTAAATTATTATGTTTTTCGTAAATGTTATCACTTCAAACAACCAACCACAGCAGACCAGCACTCCGCAGGTTATTATCAGCCATCAACTGGTTTAATTTTGTTTGCAATATAAGAAAATAAAATACAAACAACAATTACCAAAATTTCTCTTGCTCTAGTAGTACAAATAGTGTTGTATAAGCAGCTCTTCAGGTCAAAATAAGTCCGCTCTGTACTTCTGCATCTAATAATAAAGCGATTTATCGTCCGGTAATCAGGAAGTGCATGCTAGTATGCTAGTTGTTAGCTTGACCGTCATGGCAAAACACTGCGCTGGTTTGAGAGTTGTGAAAAACGTTTATAAACTCATGGCAATGAATAATTAGGCTGCTCTGAATGGAAAAGGGAAAAACTTAAATAAATAAACTAATTAAAATGAACTTTTTCCTGTTTATCACAATTTTAAGATTTGAGTAGTTTCAGGATTTAGTTTTAAAAATCAGATACAGCGCCTTAAAAAACTAAATACTAAATCAACCCGTGCCTTTTTGCTCTTGGATTTGCCTGTGGACTGACAGAGGTTCTGAGGCTCTTCACCACCAATGACCAAATTTCACCTGCAGAGGGCATCAGAGCGACGAGACAATTGGTATAAATTAAAAAAATAAGTCATCCAAAGTTGTGTGAGAGGATCATGTGGTTTAAGATGCGCTGCGTTGCGTTGAATCTAAACTGCATTCAGGTCACGTCCTGTATGAACCTTCTACACTGTGGCTCTTTCACTGCTGCAAACAAAGTGCCCATTACTCCACACGGAGGAGGACACTCCCTGGGCCTAGTTTGTGCCGCGCTACATTGTCCAGGGCGCAGCCGGGAAGTATATTTAGGCGTACTCCGACTAAATGAATGAGCTACAAGAGGCTATCTGTGACCTGCAGAGTTTAACCTTGTTCAGTGCAGAAAATAGGGCCAGATCTGGGTAACGTGTACTTGTTCCTGAAACAGCAGAAACCCAAGGGACCAGAGCTAGGAACTAAAGTTACCGGGGACGTTAAATGAGAGCGCACAAAGAGGTATTGCGTCTGGGTACAGAGCGTTTCTTCACTGGGGGTTGAATATTGAAGCATTTAGAGTCAATAAAGTGAGTCTTTCAGATGCATTTAACAAAATCACCATATCTTTAGTCATTTGTATTGTAATGCGTGTGATGTTGCTGGGATACAGAGAGAATTACTTAAAGAGGCATTGTGTAACTTTTCTGGTGGAGGGTCTGTCATTTCACCATGGAGATGTTATTTATTTTATTTTTTTTCTTGGTATTTTTGAGCTATGAAACCACCTGTAATTTAACAAATGTAAGACAGAGCTGTTTAATGTCATACTGTGGAACATTTCAGGCAGAGCAATGACCAGGGCTGGACTGGGACAAAAAACACAGACCGATTTTCTGGGCACAGAAGCGCTGTGACCAGTGTCTAGAGCAGGCATGGGCAAACTACGGCCCGGGGGCCATATGCGGCCCGTTAAGCTTCTTAATCCGGCCCGCCGAACTTGAAGAAATTATATTAATAAACCTTGTTAATGTTTTAATGGTTTAATTTCCCTGCAATTCTGGTGCTTTCCAACAGCTGACGGACTACATACATTGGCCTTTGTTGAGGTGCGGCGTTTTGCTCCACGTTTACTCAGAACTTTCAGTACTTTAAAACTATTAGTAATTTTAAAAAAAGCTGTATTTTATTAATAAAGGTTTCTGTGTTTTAAGAGTCATTTCAATAAAAAGCTAAATACTGTGGAACTTGAAAGATGGACATTTTGTTGTAATGTTTTTGTTCATTTTTAATTGAAATAAAGCACATGTTTTCTACATATCCCATGTTATTTATAGTTTTTTTTTTACTTTTTATTTATGCTTTTTCAAAAACAGAGGTATAGAACAGCAAAATCTGTGGGGTTCTACAGAAAAAACAAACAAGCAAACAAAAGGGAAAAAAACTATACATTTCTCTTGTTCTTATAGTCTATCCATTTAGACCAACTTTTCTCAAATTTGCCGCCTTCAACCTTAGATAATGAGTCATTCTTTCCATCAAATACATTTCCTCAATTATTTCAATCCACTGTTTCTGTTCCAATGAGTCACTTTTTGCCAGTTCCTAGTTACAACTTTCTGACTGGCCATCAGCATGATTTTAAACAAATAAACGTCTTCGTATTTTGAGTGTTTTTACCAAAACACTAAATCCAGCTGCTCCTGGTCCGGCCCTTCTGTCAAATTTTAGAACCTTTTGTGGCCCACGAGTCAAAAACTTTGCCCACCCCTGGTCTAGAGTTTTCAATTGCTTGCCAAAATTTCAGCGTGAGAATTGCCATGTGTGGCGTGTGAGTTGAATTGCGTGCGTCACACTCTCAAAGCGTGAGACTTGAGAGCGCTGCGTCTTGGCAGAGGGGAAACCAGGGCGCAACATTTAAAGGAGAAATCCCAGCTCCCAAAAAACACCAGCAAACTCACAGTAACTACACATTCAATGGTTTATTTAAAATGCATCTTGTACACAAGGTCAGGAGCACGTTGGCTGCCTGAAAGGCGAGCGATTTTCATGTCTGTCCATCACTTAAAAGCCCCAGTATTATCCTAACATTACTACCTGCTGACCTGCTGTGCCTGTGCGACACTTCCCTGGTCACTCTGTCCCTTGGGTTCCCTCGGGTTCCCTCGGGTTCCCTCGGGTTCCCTGTCCACAGTCTCTGGCTGCTCCTCTCCCTGTCCACCTTCAGCCTGCAGAGGAGGTGGAGGCTCCAGCAGCCTGTCTGGATTGCCATGGTTGTGGTTGGCTGCTCTTGTCACACTAAGCAGTTTTTAAACTTAATTTTTTTAATGTTACTTAGTTAATAGTTAATAGAGATTTTTACCAATCTAAAGGCCGCCACACACTACAAGAGAATTTGCCCGATTTTGACTGTGATTTACTTCTCCCCGAGTTCAGGGAGGGAGGCGTGATCTGACTTTGTGTCTTCGTGTGCGATTTTGAAGTCGCTCCTCGTGTGTTTGGTGCCAGTGTGACTCTGAGCTGCCCTGTCACATCGTTTCCACCAAACAGCAGCAACGCTACGGGAGCAGCCAATAAAACAGAGCGTCAGGGACAGAAGAGTGACGGACACAGAGGCGCAAGATACAAACTCAGAAAATCATTATTGCTCACCTCCTGTAAAGCTGTCGAGTTAAACTGCAGCATTTCATCCACATTCTCCACACAATTTGTCCTCCGCAAATAAGGACTCTACTTCCTGTGGACTGTATCTCCAGCCTTCTGTGCAGTAAAATCATGTATCAAGTATTGCACCACATTTCACAGATAATAATACCACAGTTTTGGCTTGTATCTAAGCTAAAAAAAAACAAACAAAAAAAAAAAAAACAGCAGTGCTCTGATCTTTCTGAATCTCAAAGAGAGTGGTTTTACTCTAGACATGAAACACCTGACGCGAGGTGCGCTCACCACTGCGCAGCCTGTGGTCCACAGCCATATCCCGCAACACTCTTTGCGATCGGACACTTAAAATCCACGATGTGCGCTTTTTGTTGCACATTTAAAAATCGTCTAAGACCGAAAAATCCTGTAGTGTGTGGTGGCCTTAAAGATCCCCTGACATGGTACTTCTTGATGCTTTTATATGGCGCCTTAATGGTTCCCTAATACTGTAAATGAATCCTTCAAAATCAAGACTGCATGAGAAAGACCCATGTACACAGACATGGTCAAAAAATATTTCTCTGAACACCTCATTCTGGCCCTTGTTGCTTGAATGCAAATGAGAAGGACAGGGATAGGTTAGAGGAGCGGATGGGGGGGGGGGGCAAATGCGCCGCTGGTTCCTTGTTTTAGCGGTGCACTGTGCGCTGGCCCCACTTCTGTGTTTTAAGAGCGGAGGAAGAAAGGAGAGCCGTTTCAATGAAAAAAACACATTTTCACAGAAAATAAAATTAAACCACTGCTGTTTCAGAGGTCCAGAGGGTCGGGTAAAGGACTTCCGAGCCTAGAAACACTCGCACGTGCCTCCAGGCAAATAAAAAACGCATTTCGCATTGCGTAGCTCATTCACGGTCCAAACTCTCTGGGCGTGATTTACAGAGACGGTGGGTAGACATCCAGACGGGGGGTGGAACTGCATTTTCCGTGTGATGTCAGAAAGTTTCCTTGTTCAGAATCGCCCGTTTGAGCTGTGTTTTTTTCAAACGCAGTAAAATACCGCAAATGCTCAGTTTACACATTTCGCAACTTTTAACCATGGGGGTGGGCTAAACAGGGTAGGGGAGCTCACATTAACGTTCAAAAACCTCAGAAAGTGAAAATTTCATGCCATGGGACCTTTAAGGGTGGTTTTTAGTCCAGCTTCTTTACGTGAAATAAAGGTGCATTACGTGGTGGAGGATTCATCAACTGCTCGTCTTCACGGCGATGTTATTGCTTTGTCTAGAATGTTCCATGGTAAAGATTAAAGCTATTATTAAATTAAATCCATCTCAACTAGGCTTAGACAACTACAGTGTAGGCTAGATTACAGGTCTGATCTGTGGAGAGGCAACCCTATTCACAGAGAGAATTATTGTATTTTTAAGCAACAGAAACACCTGTAATGAATAAATGATAGATAAATGTGTTTAATGTCATACCAAGGAACATTCCAGGATAACATCTCCATGGAAACAAGCAGACGCCGGAGCAGAAAAGCTGCACAATGCACCTTTAAGTAGTAAAAATGTCTTGTACTTCTACTTCTGTAATAGTATTTCCCACTGGCGTTTGAATAGTAGGGAAAAAAAAAACACATTTAAGGAGAGACTTCACTTGTGGAACACATCAATGAACATTTTTTTTGCTGCAGTGCTAAACAAATACTTACAAATACCTCTGGGGACGTGTGGCTTTTATTGTTTAATACGCAATTCATGTAAAGCTCTCCCATGAGGCCCCATTCCCACACACTCATGAATCCCCTCACTGGAGCTCGTATTAAACTTTGATGAGGTTTGGCTTTGAAATGTTAACCCAGCGCACTTCTAATTATATACATGTTACATAAGCCCCGCAGCAGTGGGTAAAATGTCTTCACCTGCACATCCCGTCCCTGGTCACGTGGCGCTTTCAAGTCGTTAATGTTCAAGTTTGACAGGTTTTCACGTATTTCTAATTACATCATGGTTTGGCGGTGAAGTTTATGCGTTAAAGGGCCAGTATTGCTCTATTTTCTGATCTATGTGATAACGTTTCCTCATCACAAACACACCTGGAGATGTGTTTTGTTTCTTTCACACATGCAGATTTAGGCTGAGCTCTTCTCTCACTCCGTTCCGCCTTGTGAGGACATGTGCCACACCATACACCTTCACTTGAATCATTTGTATAATTTCAGCCCTGGAACTGACAATCTCTGGTGAACCAAATGTAAAAGGAGCTGTTAACTTGAAAACTACAGCTTCATGACATCACAAGGCGCAGCAGAGCATTTGGAGATGTAGACAGATTAATAACACTGGTCTACAAGCAAAATGCTTTCGGAACAAAAGTAGTGACATTTTTCTTGGTTTAGGTCACTAATAAAGAAAAAGTAAGTCAGAAGTGCTGATTGGCTATAGTTTCCAAGATATAGTACTGGGTCAAAATAGGAAATTTATGCAAAATAAGGCAAAAACGGTAGTTTATCAGAAGGTACAGTGTGTCTACAAGCAACAGTTCTATCTGAAAGCCTGTCTGCACATTCACATACATTCATTTTAATATGTTTAGAGTTTTAACATCAAATATTTTTTGATTTCACATAAGAGAGATGCCTCGAAATTGTGTGCACCTGATGTCTTAAGATATTTCTTGTTTATTTCTTGATGGATAAAGAAGTGCAAGTTAAATATTTTCAAAATATAAATATTTTTAAAGGAAAAGTAACGTTTTTTTTACAATCTGAGCCTTCTTTCGGCAATAAAACAAGTAGTTTTACTCACCCATAGCAGTTTGGTGTCAATTGGAGCAGTATCGCAGAACTTATGTTGAGCCGTTCTGTTCTACTAATGATCCCGTATCCGTTAGCGTGAGTGCTCGGGGCACTGATTTGCGGTGTCCAAATAACACAAACTTTAGCACTTTTCAAATCACAGAAGATCGCTGTGTCAGGGTAGACTTTTAGTGGATTCCAAAACGGCCTGAAACCCGATATCGCAACAGAAAAGTAAAGTTCAGAGCGGTGTTAGCTTCTTTCGGACTAGCGGTGTTTACAAAACAGCTGAGTTCACGCATGCGCACTGTCCTCTCTGATGACGTCATCAAATGAAACTATAGCTGGATATCGGGTTTCAGGCTGTTTTGGAATCCACTAAAAGTCTATCCTGACACAGCGATCTTCTGTGATTTGAAAAGTGCTAAAGTTTGTGTTATTTGGACACCACAAATCAGTGCCCCGAGCACTCACGCTAACGGATACGGGATCATGAGTAGAACAGAACGGCTCAACATAAGCTCTGCGATACTGCTCCAATTGACACCAAACTGCTATGGGTGAGTAAAACTACTTGTTTTATTGCCAAAAGAAGGCTCAGATTGTAAAAAAAAAACGTTAATTTTCCTTTAAAAACATACCTGGAGTTGTGTTTTGTTTCATACACATGTTTGAGTAAGCCTTTATTATTAGTCTGTCTACATCTCCAGAGCTCAAAATGCTCTGTTCCACAGCTCCTTTTACCTTTAGTTCAGCAGAGATCAGCAATTCCAGGACTGAAATTATCCAAATAATTCTAGTGAAGATGTACAGAGTTTAAAACATCCATAAATATACAAAAACATGATACTAAACATGTTACACAACAACTTGACAAACCTGTTGCAGTAGTTGTTAATTTTCCTTTAAGCAAAAATGCCTAAATCTATTTGTATAAACAGATGCGATTTTGATGTAAAACCATCATTAAATATCTTGAATACATTAGCTAACCAGCACAGTTATCAATTGATTCAGTTCATCTTATCAATATAAATGAGATTTAGCCACTTTCATCTCGGAAGCAGATCGAGTCCAAAAATTTGTAGACCAGTGTAATAAAGGATTACCCAAACGTGTGAAAGAAACAAAACAGAACTTCAGGTTTGTTTGTTGACAAGGAACAAAATTATAACTGAATAAATATTTCAGCATTCACACAGTTTACTGTTTATTCTACATCATACCTCAGTATTTAATATACAGGCGCAGCTAGTATTTTTCACTGCAAGCACACGCACAAGTGGACATTTCCCACACTTCAATGAATCAAATAATGCTAATGGTGTGTTTTGGCGGCTTGTCCGCATTTGCTATGTAAAGGTGTTTTGAAGTTAATGATTCGGAATCCATGGACAGCCCTTATATCGCACAGGAACGGACCACCTGTCGTGACGTGTTGCTTGGACCGGGACTGAGATGCAACGCCATCAGCAATATTCTTATCTTTCTTTGTCCATATAACCAGGGATAGTGGGCTGGGCAGAGCGCCTGATCCGTAACACCTACCAACATCATGTAGGGAAAGACTCGGCCCAGATTCATGTATTAGTCCAGTGCTTCTTTGTATTAGAGGAGGGTAATAAACTTTGGCTTGAATTGAAACAGATGAATCCTGGTGGACATTCTCCTTCATGCACTAAAGAACATAGATCAGAAAATAGAGTAACGTGGGTCCTTTAAAAGCTGAAGTACAATCGGAGTTCCTTGAATCTCCTTCGTAGATTTAAAGGACACATAATTTGCAAAATGTCCAACGCAAACCCATTGTGTTTAAATGAGGCAGGGACTGTTATTAAAAGTTACCCAAAATGAGCGAGTCATGATTTAGCAGCTGCAATGTAATACTCATGGAGCTTGTGCTATAACCAGGGTAAGAAGAGTGAAGACGGAAACCAAAGAAGCATCTGGAGCAAATTCATTCAGGGAGAAAATGAAAACTAGTCATACATGACAGTAGCTCAGGTGGTGGAGTGTTTGTACACTGATTTGAAGGTTGCCAGTTCAAATCTTCTCCCAGCACAGTTCAGATGGTAGAGAAGTTGAACAGTCGCCCGCGGGGAGGCAATGTGCAGTGCTTCTCTGATTAGGTATTTTGTATATCAAAGTTTATTCTAATTTACCTTCATTTAAATGTGGAACTTTTCTGGTGGAGAGTTTGATACCTGCTTGTCTCCATGGGAATGTTATTGCTTTGCCTAGCATGTTCCTCATCATGGCATTACATTTTCTATCTTCCATTTGTTCAGTTACAAATGTTTTAGTGCAAAATAGCTTAAAGGAAAAGTAACATTTTTTACAATTTGAGCCTTATTTCGGTAATAAAACAAGTTGTTTTACTCACCCATATCACTTTGGTGTCATATGGAGCATTTCCGGAGATGCGTGAAAAGTCCCTCAGTCGTCCAGGTAGAATCCATGATTTTGACAAATTGAACTTCTCCTGTTATCATTTCCGGAGATGTTTTAGATTAGCATTAGGCTAACGCCGTTAGCCTAGCGCAACTTATAGCCATAGCTCGGGGCATTCCCCGAGCATGTAATATGCCCCGTGCGGGCTCCAAATAACACAAACTTTAGCACTTTTCAAATCATAGAAGCTCGATGTCTTTAGTCTACGATTTCGTTTGGTCAAAAGTGGCCTGTAATCCGAGATTTAGCCATAGTTTCGAGTAGATGAGGACGCCAGTGCGCATGCGCGGACTGTGCTCTCAGCTCCCGGGACCCAAACATGGAACACAAAGCTGTAAACTATGGATAAATCTCAGATTACAGGCCACTTTTGACCAAACGAAATCGTAGACTAAAGACATCGAGCTTCTATGATTTGAAAAGTGCTAAAGTTTGTGTTATTTGGAGCCCGCACGAGGCATATTACATGCTCGGGGAATGCCCCGAGCTATGGCTATAAGTTGCGCTAGGCTAACGGCGTTAGCCTAACGCTAATCTAAAACATCTCCGGAAATCCTCCATATGACACCAAAGTGATATGGGTGAGTAAAACAACTTGTTTTATTACCGAAATAAGGCTCAAATTGTAAAAAACGTTACTTTTCCTTTAAATGGGGTCACCTGTCCACAGATCTGACCTGGTGCCTACATCTGCTCATCTCCATGAAGATAGATCTATTCAAAGCCACACTATGAAACATTATCATCTTCATGGAAACCAGCAGGTGGCTGACCCTCCATGAGAAAAGTTACACAGTGCACCTTTATGCATGCCATTATTTTTATGTAATCTGAGTTTATATTTTATACAATAATTATCTATTGTTTTATGTTGCACCGTTCTGCCAAAGCCAATTCCAAGTTTGTGAATATTTGGAAATAAAACATTCTGATTCTTTGGCAAAAGGAGAAATTCAATTCAAAAGTTTATTTGGTTAAATATGTTTAGCAGCTCATCCAAGCTGCTTCTTCAGTTCTGGTCAGACGCTGGTGGACACTGCCTATGTTTGCCTGAAGGGGGAGCTAACTACAATTAAATTACACTGAAACTACCACACCTACTTGTTTACAGTTTCTGTTAGTTAGGTAAGCCTATTAGATATGCAATGACTAACCACCTAACTAACACAAACTGTAAACAAGTAGGTGTGGTAGTTTCAGAGTAATTTCATTGTAGTTAGCTCCTCCCTTCAGGCAGATATAGGCAGTGTCCACCAGCGTCTGACCAGAACTGAAGAAGCAGCTTGGATGAGCTGCGAAACGTATTCAACCAAATAAACTTTTTTTTTCAGTTGAAATTGAATTCCTCCTTTTGCCGTGGATTCTACCTGGACAACTGAGGGATTCTATACACGTCCTTATTTTTATTTATTCTAAGCAAGATAAATGCTCTGCACGCCATGCATCGCAGTTACAGCAGCTAAAAAAGAAATTATTTAAAGGAAAATTAACGTTTTTTTACAATCTGAGCCTTCTTTCGGCAATAAAACAAGTAGTTTTACTCACCCATAGCAGTTTGGTGTCCATTGGAGCAATATCGTTTATGTTGAGCCATTCTGTTCTACTAATGATCCCGTATCCGTTAGCGTGAGTGCTCGGGGCATTACTTTGCGGTGTCCAAATAACACAAACTTTAGCACTTTTCAAATCACAGAAGATCGCTGTGTCAGGGTAGACTTTTAGTGGATTCCAAAACGGCCTGAAACCCGATATCCAGCTATAGTTTCATTTGATGACGTCATCAGAGAGGACAGTGCGCATGCGTGAACTCAGCTGTTTTGTAAACACCGCTAGTCCGAAAGAAGCTAACACCGCTCTGAACTTTACTTTTCTGTTGCGATATCGGGTTTCAGGCCGTTTTGGAATCTACTAAAAGTCTACCCTGACACAGCGATCTTCTGTGATTTGAAAAGTGCTAAAGTTTGTGTTATTTGGACACCGCAAATCAGTGCCCCGAGCACTCACGCTAACGGATACGGGATCATTAGTAGAACAGAACGGCTCAACATAAGTTCTGCGATACTGCTCCAATTGACACCAAACTGCTATGGGTGAGTAAAACTACTTGTTTTATTGCCGAAAGAAGGCTCAGATTGTAAAAAAAAAACGTTAATTTTCCTTTAAGCATTTTCCAAAGCATTTTGTTGAATCAGCTAATACAGGGCATCCACTTTTTGTCCAATCAGGCGCATTGTTACTAAGACATGAAAACAACTGCCTGACGCTATTCGTGACACTTTATTGTGTGTTGTTGAGCAATAAAGACAGAAAAGTGGGTGGAGCTAACAGTTCAAACTAAAACTTTTTTTCCCCTGTTTTAGCAAAAAGGGGGGGGGGGGATCAAATAAATAAAAATGAGCGAATGAAAAAACAAACAAACAAACAATTATCCCTGTTTCCCATATACATAAGACACACACCTGTTACAAATACATCTCGATTTATTTCACATACATTTTTAAACTTTAACTTTTTAGATTTTTTTTTTTTTTCCACAATCTAAATGATTCAAACAACAAAATGAGAAACTACCACAACAAAGTTAATTTTTCCTACCAGGGGAAAATTATGCAAATGTCACAAGTAAAATTGACACATGTAGTTTACCAACCAGTAACGGTACAGTCAAAGGAATCGAAAAGACAAAAAAAGAGGACGAGAAGGTGTTTCGTGTGGGTACTTCGACCAGCAACGGGTCACTGTTATATAGATCCAAAAGTTATACGCATCCTGAACAGCGTTGGCAAGATTTTAAAAGAATTCTCAACTCCTTTACATATAAATTACCTTTTTCTATATTTTCATTGATAAATAATATATATTTATTCATATCTATAGGTCAATTGGGAGATAGGGACAGAGAACCATCCGTAGAAGCCCTTTCCGGTATCGTTGGAAAAGTCAACAATGATCACCAATTTTGGCTAATGCATCCCATATATTGCTGAAGGTATTTTGAATGTTGCACGTACATGTACATAACAAAGCATTAAGTAAGCATATGCAAAGTACTAAACATGGGGGTTTATGGTCTGCTCTGTTGATCGGTTGGGTGAATTAGCATGGCGCAAGGCTAAACAAAGTAGGTTAATAGTTAGATACAAATTTTTGCCTGTACATGGTTGAGTCCAGAGATCCCACCCAAAAAAAAATTCTTTTTTTGGGCATATAAATTTTAATATATCAATTTCAAAGCTCATAACTGACACCTATTCACGTTAGGTCCCTTGCGGTAAAAGTTCCATTGCTGCTTATCCGTTGAAAATAGCCTCCTGGCAGTTGTTTAAAAGTATGTCCAACTGGCTATTTTATATCTCCACTTGTGCGAAAAGTATTGTTAATATCCATCGGTTTAGTCTTTTCTGTGAAGTCCACCTTACTTAAACTTTCAACTTTCTTCCATCCAGAAGTTCAGTAATCCGATTTGAACAAAAAAATACATTGTACTGTACTTTGGGCTTTGTTAAAATCCACAGTTATAAAATAAAGTCACATCATTTTCATGTTGAATCGACGGCCGGCGGCTTGTCCCTCTGCCGAATCCACGTTGGTTCCATTGGACTTCGAACGTGGGACATACTCAACGTCAATGTTATTTTTATGCTTTCCTTTCCCTCTGCTCCACACGAAGAGGAGGAGGAAACAAAACAAAACCACTCCCAGGAACGTAAAACACCCCATGGCTGTCGACACCAGAATAGTCTTTAGGTCCAACCCCAAGGTGACGCTGGTGGTTGTGTTGGCGGTGGAGTTGCTAGGTTCCGTGTAGTAGAGGGTCCTGTTTGCGTACAAGGAACCAAGGCTCTTCACAGCTAAGGAGGTCATGAGGGTGTCATTCCCTGCGGTGTTGGATGCTAGGCAAAGGTACACGCCACTATCCTGTATCTCTGCTGATTTGATCTCCAGAGTGCCATTATTGTGGACTGTAACCCTCCCGTGATTCCTACTTGTCAAGACTCTCCTCCGCGGGGAAAGCCAAGATATTACGGGTCTCGGTGTTCCTTCGGCGCTGCAGCGTAGGATAGCTTGCTGGCCCTCATCAACCGTAACTGTTTGCGTTTTATTCTCACGGATTTTTGGCTTGGTGCACGTTACATAATAAGACAGCAACGTTTCCTTAAATTCCTTAAAAGGGCGTCCTCGGATTCCCTCTGGCGTACTGCATTCCGGTTGTGATTCTCCGAAGAAAATAGAATGTCTTTTCTGTAGTATCCACATGAGACGGCAATCACACACCAAGGGGTTGTTATCAATCAAAAGGACTTCAAGGGTCTCCGGAGATTGGAAAACTCCCTTCTCCAACGTGTCTAGACGGTTGTGAGAGACATTGAGGACTTTAAGTTGTCGCAGTCCTTGGAATGCGTATGGTTCAATCGCGGTAAGCTGTGCCCCAACCAGGTGTAACTCCCGTAGGCGAACCAACTCCGAAAGCATCCCGCCTTCAATATGTCGAATTCGGTTGTAGGATAAGTTAAGGTGGCTTAGGAATGGAAGGTGTTTCAAAGCTTGATATGGAAAAGATGACAAGTTGGTGTTGGTAATAAACAGCGTGGTGAGGTTGAGACCGTGCAACGTATTGGCTGGAACGTGATCTAGGGAAGGCCAGTTGTCGATTTCCAAATGCCTCATTCGAAATAGCTTCTTGAAGGAGTAGGGATGCAAAGTACTGATGCTGAGGTAACGAAGATGAAGGCTGACCAGGTTGTGCAGGTGGGAAAGGGCTTCGGTCGGTACAACGGTCAAATTGCACCTCTCCAAGGTAAGAATCTCCAAACTCATGAGTCCACTAAACGCACGGTGTGAAATGTAGACTAGATCATTGTCGCCGACTTCCAAAAACTTAAGATTGTGCAGGTCCTGGAACATGTAATCCAACAGTATGACGATTTTGTTATCGCTTATATCCAAGCGGGTCAGATTGGCCAGCGCCGCAAAGACGCCCAACGGAATGAGCTTGATTCGATTGCTCTTCAGACTGAGGGAGTGCATGTTATACAACGAGTTAAAAGCTCCCGGTTCCACGTAACTGATAATATTCCCACTGAGGTCCAACTCCTCCAGCCCGGGAAAGTTCATGAAGTCATCTGGGTTGATCATGGTCAGCTTGTTCTTGCTGAGGTCCAGGATCCTTGTTTCCGTGGGGATGCCGTCAGGTATGGTGGGCATCCTCTTGCGGTGGCAGACGACGGCCTTGGTTTGGGCGGAGCACTCGCAGCGTGAGGGGCATCCCTGCGCCGAGCCCATGAACACAGCCACCAGGGCCAGTCCCAGGAAAGGTTGCCAGCATGAGACGACTGTGTGCAGCATGACTTTGCTAAAGCAGTCGACCATTCTGTCACGGTTCTGCAAGAGACACAAAGAAGAGGAACACATTTGTTAGTGAGTGTATTAAGGGACACAGCTATGTTAGAGGTGATATCTGCATGCTCCAAAACACTGCGTACGAACAATATGTACGGACTCTGATAACAGATTGGATTTTGTGTATTTTAGAAGATAATGAGGAAAATGAAAATTACATACACATAGTGTTAATGAATTTTGACCATTTTAAATGCTTAATGATGAGTTGGATAGTTGTGATTTTTAGGAGGCATTGAAATATTGTTGTCAGAGGTGCTTTTTTATGAATAAGATGTTCAGTGTCTCCTATTTCTACCTGCCAAGGAATGGAGAAAACATGTACACTGTCCTTGTTTTCAATAAATAAAATACATTTACATTTACATGCCACTAAATTATTTTCTTTATTTACTGTTTAAATTGTTCTAAAAACATTTAGTGAAACCAGCCAATCAAGATTTTTAGATTTTATTTTATGGCAAAAGGAGAAATTCAGTTTGTCAACTGGACAAAGTTTATTTGGTCGAATACGTTTCGCAGCTCATCCAAGCTGCTTCTTCAGTTCTGAACTGAAGAAGTAGCTTGGACAAACTGAATTTCTCCTTTTGCCATGAATTCTACCAGGACGACTGAGGGATTCTTCACACATCTTATGTTTAATTTGATCTAATTCCCATATTGTTCATCATAATGGTGGAAAGTGAAGAACATAAAGACATTTGAAATAGACAGTTTATGATCGTAATGGGTGGTATTTTCAATCACAACTGCTCCAAGGATGGCAAAAAGGACTTAAAAAAGCATTTGTTGCTATCTATGTAATTGAATGTAGCACAACAGTGTATATTTTTCATAACAGTTCAAGATAAAATCCATATTACACTATTTCAAAACAAATTAAGCAAATTAATTAATTTAAATAGTTTAGAACTTTATGGAAGCATCTCCATATAAACTTTGTCCAGTTGACAAATTGAATTTCTCCTTTTACCAACTTTATGGAAGTGGAACGTCCCCTGCATTATTCCATGGAAATAGGATATACTATATACTTCAGTCCATTCTCCATCTATCTAATATTACAGCCACATATTTACATGGAAACAAGGCCCTATTCTAGGCCAAGTTTGTGATTTGTGGAGATACAGGCCTGACCAGATTAAAGGTCCCATGGCATGAAATTTTCACTTTCTGAGGTTTTTGAACGTTAATGTGAGCTCCCCTAACCTGTTTAGGGCCCCTTCCATGGCTAAAAGTTGCAAAATGTCTAAACTAAGTGGTCCTTTTCTGCGTTAGAAAAAAACACAGCTCAAACGGGCGATTCTGAACAAGGCAACTATGTGACGTCACATCGAAAAATGCAGCTCCACCCCCCGTCTGGATGTCTACCCACCGTCTCTGTAAATCACGCCCAGAGAGTTTGGACCGCGAATGAGCTACGCAATGCGAAATGCGTTTTTTTAATTTGTCTGGAGGCACGTGTGAGTGTTTCTAGGCTCGGAAATCCTTTATCTGAGCCTGTGGACATCTGAAACAGCAGTGGTTTAATATTATTTTCTGTGAAAATGTGTTTTTTTTTCATTGAAAAGGCTCTCCTTTCTTCCTCCGCGCTTAAAACGCGGAAGTGGGGCCAGCACACAGCGCACCGCTAAAACAAGGAACCAGCGGCGCATTTGGCCCCCCCCACCCGCTCCTCTAACCTATCTCTATCCTTCTCATTTGCATTCAAGCAACAAGCCCCAGAATGAGTTGTTCAGAGAGATATTCTGACTCTGACTGTGTACATGTGTCTTTCTCATGCACTGAGTCTTGATTTTGAAGAAAGATTAATTTACAGTATTAGGGAACCATTAAGGCCCCATATAAAAGCATCAAGAAGTACCATGTCATGGGACCTTTAAGGGCACATGTTTTGCAAGGTTTTTCAAAGCAATAAAAACAACCAAAAGTGAAAAAACTAAACAAAACAGCCTTCATTTTAATCTATGTATTTCAAAGATTACATACTGTGGCTTTAAACCCAACAAATTACAACTAACACTAACTCCTAAAATTTGTGTGACCACAAAATTATTCAGATTCACTTTTGCAAGTACTTTTTTTTTTCAAGAAACCTCCACAGAGTCACACATGTACACTACCAGTCAACACCCTCTTATACAGAACACATCAAATACATGATACAGGAAATATAGAATTATGAAGTAAAGAAGGAAAAAATGAGCTTCTGGAAGTCTCCTGAAAAGGTTTTACAGCTCTGCTCCATCAAGGTCAGGAAATGGAAAGAGCGTGTGCCCATTCATAGCCCTGATGATGTCAGGTGAGTTTCCATGGTGAAATTTCTACCATGGAAACAAAAACGGTAAGAAAGAAGAAACACAAAAAGAAAAAGTGTGTCTGTTCATTGATGGTGTATGTATATATGAAAGTTATATGGCAAGAAACTTGACAACACCAGGGAGCCATATTTTTATTTCCTTCTATTAAACAATGTTAAATAAACGTTTGTCCAGTTGACAAATTGAATTTCTCCTTTTGCCATAAATAACATTAACCTGGGCTTCCTATTTTTAACTTATACAATTCAGTCTCCCCTCTGTCTCTACCTGCATACTCTGCATAAATTTCCATTAAGAACCAACCTCTCTGAAATCCATTTATGAATTGTGTTTTTCTCTGGTGCCGCCGTTTTCTCATATAGATGACACAGGAGGGAGCGGAGGATGAGGGAAAGGCAGGCTGAAATCTGAATGTGTACGCAAAGACTGCACGAGCAGGCCTGGCTCATTTGCTGTGCCATGAGCTGTGCTAAATTTAAACAATGAGACAAATAATCCTAATTTCTCCCAGGGCCTTCAATCTGATCATGGGGATTATGGAGGGAAAAGCATGTAAGGACACACAATCTTTTAAAAACTAAAAGGTTTTTGGACTGGGACAAATATATCACAGAGCAAAATGAAACATGACTACAGTGGAATTTCAAAATGGATGTATTTTTCTTTCATTCTTGTATTGATTGAGCTGATGCGGGAAATTGCTCAGAGATTAAAGGTCCCATACCCCATTTTTCCATTGTATTTAAGCAAAATATGTCTTGCCCAGTACAGATATATCGACTATGGGCTTAGTCTCGAACAGGATCGCACCTCCAACCATAAGGAGGGTTTAAACAGTGTTCAGGAAAGATCCCAAGATTACTCAAACATGCCTGGATGACATACATAACCACTAAAGGCATGTTTTTGACAAGGGAACGTCATAACATGGAAAGCTCCAAAAAGTCGATTTCGCATAATACCACCCCCTTTAAGCCAGTGTATGCAGACAGTGACAGGTAAAGTGTCTTGCCCAAGTGCACAACACAAGTACAGCTCTGGAAAAAAAAAAAAGAGACCACTGCAAAATGATCAGTTTTTCTGATTTTACTACTTATAAGTATGTGTTTGGGCAAAAGGAACGTTTTTGTTTGAGTCTATTAACTACTGACAACATTTCCCCCAAATTCCAAATAAAATATTATCGTTTAGAGCAGGGGTGCTCAACCTTTTTGGGATCTACTGTACTTTTGAGGTTGATGGTGTGCCGGGATCTACCAAGAGGGGGGGTCTGGTGGAGGGTTAGATGTGATTTCCTGCATTCAAGATCATTTTAGAATGACCTGTTAGACATGGCAAATATGGGTTTTTTGAGTGAGATTATTTTTAAAGTCGCATAGGGGCGAAAAAATTGGATTTGGGTCACTTCAGGCTGCAGTGTGAATGTAGCCCAAGATATGTGGTGCTAAAACCGATACATATCCAATCTTTTGGCATGCGACTTCAGTCTGAACAGGTTTCATCCGTCACATTCATCCGACCTGGGCGTGTTTCCTCCAACGAGAGTGGTACAAGTAGCCGCTCACAAACGTACACAAACGTTCTTCTCGTCATGCGAAAATAGTATATGCACTCCGTGTCAGTGAAGCGGCAAAGCACCGCCACCAATCCCGCATTCACTAGCTAGGACCACGCCATCAAAATAATGCAGTGAAGATGTTTATTATTGAATGATAGTGGATGTCTGAGTGAATAGGCAGTAATGGCTGGGTTGAGACGATGGGTGGGGGCTCCGTCTCAATCTTCGATTGGCCCAGCGGAACAGGACCCCCCCTTTAGGAGATGTCTTGTGGCTGAAAGACAAACGAGATAGGGGTGGGAGGGAGGGGTCGAGTTAACCGAGACGAACTGGAATGAAGGGATGAGTGGCTATAAATAGCTCCGGGAAATTAGAGGTGTGGTTATGGTGAACTGTGATTCGCTGGTGAGGAGGAGAAGGTGGTTGAGGCGTGGTCCTGCTCCTGAATTTCAGTTAATCACATTAACTCCATATCCCACCACTTCTGTCTGCGACTCCGCACCAACACGTTCATGCGGACATTGCTTCCACTGCCCCGCAAAACGCTGTGGCCAAAAACCTTGTCCTTCTCTTTCTCCGTCTCCTACTTCAAACAAATAAGTTGTATATGTTTTGGCTCTGGTACGACAGAAACTTTAGGCTACTTCCGTAAACATTGAGCACGCTCACTGCACATGACCTCGTCGTGTCCTCCAATGCTCACTTTTGGGGCGTTTAAAGTTCACACTGGAGATCACATACATGTCGCATTTAATTGAAAATGTGAACGTCCTCGCAAAAAAATTGAGCTTTAAGCCCTGCAGTCTGAACGTAGCCATACGCTATCGACTGACACTGCCTGCGATCGACTGGTTGGGCACCCCTGGTTTAGAGCATTTATTTGCAGAAAATGACAAATGGTCAAAATAACAAAAAAATACATGTTTTCAGAGCTCAAACAATGCAAAGAAACAAGATCAAATTCATTTTAAAACAACATAACACTAATGTTTACACTTAAGAAGAGTTCAGAAATCAATATTTGGTGCAATAACCCTTATTTTTAATCACAGCTTTCATGCGTCTTGGCATGCTCTCCACAAGTCTTTCACATTGTTCTTGGGTGACTTTATTCCACTCCTGGTGCAAGAACTGAAGTAGCTCAGCTTTGTGTTTGTGTTGGAATTCAACAGACGCTGGAATGGAATGGCTGTAATACATGTAGAGATGCTGATTTCAGAAAAAAATGCAGTGGTCTCTTATTTTTTTCCAGAGTTGTATCTACACACTGAACCTTGTTGAACAGTTATGTCTGCTAATCTACACTACACAAAGTTAAAGGGATATGCCACCCCCAGGTCAAATTTGGGCATCTCCCCACAGTCCAGAGACTAAAATAAGTGGTGGAAAGCGTTTTTCTGGTGACTCAGCCATTGTTCAGGTCTGTCAGCACTGACCGCCGCGGTATCTGGTGCTCCTCCGCCTTAGACTGGAGTCTAACGTAGCCAGAGAAAGATTTCGGCCAAAAGGAATTAATTTGCTCGATGCTTTTCCCAATTACTTTGTGTGTAGTGCGCATTCATATCGAGTGCAAATAAATGTGCAAATCAACACGGAGAGCTTGCCTTGGTCATTTTGGGTGGGAACTATTTTCCAGTGCGTAAGAATACAGCCGTATCACGCACCACGTTGTGCAACAGGGGAACTCCCTTCCCGGTGCGTAACTGGGATTCCCCTGGTAGCGTGCTGCGTGATACGGCTGTATTCTTACACACTGGAAAATAGTTCCCACCCAAAATGACCAAGTCAAGCTCTCCGTGTTGATTTGCACATTTATTTGCACTCGATATGAATGCGCACTACACAGAAAGTAATTGGGAAACGCATCGAGCAAATTAATTCCTTTTGGCCGAAATCTTTCTCTGGCTACGTTAGACTCCATTCTAAGGCGGAGGAGCACCAGATACCGCGGAGGTCAGTGGCGACAGACTCAGACAATGGCTGGGTGAGCAGGAAAACGCTTTCCACCACTTATTTTAGTCTCTGGACTGTGGGGAGATGCCCAAATTTGACCTGGGGGTGGCATATCCCTTTAAGTTATTCTGTAAAATATGTTATGTTCGATGTATTGTAATGATTCATTTTAATCAGGAAATTGAGTATTTCATTTTTCTTTTCATTCAAAGTAGCACCACCTTTTCCACAGCCACAAATGCGTCTTCAAGAATCCATACATTTCCACCGTTTGCGTCAATACATTCCATTAGCGTTAGTATTAAACATGTCCAGATGGCAGCACGCTGGTCCAATCCATTTAACAGTATGCGCCAGCTTCGGCATGCCAATATTAGATTTCAAAATGTCTTCTATAATCATTCAACACACTCTTTAGTCTCTTTATTTCCATTTTGCCAATTGTAAAGATTTCATAGTGTTTTAGTGACTCTTGGTGTTCCTTAGCCTCAGTTTGGCATTTTAAAGTTTATAGCTAATGCACCATATGGCTCGACTTGTCTCACTGGCAAGGGTGTGTACGTTTGTGAAAAAGCTTTTTAATAGTTGTAACTGAAGCAATGAACTTTCTGCTTTATGAGTTCATCTTTTTAATTCATTCTCTGTCTTTTGTAATGTACACTTAATAATAATAATAATAATAATAATAATAATAATAATAATAATAATAATAATAATAATAATAATAATAATAATAATAATTCATAGCATTTATATAGCACCTTTCATGACACCCAAAGCGCTTTACAGTTCATCGTTCACTCCACACTTGGTGGTGGTAAGCTACTTTCTGTAGCCACAGCTGCCCTGGGGCAGATTGATGCACCGACCACCTCCAACACTCACACACACTCCACTTTGTGGCCATACCTGCCTGTCAAAGCCTGATCCCGTCAGATCTCAGAAGCTAAGGGCAGGGCCTGGTTAGTACTTGGATGGGAGACCGCTGGGAATTCCAGGTGCCACAGGGGGGCGCCAGTTGCAAAAAACTGTTGCTGTGTCCTTAGGCAAGACGCTTCACCCACATTGCCTAGTATGAAAGTGGAGTGTGCGTGAGTGTTGGAGGTGGTCGGAGGGGCCGATGGCGCAGATTGGCAGCCTCGCTTCCGTCAGTCTGCCCCAGGGCAGCTGTGGCTACAGAAGGTAGCTTACCACCACCAAGTGTGGAGTGAATGAACGGTGAACTATGGAGCGCTTTGGGATGACAAGGCATGTCATGAAAGGCGCTATATAAATGCAATGGGAAAAAAAGACTTTCCTACTAGGCAATGTGGGTGAAGTGTCTTGCCTAAGGACATGACAGTTTTTTGCAACTGGCGCCCCCCTGTGGCACCTGGAATTCCCAGCGGTCTCCTATAAATCTCAGAAGCTCAGCAGGGCCAAGTACTAACCAGGTCGGGCCCTGCTGAGCTTCTGAGATCTGACGGAATCAGGCTTTAATAAGCAGGTATGGAGCAGGTGCACTTACTGTATACAATATTAAAACTACTATCAAAACAATGCATGATAGGTAAAATCCTCCAGCTTAGGTCCTGACCAAGCCGAAGTAAGAAGAACATGGAGATGGTCCCCGGGCGCAGTAATGTGCTGCCCACTGCTCCTAATAACAGGATGGGTTAAATGCAGAGAAGAATTTCTCCTGTGTGAGATCAATAAAGTTGCTTCTTCTTCTTAAAACTAGATGCAGTGGTAACTCACTTTACGAAATTAATTCGTTCCAGAAGTGGTTTCGTAACGTGAATTTTTCGTAAGTTGAGTAGCTATTTCAATGGAAAAAGCCTGATTCGTTCCAAAGCCCCGTTCCAAGTTTTTTTTTTTATAGTGTAACATTTTTTTTATAGTGTAACACTGTGTTCTGTGTCCTGATTGGCTAAGAGACTGTAGACCCAGGAGTAAACATGGACTAAACCAGGTCTAAACAAGATCTATCTTGTTGCCTTGTTCTATACCTGGACTGGACCAGGACTAAACCTGGACTAAACCTGGACTGGACACCAGGATTAAAGCGCCGCGTGCGGGTCTATTTCCTGGTTTCGTGCTAGCTCTGCTATTAGCATCAGCACCGGTGTACCTCACGAGTCACGGCTGAGGCGAGCAGCGAGGAGGGGAGGAGATGTGCCTCCCCTCGGGACGGCACGCAGTCCGAGCGCATGAACGAACGCAGGCAAGAGCCGCGGTGGTTTAATCCTGTTTTAATCCTGTTTTAGACCTGGTTTAGACCTGCTTGTAGCTTTGTGCTACAATTTTGTATGAAAAGCGCTTTATAAATATTGTTTGATTTGATTTGATTTGATTTGGTCTAGAGGAGGCACGGTTTGAGCACGGGTCTCGTGAGTACAGCGGGTCATGCTGCGCTATCACACACGTGTCCGCGCGCACACTTCTCCGCCCTCCCCCTTCCCCCCACACTTCACTATTAATACATTTTGTTGAAAATCTATGAAAGTTTGAGTGTTTAAACAAGAGACAAACGTGAGAAAAGTTTAAATCCAGTCTGAGAAAAGCGTATAATGAGTGTGGCTGAGCGCGCATTATTTGAATTTTTGAGATTTTGCGTTTCGTAACTTGAATTTTCTTTCGTATCTAGAGACCAAAATTTAACGTGAAGGCGTTTCGTAACTTGGGTGGGTTGTAACTTGTTGGGTTTTTCTTAAGGTGAGGTACCACTGTACTCATTTGAGCAGGTATCAATACTAAAAAAGTCATATTCACAGGACAGAAATGAACCTTTCCTGAATATCAAGGACCAAGGACCATTACGGAGCCTACCTGGACCACTGAGGGATTACGCAGATATAAGACCACATGGGAATATAAAAGAAAGTACTATGATTTACTGTTAAAAATCTGATTCTATTGTACTGAGTATCAAGTCTATTCCTTAGCAACAAAATCAAGTTTGACATTTTTGTACCGTGACAACACTTAAGGGCTGCAACATTGAATCAAAACATTTCAGTGATCAGATTTTCTATAGATCTGAGCATTGTGTAAAGCACTTATAAAGTCATCAAAGTGAATTATTAGGATGCTCTGAATGCATAGGGAAAGTGAGATTTTATTTTATTACTTGTTTTTCTATTTTATTTTGATTTGTACATATACACAATTTATTTTTTTTATTTTTATAATGTCTCATTTGACACACTCTTGCTTTTTTGCTATTCCATCTATTTTTTGTTACCCTCTGTTTATATATTATATTTGATGAGTGAGCTACTGTACCCAAATCATTTCCCTTGTGGATCAATAAAGTTTGTCTAAGTCTAAGTCTAAACTGTTTAAAATGAACTAGTTTAGGTTTTCAGATTTTTTAAAGATCCCATGACATGGTACTTCTTGATGCTTTTATATGGCTCCTTAATGGTTCCCTAATACTGTAAATGAATCCTTCTTCAAAATCAACACTCAGTGCATGAGAAACAGAGATACGATGAGAAAGAGTCATAAATATCTCTCTCAAACACTTTATTCTGGGCATTGTTGCTTGAATGCAAATGAGGAGAAAAAAGCTGGCCAATAGTAGAGAGTGGGGGCGTGGCCAAACGCTCCGGTCTCCGCTGTCAGCCCACAGCTGATCCATTTCCTTGTTTTTGCACGGGGGAGAGATTTGAAGCGTAAAATTAAACCACTGCTGTTCAAAGGTCCAGAGGCTCAGATAAAGGACTTCCGAGCCTAGAAACACTCGGACGTGCCTCCAGGCAAATAAAAAAACGCATTTCGCATTGCCTAGCGCATTCGCAGTCCAAACTCTCTGGGCGTGATTTACAGAGACGCTGAGTACAGACAGACGGGGGTGGAACTGCATTTGCATTTCTTTTTTCGATCTGACGTCAATAAGGTGCCTTGTTCAAACTCGCCCGTTTGAGCTCTGATTTTTTCTAACTCAGAAAAGGATCGCAAATGCTCAGTTTAGACATTTCACAACTTTTAACCATGGGGGGGGGGGCTAAACAGGGTAGGGGAGCTCACATTAACGTTCAAAAACCTCAGAAAGTGAAAATTTCATGCCATGGGACCTTTAAGACAGGAAAAAAAGAAAAATAATCTTTATTAAGAACATAATATCTGGGTCATAGTTTCAGTGATGGTTTGCAAAGAGAAAACACACGCGTCCATTCAAATTCAGATTTGATTCCGATTCATTTTGCAGCTCTATATTCCCGGGACAGCACATCGGACATTCCTCAAAAATGCCTAACTCCTAATATCCCCGCGACGCTCTGGTAAAGACAGAAAGCGCTTGCAGCTCGAGAACAATATCTTTAATATGAAACCACATCTATATTGACGCTCCTCTTTTGTGCATTTTCCGACGCTTCTTGTAGCGCACCTTGTATTAGCATGAATAATAGTCATCATTCCGATGTTCGCGCGCTAATCCTCGACAATCCATGCAACCGCCATTGTCTCGGTTATAATAGGCGCCCAATCAATAGCGGTTGGTTTCAGTTTGCTAGTTTGTGAGTGATTGATTAGCATCCCGGAGCACGTTGCTAATGGGAGCGAATTTGCATCATTCCGAGAGGAGATTTTGGCGTCCTTGTGTTTGGGCGTACTTGTTTGGCATAATGATGAGCGAACAGCACGAGCACGGCGTGTGATTGGGCGGTTTACGGACAGTGTGGCTAATCAGATCGGTCAGAGGTAGAACAGGCTGCAATCAAGAGCGGAGAGCGCTTAGATACGACCTCTTCACCTCGAGCACCGGGGAATAAGTGTGGTATTATGAAAGCCATTTGGCAAAGTCCAGTCCTACAATTGCGACAGGGGTAGAAAATACAAGGGACATTTATAAAAACAGGTTTTTTATTCCAATATACAGCTCTGGGAAAAAAAAGAGACCACTGCAAAATGATCAGTTTTTCTGATTTTACTACTTATAGGTATGTGTTTGGGCAAAAGGAACATTTTTGTTTGAGTCTATGAAACTACTGACAACATTTCCCCCAAATTCCAAATAAAAATATTATGATTTAGAGCATTTATTTGCAGAAAATGACAAAGAAACATGTTTTCAGAGCTCAAACAATGCAAAGAAACAAGATCAAATTCATTTTAAAACAACATAATACTAATGTTTACACTTAAAGGGACAGTGTGTAAGATTTTTACCCGTTAATTACTGAAATTGAAGATACCCATTCAAAAATACAGTGTTTTCCAAGCCTTTTCACTTCCATCATGAAATCAAAGTATTCTTTTGGACTTAGATATAGTCACATAAAAGGGGGATCTTCCCCATGCAGAGGCAGCCATTTTGAATACGAGAGCCGCAGAAGGACATTTGGGCTCCGCCTTCGCCTTCGGCAAGGCTCGTGGTTTTGGGTAAACAACACAAGCATGCTGCCGGATCAGACGTCGTAATGGATCTAACACGTGTTTTGGACTAAATTGTTTTTACTGGGTTTTATTCGCTGGATCCTTACGGACAAATTGAGAGCAAGTTTATGGTGAAATACAGAGTTTGACCTGTGCAAAGCATTCTAAGGTAAGCTAACCTCGTTTTGTGCTTTTCCGTATAAAAGCCCCATGTGCTCGGGGAGTGATTGTTGTGCAGGGAAATGAATTGTAGTAGTCAAAAAGAGGAGACTGTAAGGTTTCATTTGATGTGTAGAGTGTCATGGTACATGATCGGGAATGTGTGTTTTCATGAGAAAAAAATAAAAAATAAAAAAACGGGGCCGCTTTTTATTTATACAGTCGTGCGCGCGCCCAGGTGACCCTCGAGGTCTGCCGTAGCTAAAACAGAAAGTGCAATAGCACCATCCACCTATGCACCACGAATCCTACACACTGGGGCTTTAAGAAGACTTCAGAAATCAATATTTGGTGCAATAACCCTTATTTTTAATCACAGCTTTCATGCGTCTTGGCATGTTCTCCACAAGTCTTTCACATTGTTTTTGGGTGACTTTATTCCACTCCTGGTGCAAGAAGTGAAGTAGCTCAGCTTTGTGTTTGTGTTGGAATTCAACAGACGCTGGAATGGAACGGCTGTAATACATGTAGAGATGCTGATTTCAGAAAAAAATGCAGTGGTGTCTTATTTTTTTCTTCCGACATCTGGATGTGCGGCTGATTCCCGTCATAATCTCCCCAATTTCTCTGCGAACAACAAATGAGGTGTACGCTGCGCTCCCGCCGAGTCCTGATTGATTGGGTGCAGATTGTGTGCTTGTCTTTCAAACTTAATTGTTGACAAGACAGAGCGCGCACTCGTAATTTATTTCGCAATCTATAATAATCAAGTCATGGGTAAATATATTCTTTGGAATACAACACAAGGCCGGCAGTATCTGCTTTTATGAATCTTCTTTATTACACGTTTCCTTCATGTAATTTTTAATGGAAACTCAATGTTACCGAAGCAAGAGCAAGCGAACAGTGAGATTTACTGTTATGTTAAAAGAATGTTACTCAAATGATAACTAAAATGATAATAATACATCTTTATTTATGTAGTACTTTGAAAAAAAGGTTTAAACGTGCTGTACCCTTAGCATAGAACAAGAAAACAAAACATTAAAATAGAATACAGGACGAATATGGAGAGAGACACTGAAGCGTTCAGAGATGAATGAATAAAATATTTAAAACAGGATCAATAATTAAATAAATAATAATAAATAAACCAGGTTAAAAACAGGAAAGGAAGGCCAATCGATAACAATAGGTTTTAAAAGATTTAAAAGACAGTACTGATTAAAACTTAAAGGAAAATTAATGTTTTTTTTTTACAATCTGAGCCTTCTTTCGGCAATAAAACAAGTAGTTTTACTCACCCATAGCAGTTTGGTGTCAATTGGAGCAGTTTTGAAGAAGTTATGTTGGAGCCGTTCTGTTCTACTAATGATCCCGTATCCGTTAGCGTGAGTGCTCGGGGCACTGATTTGCGGTGTCCAAATAACACAAACTTTAGCACTTTTCAAATCACAGAAGATCGCTGTGTCAGGGTAGACTTTTAGTAGATTCCAAAACGGCCTGAAACCCGATATCGCAACAGAAAAGTAAAGTTCACGGATGCGCACTGTCCTCTCTGATGACGTCATCAAATGAAACTATAGCTGGATATCGGGTTTCAGGCCGTTTTGGAATCCACTAAAAGTCTACCCTGACACAGCGATCTTCTGTGATTTGAAAAGTGCTAAAGTTTGTGTTATTTGGACACCGCAAAGTAATGCCCCGAGCACTCACGCTAACGGATACGGGATCATTGGTAGAACAGAACGGCTCAACATAAGTTCTGCGATACTGCTCCAATTGACACCAAACTGCTATGGGTGAGTAAAACTACTTGTTTTATTGCCGAAAGAAGGCTCAGATTGTAAAAAAACGTTGATTTTCCTTTAAGTTAAACAAGCATTAAAAGTAGCGCTGTCAAAGATTTTAAAAATATCAGATTAATCACACTTTTTAAATATGAAGTACTGATCACCATTAATCAAATTGTGCACTGATTTAATTATCCCACAAATCTACATTATTTTAAAGCCCAGCTGGCTATAATTTCCTCTGGGGCACAGTGTTCCTCCAGCCCAGTGTGCATGTGTGACTGATCAAAACAGACCGTGTGATTAATCTGCGTTAATTCTTGGATGTTGTGTCAGTTTGTTTTGATGGATCACATGTGCTGATGCGTTAACATGTTCACACTGGCAACACTCATTTAAACGATCAGTAAAATCTTAAAATCAATTCTAAAACGCACAGGCAGTCAGTGAAAGGAAGCTAAAATCGGGGTGATGTGTTGGGAAAAAAAAAAAAAAAACCTGCCAATAATTCTGTGCTCAGGTTTTCTTCTGATACCCGTCCTCCCCCTCCATACAAAAGTCCGACTCCCTCCCTCCGCGGTGGGAAGTGGCGGTGCTGCAGCGGCTGGCGGATAAGCCCAGAGCTGGAGGTGTTTCCATAATGTGGCCCTTGCCCCACATTAGCGCGAGGTGAGCTCCTGAGAGTGCAGCGATAGCGGCTAACGGCGTCTGACTCAGCAGAAATAAGTGCGGAGCCATTTCACACGAGGCTCGCAGGGTTACCCACGCACCAAACCATATATAGCCCCATACATTAGTGCGAACATCCGCCGTGCGTCAATCTCACGGAATATGACGAGGAAAGGACTTCGGCGAAAAGGAAACAGATTTGTCTTATGTTGGCTCACAGGGAATTGACTGTAGATCACTCATGTACAATAGTTCTTTAATGTACTACGCTCTTTCTGTGATTTTTTTTATTGTTCAAACTCTAAAATGCATTAAAATGAAACAATTCAACATCTCAGGAGTGCGCTATGGCACTTCCAGTCTTCAGCCCTGTGACAATGTCCTCTCAGATAAAGTCTCAGGACCAAAATATTCTTTATAATTCAATAATAATATAATAATAATATTTTAAACCTTCAGCAGTTCACTAAAATGTCAAAGATAACTGAGAATAATCTCTTTTCACCTCAGTTATCTTTGACTCTGAGGCTACGTTTATATGATGACGGTCTGAACAGAAGAAGCAAAAGTGGCGTCGCGTCTTCACTTTTTATTCCACGTTTAGGCAAGCGTTTTTGGGAGGAAATCTGCGTGCATACGGTGACGCAAAAGTGTGTGGAATTCGACTGGGTATGCATGCCAGATGGCTAGGTGGCGCTGTGATACATTATCACTATGTCCGTGCACATGGGTAGAATCTTCCTAAATTTATTTGCTTAATTTAATTTACTTAACTTTTAATTTAATTTTAATTTATTTAACTTAATTTACTTTATAAATATAAATATCCAGAAATGGTGACGTAAACGCATATGCGACGTCAGCAGATTTAAGAGTTTTGCGTCATCTGTAGACGAAAACACTACGGCAGAGCCTATTTAAGTTTTCCACTTTGGAGGGCGGTTTCAGTTTTTTGCGTTTTTAAGCCCCCAAAACACTGTCACCGTCTAAACGAAAGGCACTTCCGATAAAATATATTGTCATTTTTACCCGTAAGCGTTCTCGTGTAAATAGGCCCTGATACTACTGAGAAGAACTCAGCCTGAGGCCCTGTTTACACGAGAACGCTTACCAGTAAAAATGACAAAATAATTTGGGGGCTTAAAAATGCAAAAAAACTGAAACCGCCCTCCAAAATGGAAAATTTGAATACGCTCCGCTGTAGCGTCTTCGTCTACACTGCCCAAGACGCAAAACTCTGGTAAAAATTGACGTTGCGTACGCGTTTACGTCACATGCGACAGTACAGGTTTGTGCTTTGTACTGTTGCTTTGTAGTCTAATGTGGTCTGAAGCAATAGTTGAACTTCTTCGTCTGACCACACTGTTTTTTTTTTTTGCTACCGGTCGCCATGTTTTGTTTTGCTTTTCGCGGCGCAGATGAGAAGAAGGAAGATTCTACGCATGCGCGCAGACATAGTGATAATGTATCACAACGCCACCTAGCCGCCTGGCATGCATTCCCAATCGAATTCCACACACTTTTGCGTCACCGTATGCACGCAGATTTCCTCACAAAAACGCTTGTCTAAACGCGGAATAAAAAGTGAAGACGCTGCGTCACTTTTGCGTCTTCTGTTCAGACCGTCATCACATAAACGTAGCCTAAATATGAAGGTTTTGTGTGTTAAACATGTGTGAATGAAACAAAACACAACCCCAGGTGTGTTTTTGATGAGGAAACATTATAACATAGATGAGAAAATAGCGTAATATAAACCCTTTCAGATTGGATACTTTCATTACAAAGTCCAGTGGTACCTCTGTGGATCCTCGCACCACTGGTTTGGAAACAGCGCACAGAGCTTTATGAGATTTGTGACATTGAAAGTGCGGGGATGTTTTGGTCCCTTCATAATAGAGAGTTCATATTGTGATTGTGTTTACTGCGGTGCTCGGGGCCATGTCAGAATGAGTGGGCCGTGTGACGTCAGCTCTTTGCACAGGGATAAACACAGACTTCTGCTTCACGTTACACACATTTTTCAAACTATTTTAGACAAAAGAAAAGGCTTTGTGCGTGCTGGCGATTGTCGTTTATTAGAATATTTGAAAGTTTTGAAGGTTTTTTTGGGCACACAGTTTTACTCTACATTTGAATTTCAAACTCCATTGTCCATCTTTTCATTTGCTACGTAGAGTAAAACAAGTATTGACAATCTGATGCTAATCGATACTAAAACTGGTGTCAAAACTATGTACTTAATTGAACAAGTATTGATACTAAAAATGAACCTTTCCTGAATAGTTTTATAATGATTTTGTTGTGATTTTGAGCTGTATCAGAACAAGTATAAGAGCACATAGACGAGTATACGCCCATGGACCAATGAAGGCCACATGGGAATATAAAAAATACAATTATTTAATATTGATAACCACATTCTAGTGTCTAAATAAAGACAGTTTTTTATCATCATCGTATTGGAATCGATATTGAGTATCAAGTATATTCCGTTGTATCGAAATCCTCTTACTACTAAATACTCCAAATCATGTCAAATACAATGTAATTACATGTCATTTAAAGGTAGTTACCCAGTGTTTTATATTGTACCTCATGTATCAGGTGAAATGTGTGACTTTTGTGAATGAAATTAAAAAAAATCGGACAGTTGAAAACAAATTAGGGCGGGGCGATATGGCAAAAAAAAAAAAAGAAAATCCCAACCTTCTCATTAATCGATCGTTTTTGAGTAGATATTTTCTTTTATAATTGGCAATGAAGCACTATGTAGCACTATGTTTTGGGTGGAAGGTCCGTCACCTGCTTGTTTCTATGGAGATGTCATTGCTCTGCCTGAAATGTTCCACAGTATGACATTAAACAGTTCTGTCTTACATTTATTAAATGTTTTGTACCTTAAAGGGACAGTGTGTAAGATTTTTACCCGTTAATTACTGAAATTGAAGATACCCATTCAAAAATACATTGTTTTCCAAGCCTTTTCACTTCCATCCATTTTGAATACGAGAGCCGCAGAAGGACATTTGGGCTCCGCCTTCGGCAAGGCTCGTGGTTTGGGGTAAACAACACAAGCATGCTGCCGGATCAGACGTCGTAATGGATCTAACACGTGTTTTGGACTAAATTGTTTTACTGGATTTTATTCCCTGGATCCTTACGGACAAATTGAGAGCAAGTTTATGGTGAAATACAGAGTTTGACCTGTGCAAAGCATTCTAAGGTAAGCTAACCTCGTTTTGTGCTTTTCCATATAAAAGCCCCATGTGCTCGAGGAGTGATTGTTGTGCAGGGAAATGAATTGCATAGTCAAAAAGAGGAGACTGTAAGGTTTCATTTGATGTGTAGAGTGTCATCGTACATGATCGGGAATGTGTGTTTTCATGAGAAAAAAAAAAAAAAAAAAAAAACGGGACCGCGTTTTACAGTAGCGGCTCATGCGCGCACCCGGGTGACCCTCGAGGTCTGCCGTAGCTAAAACAGAAAGTGCAATAGAACCATCCACCTATGCGCCACGTATCCTACACACTGGGGCTTTAAAAATAACTATAAAAACAGACATTCTGACTGTGAGCGGGGTCGCCTCTCCACAGATCTGACCTGTAACTTAGTCTGGTTTGGTCTCCATGGAGGTAGAAAAGTTTAATGCCATACTGTGAAACATTCCAGACACTAGCTAATTGATAATCTTAATCAATAAAGGAAGAATTTATGTGAAATAAATTGCCATGTAGGAATGGTCCACCTTCAAATGTTAGCCTGTTTTCTGGTAAATTTCCAACAAAAATGGCTAAAAATATTCCAAACAACTAAATTCTCTGGGTCAATTCAAATAACCCTGCTCAAATATATTATATATCAAATCTATTTTTTATGCAAATTTGAATGCAAAATGTAACTCAATATGCAGATGTGAGCTGTTTGTACAATTTGTCTCTTTATGCAAGTGGAGCACAAAGTCACTGCACTATCCTTGTATGTCGGTTACCCTGCGTAGACCTAAATACATGCATTAACGCGCCATACGTCCAAAAATACTGCCTCCACTTGGCCTCCTTTCTCTACGCGCAGAATAATACAATTGTCCTACAAGTTACATAAACTCATGGTAATTCTAAGTACATGACTCCACAGAGATTTCTATAATTTTGTCGTAGTCATTTTATTTGCAGATCTTTTTATACAGAATTTCATAACTAGCTTGTTAATCTTTCGCTTATAAGAGGATTATAAAAGAGGTCTAACTAGGGACAAGGACCAAGGCTAAACCAGGATTATACCATGGTCAATGAGAAATCCAAAGACTTAACTGCCGTGCTAAGTTAATACAGCGTAACGCACAAATAGTCCGGCAACAGCCAAATCACTGTTTAAAGCTTACTTAAACCAGGACAATCAACATCATGACTAAAACAGAACTAAGTAAGAACCACACACGTTCATACGCCATTGTACGCAGACACTGGGGGGCGAGGTGGGATAAGTATGGCTCCGTTCAGACTCCAGGGCTTAATGCTCAATTTGGATTTTTTTTGCGACATCGTTCACATTTCCAGTTAAATGCGACTTGTATGTGATATTCAGTGTGAACTTTAAACGCCCCAAAAGTGTGCATTGGAGGCCACAATGACTTCACATGCAGCGAGCGTGCTCAGTGTTTATGGAAGTCGCCTAAACAAGGACACTAGTATTGAGCACCTGGAGATTTTAAAGTTGCTGTCGTATCGTAGACAGAACATGGTAACTTATTTGTTTCAGGGAGGAGATTGAGAAGGTGAAGGACAAGGTTTTTGGCCATGGCGTTTTGTGGGTTCCTCTTCAGTAACGCGGCTCAACGCTGGGCTTGTCTCCTAAAATATGGTCCAGTTCTGTTCAGTGCCCGCCTACTTCAGTGCAGAATAGTGATGTTTGTCGTTTGTTGATGACGTGTAGGTCTGATGAATGTGACCTGGCTGTTCAGAAGTTGAAGTTGCATGTCAAAAGATTGGATATGTATCGGTTTTAGAACCACATATCCAAATGGACTGGGACTGGTTAAAAAAATATGATCTGTGACGTTCAGACTGTCATTAAAGATCAGATACAGGTTGCATAGGGGCGAAAAAATCAGATTTGGGTCACTTCAGGCTGCAATCTGAACGTAAGTGTCTTGCCCAAGGACACAATGATAGCATTCATCTTTGGGAGCTGGAATCGCACTGCCAACCTGTGGGTAAATGGATCTGACCGCTCAACCGATGTTTACATCGAGATTCAAACTGTCAACCTTCACATCAGTCGACGAACACTCTACCAAATGAACTTCGGTCTCCACAGCTTTCTCAAAAAAGAAAGTCCAATAATCAGGAAGTGCGTGTTAGCATGCTAGTTGCTATTAGCTTTACTGTCAGCTTTACTGTCACGGCAAAATTCCACTCTGGTCTCCTGAGAGTTCTACAAAAAATCATAAACTCGTGGTGCTGAATAATTAGGAAAACTGTTTAAAATGAACTGTTTTTCATGTCTTTAAAGAAGAAGAAGTGACTTTATTGATCTCACACTGGAGAAATTCTTCTCTGCATTTTAACCCATCCTATATATATATATTAGGAGCAGTGGGCAGCACACACATTAGGGCGCCCGGGGACCATCTCCATGATCTTCTTGCTTCGGCTTGGTCAGGACCTAAGCAGGAGGTACCTATGGTGCATGTTTTGGGTTGATGGGGGAAACCGGAGTGCCCGGAGGAAACCCACCCAGACACGGGGAGAACATGCAAACTCCACACAGAAAGGCCCAGGCGACCCGGGGATCGAACCCAGACCATGCATGCAAACTCCACACAGAACACACACAGAAAGGCCTGGGCGACCCGGGGATCGAACCCGGAACCTTCTTGCTGTGAAGCAAGAGCGCTAACCGCTCAGCTACCGTGCCGCCAAAAAGGGGCATTGTGTAACTTTTCTGGAGGAGGGCCCATCAGATGCTTCTCTCCGTGGAGATGATATTGCTTTGAATGGAATGTTTCACAATATGGCATTAAACCTTTCTATCTTCATGGGGAACAAACCAGTATGTATGTATGTATGTATGTTTTTCTAGATATTTTTGAAATATAAACCACCTGTAATTAAATAAATGTGAGGTAGAGCTGTTGTGTTTTGTTGTAATGCCACACTGTGGAACTTTCCAGGCAGAGCAATCACTGCGTGCACATGGACGAGTGTAATCCGATTGCAAACGGATTGGGATCGTATCGACTTCATGTGCACAGGCTAAGGATCGTATAGGGATTGGTTTCCCGAATCCGATTGGAACCCCTGGCTTAGTAATCTGCTTCGTGTCGCCTTGTGCACAATATCAGATCAGATTGGCGTACTGCGCATGTGCGGGAATTTTCACCAGGGATTTCACCCGGAAGTGGCAGAAGGGCCCGACGCCGTCATAAGTAGCGATTGTTGCCGGAAAAGTCAGACGAAATCATGGCAGTGACGAAAGAATGCACAACACGTACACCAATGCTGCTCCGTCAAACTCCTCGAGTGCCATCTTTGGATACCGCCACATAGTTTGTTGTGTTTTTATTGAGTAGCCATCACCAAGAAGTAGTTGGACCACAGCGCCACATAGCGTAGCGGAGCCGGCCAGGTCGCTGACTATTATCCGATTACACGAGTTTCATGTGCACTGGGATCTAAGGACAGACCACCCGCCGAGTAACGGGATCGGATTTGGAGAAATCCAATCCTATCCTACTATGTGCACGCAGTGATTGACATATTCATAGAAACAAGCAGGTGACGGACCGCAAACCAAAAATTACTTTGACCAAGTTCAAACCAGAAATAAACCAGGACAGTAATATACATGAAAATCACTTAATATTTCAAACTTTTCCCCAAGTCCAATCTAGACAATCACATTTACAGTATCAGCTCCAATGTCCTTCTGTTACGTCCTCATTTTGTCAGAGTTATTTCCATAGCCACGCATGCATAACTACACTGAAAACCCCGATAGAGAGATAGAGATAGGGTCCGGAGTGGTCCCGGAGTACGCTGAATCACTCCAGATAAAAGGCGATTTGGTTCATAATCGGCGTAAATTGGAGCCAACAATCAGGGGTCAGTTTGCTCATCAGCGCGTTCCCCCGTCAGGCAGAGTGCTCGGCCGCCATTCATGTACGCTTCCCAATTATTTACCCACTAATTAGCCCCACAGCTCCAATATCGGCAATGCAATTATGCTCAATCGCCGAATGGAATTGAGGAGAGAGCTAACAATAGCCGGGCTTGTTGGTGCATGATCTGTTTGGTTAAATGGACGATACAAATCCCAATGTCCAGCAGAGCAAGCTGTGTTTAAACGTGTATTGTGTAACTTTTCTGACGGAGGGTCTGTCAAAAGCTTTTCTCCCTGGAGATGTTATTGCTTCGTCTGGAATGTTTCACAGTATGGCATTAAACCTTTCCATCTTTATGGAGACCAAACCAGACCAGAGGCGACCCCACATTGAATAAATGGTAGAGCTGTTTAATGTCACACTGTGGAACATTCCAGGCAGAGCAATGACATATCCATATATACAAGCATGTGACCAATCCTCCATGAGAAAAGTTACACAATGCAGCTTTAAGGGTCCTGTATTACACAAAACTGAGATGTTATAATGTTGTCATCTCATCAAAAACATGTCCGTAGTTGTGTTTTGTTTCATTCACATGTTTGAATAATCCTGTGTTATTAGTTTGTTTACATCTCCGAAGCTCAAAATGCTCTGTTCCACCTTGTGATGTCATGCAGTGGTATTTTTCAAATTAAGTTGGCTCCTTTTACTTTTAGCTGAGTAGAGATTTTCAATTCCAGGGCTGAAATCATCGAAATGATTCTAGAGAAGGTGTGTGGAGTTTAAAAACACAGTGGAGCACTTCCTGTATTACCAGGTGACATCACAAGGTGGAAGTGGGAGTGTTTTCTGTGTGAGAGAAGAACTCAGCCTAAATATGCAGGGCTTGTGTGTTAAACATGTGAATGAAACGAAACACAACTCCGGATATGTTTGTGATGAGGAAACAACATTAAAATATTGATCCGAAAATAGCCAAATATGGGCGTTTATGGCAGGAAATAAAGCTGTTGTAAGTAAATGTCTTAATTTCACAGAGAATGTTAAGTGAAATATAAGATTGTCATTTCCCCTTGGTCAGAAAATGATGAAAGGAAGTGCCTAACAATAGAAAAATCCTAACATTGGTCGAAGACGTTTGGCAGCTCAAACAAGCTGCTTCGTCAGTTCTGGCTAGAGTGCTGGTGGACACTGCCTATATCTGCCTGAAGGGAGGAGCTAACTACAATGAAATTACTCTGAAACTATCACAACTATTTGTTTTCAGTTTCTGTCTTTTGTTTTAAGTTTCTGTCTGGGCTCTTGTTTATCATACTCATTCAGTATCATAATGGGTGTTTCCACACCTCTGGACCTGGCCTGGCTAGCCCTATTGTTTTGTTTGTTTGTTTTGATTTAGGTTTGAGAATGGAATTATATATGGGAGACAAATTGTGTCTGAGCCCTCCATTCCTGTTCAAAGAAGGTTTTTTTGACAAAAATAGCCTCTTTAACTCCCCTCTCAAACCAGCTCGAAGATCTGTACCTCACTGTTCTCAAAAGAATGGCCCGTGGCTTCTAGGTGGAGCTGTACGGCAGATGAAGGTCCACTCTGGCATGCCCGTCGATGCTGTTACCAGCACCTGGAAGCTGTGCAAGGAGTCTTGAGCTTTTGAAAACCTCCAGGTATGTTTTTGATGAGGAAACATTACAGCATAGATCAGAAAATAGCATAATATGGGATACTAATTGCTAAAACAACATATTTAGATCACCATGTTACCTTTTCTTATTCTGAAAACACTATATTTGCCAAAAACAATGTAATGTTTAATAAATCCCGCTAATGAAACTACTGCACATCGAGACAGGTTTGTCAAGTAGTAGTTTGATAAAAGGAGAAGTTCAATTTGTCAACTGGACAAAGTATGTTTGGTTGAAAACGTTTCACCGCTCATCCGAGAAGATTCGTCAGCTCTGGTTCTAGTGCTGGTTAGACACTGCTTATATCTAGCTGCAGGGAGGAGCTCCTAGATATAAGCAGATGTAAGCAGTGTCTAACCAGCACTAGAACCAGAGCTGACGAAGCCTCTCGGATGAGCGGCGAAACGTTTTCAACCAAACATACTTTGTCCAGTTGACAAATTGAACTTCTCCCTTTATCATGGATTCTACCTGGACGACTGAGGGACTTTTCACGCAAGTAGTAGTTTATTGTTTTGTATCTGACGTTTGGTACTGCTAACCGCAAGGAGGGTTCGGAAAGTGCCAGGGAGAGATCGCTAGATTACTCAAACATGCATGCATAGATGACAAATAAAACCACTTCAGTGTTTTTGATGAGAAAACATTGAAAACTATAACTATACTATAACATACCCCCTCTTTAAAGGTGCATTGTGTAACTTTTCTGGTAACTTTCTGTCAAATGATTGTCTCCATGGAGATGTTATTACTCTGTCTGGTCAGATGTGTGGAGAGGTGACCCCACTCACAGTCAGAATGCTGGTTTTTCTAGGTATTTTGGAGCTATAAAACCATCTGTAATTGAATAAATGTCAAGTAGGATCGTGACCGACCTCCAACCAGAAAGTTACACAGTGCAACTTTAAATTCCTGTGTATCCAGTTTGTGTAACGTCGTACAACTAACTGTCACTCTAAGCTCGTACACTTAAAGCCACTGTCACTCGCCTTCTTAATCCCGACTGGGCTCTGCTTTGTAAACATTTTGTGTGGCCGTCCGTCAAGAGCTCACCGCGGTACGCTCTTACCCGCCACTTCTGATTTCGCTCAAGTGGTCAAAGGATTTAGATAACAACTCTGTCACGGAGTAATCAACCAACGAAACTCCACTTGTGAAATTGCCCGCGGCCGTACAGGCTTTCAGGCTACGGTCCCCGGGTTCCGATCGACGTGTAATGTAATGTCTGCGTTGAAACAAGCCGCTTCGTTTGGGTGCAGAGGGATGCTTCCTTTTATGTCCTGTAAGACTGTGCTGGCAAAAGAAGCTGACTCAGAATAAACGATGTGGAGTGTAAGGTTGTGAGCAAGGGATATACAGCAGATGTCACACAAACTAAAACTAAATGTGCGTTTAGTCATAATAGGAGCAATATGTATAATCTGACCTTATTAAAAGGGCTGTACCTGAGTTTTACTGTCTTTAAGAGCGGGGAAATTAGCGCTAGTTAATTTTAAACGGTTTGCAGTGGTCCGAAGTTATTCCTCACTTACCTTATGTATTCAAAGCAGTCTAATTATTCACAACAATGAGTTTATAAGCACTTATAAACTCTCAGCGGAGTTTTGGCACGGCAGTAAAAGTGAAATAGCATGCTAATTGTTTAGATGCTCATTGGACAAATGTCGACCTTATGCTTATACATTAGACTTAGACAAACTTTACTGATCCACAAGGGAAATTGTTTTACATGTACTTCAAAGAACACATATTGTGCTTGAGTTTGCGATATAGTTATGATCTACTATACTTGTAGATCATTGTGTTATCATTTTCCCCTTTTTAAATCGCAATATTGATCTAAAATTACTTAAAGATCCCATGACATGGTACTTCTTGATGCTTTTATATGGCTCCTTAATGGTTCCCTAATACTGTAAATGAATCCTTCTTCAAAATCAACACTCAGTGCATGAGAAACAGAGATAAGATGAGAAAGAGTCATAAATATCTCTCTCAAACACTTTATTCTGGGCGTTGTTGCTTGAATGCAAATGAGGAGAAAAGAGCTGGCCTATAGTAGAGGGTGGGGGCGTGGCCAAACTCTCCGCTCTCAGCTCTCAGCTGATCCATTTCCTTGTTTTTGCACGGGGGAGAGATTTGAAGCGTTCCATTGAAAAATAAACACATTTCCACAGAAAATAAAATTAAACCACTGCTGTTCAAAGGTCCAGAGGCTCAGATAAAGGACTTCCGAGCCTAGAAACACTTGGACGTGCCTCCAGGCAAATAAAAAAACGCATTTCGCATTGCCTAGCGCATTCGCAGTCCAAACTCTCTGGGCGTGATTTACAGAGACGCTGAGTACAGACAGACGGGGGTGGAACTGCATTTGCATTTCTTTTTTCGATCTGACGTCAATAAGGTGCCTTGTTCAAAATCGCCCGTTTGAGCTCCGATTTTTTGTAACGCAGAAAAGGATCGCAAATGCTCAGTTTAGACATTTCGCAACTTTTAACCATGGGGGGGGGGGGCTAAACAGGGTAGGGGAGCTCACATTAACGTTCCAAAACCTCAGAAAGTGAAAATTTCATGCCATGGGACCTTTAATAAAACAAATAAGCCCCTGACTTCTGCGTTAGAAAACTGACGTCATCACAACAGAGTCACACATCATGCTTAGGAGTAAGGATTTTTTATTTTATTTGTACCAAAATGACTACAAAACACTGCTGAATCCGACGTGTATCACTGATTCACAAAATAAAATTGGAGAACGAAGTAAACAGAGCAATGACCATATGCTGGTGGCGGTTAAAAAAAGGGGTTGATTGGCAAAATGGCGTCTCGAAACATGCACAAATCACTCCAAATACAACTCTGTGAGGATAAATGAAAAGTGGAAACAACTAACACAAACAAACAACACAGTTAAAACCTCTAAAAAGTCAATTTTGCATAATAGGTCTGCTTTAAGTAATTCGGTACTTTACAAGGAAAATAGAACAGTTTTGAAACCACTTATTATTCCAGCGGCAAACAATTACAAAACTACAACTGATGAATTCATTTGTTTCTTCCATAATTGCTGTGGTTGTGTTCTTTATTATACATTTTTCTGGCTTGAGTAATTTTAAATACTATTTTCATCAAGACACTTCAAGACACTTCATCCGCCTTGCCTGGATAAATGTGTCAGGGTGGGTCTCTGTAGTGTTAGTTGGAGGGGTAAAAATGACAGCTATAACGAGCCAAAATGCACAAAAACTTCTCGTTCAATTTGTAGAATGGTAGAGTAAAAAAAAAAATGCAGAGATGCTGGATAGATTCCAACATGAGCCTAATAAAATGGCCAGTGGAGGCATGTAGAACTGGGCTGGCACTGACAGAGAGGTGCTTCTCTGGACTAGTAGCCTACTTTCACTGGGGGCTTCCAGTATAGTCCCTGTTCATCGACTTACTTTCCCTTGCCCTTGTTAAAAGAATTAGAGCCTCTTTCCTGATGAAAAATGGAGTTCATTGCTTGTATGGGAGTATGTGCATACACGAATACACAAGGTACTACCAGAATTTGTTCAATTTATCAACAAACCGCTTCTGACCAGGATTTATTATTTAAAGGACCTGTATTATGCTATTTTAACATACCTGGAGTTGTGTTTTGTTTCATTCATACATTTTTAACACATTATCCCTGCATATTTAGGCTGAGTTCTGCTTTCAAATAGAAAACGCGCTGTTCCACCATGTGGGAAAACAAGAAGTGCTGTGTTTTTAAACTCCATACACCTTCACTAGAATCATTTGGACTTGCCAGTCTACCGAACAAAAGGTAGCTGTTCATTTGAAAACTACAACTACAGCTCTGGGAAAAAACAAGAGACCACACATTTTTTTTTTTCTGAAATTAGCATCTCTACATGTATTACAGCCATTCCATTCCAGCGTCTGTTGAATTCCAACACAAACACAAAGCTGAGCTACTTCAGTTCTGGCACCAGGAAAGGAATAAAGTCACCTAAGAACAATGTGAAAGACTTGTGGAGAGCATGCCAAGACGCATGAAAGCTGTGATTAAAAATAAGGGTTATTGTACCAAATATTGATGTCTGAACTCTTCTTAAAGGGATATGCCACCCCCAGGTCAAATTTGGGCATCTCCCCACAGTCCAGAGACTATAATAAGTGGTGGAAATCGTTTTCCTGCTCACCCAGCCATTGTCCGAGTCTGTCGCCACTGACCGCCGCGGTATCAGGTGCTCCTCCGCCTTAGACTGGAGTCTAACGTAGCCAGAGAAAGATTTCGGCCAAAAGGAATTAATTTGCTCGATGCGTTTCCCAATTACTTTGTGTGTAGTGCGCATTCATATCGAGTGCAAATAAATGTGCAAATCAACACGGAGAGCTTGACTTGGTCATTTTGGGTGGGAACTATTTTCCAGTGCGTAAGAATACAGCCGTATCACGCACCACGTTGTGCAACAGGGGAACTCCCTTCCCGGTGCGTAACTGGGATTCCCCTGGTAGCGTGCTGCGTGATACGGCTGTATTCTTACGCACTGGAAAATAGTTCCCACCCAAAATGACCAAGTCAAGCTCTCCGTGTTGATTTGCACATTTATTTGCACTCGATATGAATGCGCACTACACAGAAAGTAATTGGGAAACGCATCGAGCAAATTAATTCCTTTTGGCCGAAATCTTTCTCTGGCGACGTTAGACTCCAGTCTAAGGCGGAGGAGCACCAGATACCGCGGCGGTCAGTGGCGACAGACTCGGACAATGGCTGGGTGAGCAGGAAACGCTTTCCACCACTTATTTTAGTCTCTGGACTGTGGGGAGATGCCCAAATTTGACCTGGGGGTGGCATATCCCTTTAAGTGTAAACATTAGTATTATGTTGTTTTAAAATGAATTTGATCTTGTTTCTTTCTATTGTTTGAGGTCTGAAAACATGGATCATTTTTTTGTTATTTGGACCATTTGTCATTTTCTGCAGATAAATGCTCTAAATGATATTTTTTATTTGGAATTTGGGGGAAATGTTGTCAGTAGTTTATAGACTCATACAAAATGTTCCTTTTGCCCAAACACAAACCTATAAGTAGTAAAATCAGAAAAATTGATATTTTGCTTTGGTCTCTTATTTTTTTCCTGAGCTGTATTTGGATCACAAGGTGGAACAGAGCATTTTGAGCTTTGGAGATGTAGACAGATGAATAATAAAGGGTTACTCAAACATGTGAATGAAACAAAAATACATGGGAATGTTTTTGAGGAGGTAACAGCATTCTAACATGGCTAAAAGCTCACATGAGTCAATTTTGTGTAATACCGAACGTTTAAAATTAGCTACCAAACTTAGGATGTTAGTTGAATTCCCTCACATTTTTGTATAATCCAAAATCACAATAGCAGACGCCTCACAAATATGAACAAAATGACTGATTTAACCAACAGAAAGATGGGTAGAGGTAATCCGTGTTAGAACTCACTGCTACGTCCTGTATGAAAGGTGCATTGTGTAACTTTTCAGGTGGAGGTGAGGTTCAGTCAAATGCTTTTATCCATGGAGATGTTTTTGCTTTGTTTGGAATGTTTCACAGGTCAGATCTGTGGAGAGGCGACCCCGCTTTAAGTCAGAATGTCTGTTTTTCTAGGTATTTTTGAGCTGTAATTGAATAAACGAAAGGCAGAGCTGTTTAATGTCGTACTGTGGAACATTCCAGGCAGAGCAATGACGTATCCATAGAAACAGACCCAACAAAAAGTTACATAATGCACCTTTAGCTTTTGTTTTCAAACTTTTCCCCATAACCTGCCTCTTAACTGTAAAACTAAGGTGCATTTTGACCAAATCATAAATGGAAAAAAGACGAAAATCCATCATATACACTTTAATACTTCACGCGCCTTGACCTTTAACCTTTTATCGAAGAGCGTAATCTTTTTCGTCGCAGTAGTTTTGTGTTCCTTTTTGCTGACTGGTGCATTTTACGGGACCCGCTGAGAGTGTGAATGTATAAGACTGCTGCAGCTCTTCTCCTGACGGTGCACTCTCCACACTTCGCTTCTCTCCCACAGACTTCCTGACGGGCCACCAGATATTAAACATTTACGGTTTACGAGAAAAATGACCCATTATGAGCTCCAAACGCCATCATTCTTATTAATTATTCAAGGCCCAAACTACTGCTACTTTTATTGTTTTACTGGCTGTCATGACTGGCTGCAGGTTCTGGGGTCTAGGTAGTGTCCAGATTCAGTTCAGATCAGCGAGAGGCATTTTAGGTTTAAACTACTTGGATTTAAATATTGAAAGTGGTAACCCAAATGTGAGACTCATTCTCAGTGTTGGGAAAGTTCATTTTCTACATGAACTAGTTCAAAGTTCAGTTCACACATTTCAAAATGAACTTGTACGTTCATAGTTCATAATTGTTTATAGTTAGTAGTTCATAGTTCCAAAAAATGAACTAGTTCATAGTTCTTTTTTTTTTTTCCAATACATTGCTGCGGGCTATTATTTTTCAATATCATTGGATCACATGGATCGGAGATTTCAGATGGATCAGAAATCTGAGACCCTATTGAACGAAGTAATACAGAGCGTTCAGTTCACGTTCACCCAAAATATGAAGGCGTTCATGAACTATCGTTCAGTGAACGCGTTCAGGGAGAACACTACTCATTCTGCTTTCTGCTTGGATAATCGACATAATGGAATAGTGGAAAGTCATGATCAGTCACTATGCTTACATGCATGGGGAACAAACAACATTTTAAATAATCTCTCAGACCTCTCTTGTTCCAGTCTACAACTTTGCAGCTACAATTGCTATTAAAAACAGCTATCATAACCACACTTTTGACGTGGCAAAAGGAGAAATTCAATTTGTCAATTGGACAAAAGTTTATTTGGCCGAATACATTTCACAGCTCATCCAAGCTGCTTCTTCAGTTCTGGTCAGACGCTGGTGGACACTGCCTATATCTGCCTGAAGGGAGGAGCTAACTACAATGAAATTACTTTGAAACTACCACACCTACTTGTATACAGTTTCTGTTAGTTAGGTAAGCCTATTAAATATGCAGTGGGAGTGGAGTGTGGGTCTTGTTAGCAGAACCATTCAGGGTCATAATGGGTGTTTTCACACCTCTGGACCTGACCTGGCACACCAAATAAATAAGCATTTCATTTTCAGATGTGCTATGAACTGCGTTACTCATACCTTACTTGCTATCTGGCATACATATGTAATATTTGCTTAATGTTCTTACTGAAAAATGTATAATTAAGAGTTGAAATATAATAGATTTGCTTTGTGCTGCATAAATAAACACACTGAAGCTCCGGGTGGTTTTACTTTCAGTTTTAAGTCTCTGTTCCTTACCCCATGTAGTTGAATGCCTCTCCTGGTCTCCTAGTGTAAATCGGAGTGCGCTCTTACATGCAGCAGGTGTCCGAGAATGTAACGGCAATTGTAATTCCCAGGTTTACAGACATTTTGGAATATCGTTTTAAATGGGACTTACCTAGTTTTCCAATAAGTCATTTTTAACCTTACAGTTACTGAGAATATAACATGACATGGATGGTACTATTCAGTTCATTGCAGCAGTTCTAATTCAGCAGAGCATGTTTTTTTTATGGCTAAAATAACTCAACTAAAAGCTCCAAAAAATATGTTTTGGAAAAATATACCTTTTTATCTACATAACCAACACTTTGGAATGCTTCTGCTCTGCGGGATCCTTTAAGTGCACAGTATTAAGTCATAATTTGGTTTTAATAAGGCTTCTCTGTGACGCCACACCCCCAACAGAGGATGTCATTAGCGCGTAGGTGAGTTCAGAGGGGCAGGCGATTAACCCAGCTCTGTGAGAGATGAATCAGACGAGCTGATGGAGGGAGGGCCTGATCCAATCTGGTCTACTGTGGAGAGGAAAGGCCAGTCAAGGTGAGGAGGTACACTGCGCTATAGACCAAGTACTACCACAGATCTGTTCTCATTGCTGTGTCTTTGTACAATCAGTCGTGAGAATGTTTTAAACGAGAATTGGTTTGTCACACATTTTGCGCAGAATAAATGGAAGGAAATCTAATATATTTTCTGTATCCAAAAAACTAAAAACTAAACAAAAAAAAAAACATGTCTAATAAGTTTTTTCTCATTCTCAGTATATGGACAGTCAATGTCATTGTCAGTCATTTGAAAGCTCAATCAAGGAAGCTAAATCAATAATTTAAGTTGTGTTTTGGAAGACAGGGGTGGGATTCAATAAGTTTTCCTCTTCCCAAGGAAAAAAACGAATGTATTTGACTGTACATTGTTTACATGTATTTATTTCCTTGTGTTGACTTGCTCGAAATGAATAAATAAATGAAATGAAATGAAAGGAAAGCTCAGAACCTCCAGAATTCCGGTTAAGGTTACAGTACAGTGAGCACCGCAGCAGTGCTCGGGGACCTACCTCCAGATCTTGAGCTAGTCTTGGTCAGGACTACCTTAGCTGGAGGATTTAAAGGTCCCATGGCATGAAATTTTCACTTTCTGAGGTTTTTGAACGTTAATGTGAGCTCCCCTACCCTGTTTAGCCCCCCCCATGGTTAAAAGTTGCGAAATGTCTAAACTGAGCATTTGCAATCCTTTTCTGCATTACAAAAAATCGGAGCTCAAACGGGCGATTTTGAACAAGGCACCTTATTGACGTCAGATCGAAAAAAGAAATGCAAATGCAGTTCCACCCCCGTCTGTCTGTTCTCAGCGTCTCTGTAAATCACGCCCAGAGAGTTTGGACTGCGAATGCGCTAGGCAATGCGAAATGCGTTTTTTTATTTGCCTGGAGGCACGTCCGAGTGTTTCTAGGCTCGGAAGTCCTTTATCTGAGCCTCTGGACCTTTGAACAGCAGTGGTTTAATTTTTTTTTCTGTGGAAATGTGTTTATTTTTCAATGGAACGCTTCAAATCTCTCCCCCTGTGCAAAAACACGGAAATGGATCAGCTGAGAGCTGACAGCGGAGAGCGGAGAGTTTGGCCACGCCCCCACCCTCTACTATAGGTCAGCTCTTTTCTCCTCATTTGCATTCAAGCAACAACGCCCAGAATAAAGAGTTTGAGAGAGATATTTATGACTCTTTCTCATCTTATCTCTGTTTCTCATGCACTGAGTCTTGATTTTGAAGAAGGATTCATTTACAGTATTAGGGAACCATTAAGGAGCCATATAAAAGCATCAAGAAGTACCATGTCATGGGATCTTTAACCTATAGTGCATGTTTTGATGACCAGTGTCCAGAGGAAACCCCTCAGACACAGAGAGAATATGCAAACTCAAGAATCACAAGAGCGATTATGTGATTTGAACGCCTACCTCATATCTGACTGTTAGAGCGCTTGGCCTGGGCCCACCTCGTTCTACGCTCCCCGTTTGTTTTCTCCGCATGAGCCTTTTGATGCTGCGTGAGTCTTGGCCCGATTGGTGAGTTGTGTCACCGTCTCTGTTGGGTTGGCTCTTTTTCCCCTGCTGCCACGGTGCTCCTCCAATCCCCTGCTTGAACCTGTCAGAACCTCACCCAATAAAAGTGTTGTGACAGCTTGCCACACGGCGTGTTAGAAGTGTCTCTTGTTTCTATATTCCGCTGAGTTATTCGCTGTATTTGTGTAATTTTGTACTTTGTATTTGAGACACTGGAGAGCACTATCGACCTGTTCTGTTGTGACTGCCAATTTGGTTCAGAAATGCCTTTGTTGTCCTTTAGTTTATTTGGAACTTTTAATTTATCTTACTCATTTTCATTATTGTATTTACTTACATTTACCTTAATAAAAGCCACTTACTGTAAAGGTGCATTGTAAAGGTTCATTTTCTGCTTGTTTCTATGGATATGTCAGTGTTCTGCCTGGAATGTTCCATAGTATGACATTAAACAGCTCTACCTTGCATTTATTCAACTACAGATGGTTTTATAGCTCAAAAATACCTAGAAAAACAGAGGAAAAACACACATTCTGATTGTGAACGGGGTCGCCTCTCCTCAGATCTGACCTGTAACTTGATAAAAAGGTTTAATACCAAACTGTGGAACATTCCAGACAAAGCGATAACATCTCCATGAAGAAAAGCCTTTGACAGACCCTCCACCCCAAGAGTTTTACAAACGCACCTTCAAATTACAGTTTGTCTGTGTTTACTTTCCTTTATCCCACTGGTTTGTACCTCTGACAACGATCCACACTCCAGCACATGCCAGGTTTTCAAACATAACATTTCTCCTTTTCATTTAGCATTTTACTAAGTGCCGCATCTCTTGGCTCACTGCGTACAAACCTGAATGTGCCTTTATACTGCTACACAGGAGTGATTGTGAGCTCTTTATCCCTCGCTCAGACTCTCTGGGGAGTTAGCAGTTAGCCCCAAGTGCCTCCACCTCCTCCACTGTAGGCTAATGTGTAGAGCTGTGCGAGAGCTTATCAAATCAAGGGCCAATTTACACATGCTATTAGAATATTATCAAGTACTTTTGACTCTGCTTTTCTACTTCACTGTTTATTGGAGAGACACAAAACGGATGCACGTAAATGTTTACAGGTGAAAGGAAATAGACTGTGTTTATTTAAGGAGATAAAGCAAGTTGACTTATAGGAGCTTTTTTGTTGTTATACAGCTCTGGAAAAAAAAATACAAAATAAAATAAGAAACCACTGCATTTTCTTCTGAAATCAGCATCTCTACATGTATTACAGCCATTCCATTCCAGCGTCTGTTGAATTCCAACACAAACACAAAGCTGAGCTACTTCAGTTCTTGCACCAGGAGTGGAATAAAGTCACCCAAGAACAATGTGAAAGACTTGTGGAGAGCATGCCAAGACGCATGAAAGCTGTGATTAAAAATAAGGGTTATTGCACCAAATATTGATTTCTGAACTCTTCTTAAGTGTAAACATTAGTATTATGTAGTTTTAAAATGAATTTGATCTTGTTTCTTTGCATTGTTTGAGGTCTGAAAACATGTATCTTTTTTGTTATTTTGACCATTTGTCATTTTCTGCAAATAAATGCTTTAAACGATAATATTTTATTTGGAATTTGGGGAAAATGTTGTCAGTAGTTCCTCCCGTGGACCCACAACCCACGGGAGGATTCATGGGGGCTGGTGCGTTGTGTTCTGGGCGGCAGATCTGGACTGCTGCCCCCACGACCCAGAAATGGGGAAGCGGAAGAAGATGGATGGATGGATGTTGTCAGTAGTTTATAGACTCAAACAAAAATGTTCCTTTTGCCCAAACATATATCTATAAGTAGTAAAATCAGGAAAACTGATCATTTTGCAGTGGTCTCTTATTTTTTTCCAGAGCTGTAGATTGTGTAGAGTATGTCTTCTGCATTTGAGAGACATGTGCTACAAGTTAGCAGCTGTGGTTGGATCATCTCCAGTTTGGACTGAGGTTTTTCGTGCGTTTTGGTTCTAACATAACGTAGAAGGGACTGGCTGGTCCAGGCACCAACTGCGGAGCCGATCTTACCTTCTGAACAACAGCTACCCTAACCTGGGAAATCCCAGGCTGCTTTCGTTCGTTCCGATCTGAAAGACAGCCTGGCGACTATGGCAAGCGAGCTCTCCAGATTCTGGGAGCCAATCAGAGAGCGGGGAGGGGTGGCAAGATGGTGACGCGTACTACATGACAAACGGAAGCTTGTAGTTTGAACTGACAACTGGCTATGGGCTACGTATATGCCAAATGATAAGACATTCGTAACGCCCAATAAACAGCCGTTGGCGATCGTAAACCACACCTCCGCTACGAGATATTTCGAAGGTCGCTCCCAGACCATATATCACTTGTGATATGGTCAGGTGTAAACCAGGCAACAGCTACCCCAACGTGGCCCTCTCTCCATCCATCCTCTACCTTCAGCGTGGCAATGAAGACATAGATTTAGTCGTGAGTCTAGACTGTTTGATTTTTCTCTTCATATTCTCCAACGCTAATGCAAGCCACAGCGGAGCCATTAGCAGCTAAACTCTTTCCATCGTCATCGGCAACAAAACAACACGGCATCTCCCTGATAAACATCTCCAGCCTTTTATTTACCACAACATATTCTGATTGGCCTTCAGAGGTTAGCGTAGCTCCGGGCACGTTAATCATAGGGACACACAGCGCTGTTAATGGGAAGAGATCCAGAGCCATCTGCCATGTCTGCTAAGGTAAACCAGCGCGATTATTTATCATCCACGGGCTAAATATAGAGCGTCATCGGAGATCCTCGCAGAGCAGGATCAATGGTGTCACGTATAAGAGAGCCGTTTAGCCGATTAAGAGGAGAAGACACTCGAATTAAAGGTCCCAGGGCATGAAATTTTCACTTTCTGAGGTTTTTGAACGTTAATGTGAGCTCCCCTACCCTGTTTAGGCCCCCCCTCATGGCTAAAAGTTGCGAAATGTCTAAACTGAGCATTTGCTGTCCTTTTCTGCGTTAGAAAAAATCAGAGCTCAAACGGGCGATTCTGAACAAGGAAACTTATTGACGTCAGCTCGAAAAAAGAAATGCAAATGCAGTTCCACCCCCGTCTGTCTCTACTCAGCGTCTCTGTAAATCACGCCCAGAGAGTTTGGACTGCGGAGGAGCTACGCAATGCGAAATGCGTTTTTTTATTTGCCTGGAGGAACTTGCGAGTGTTTCTAGGCTCGGAAGTCCTTTATCTGAGCCTGTGGATATCTGAAACAGCAGTGGTTTAATTTTATTTTCTGTGGAAATATGTTTATTTTTCAATGGAACGCTTCTCATCTCTCCCTCCACGCAAAAAACGCGGAAATGGGTCACAGCGCACAGCTGAAAAGGAAAGAGTGGAGAGTTTGGCCACGCCCCCACCCGCTACTATAGGCCATCTCTGTCTCTCTGCAACTGCTGTTGCTACTACTAATACTACTGTTGCTACTGCTGTTGCTACTGCTGTTGCTACTACTACTACTACTGCTGTTGCTACTACTACTACTACTACTGCTGTTGCTACTGCTGTTGCTACTGCTGCTGTTGCTACTACTACTACTACTGCTGTTGCTACTACTAATACTACTGCTCTTGCTACTACTACTACTACTACTACTACTACTACTACTACTACTACTACTGCTGTTGCTACTGCTGTTGCTACTGCTGCTGTTGCTACTACTACTACTACTACTACTGCTGTTGCTACTACTACTACTACTACTACTGCTACTACTACTACTACTATTACTACTGCTGTTGCTACTACTACTACTACTACTACTACTGCTGCTGTTGCAACTACTACTACTACTACTGCTGTTGTTGCTACTACTACTACTACTACTACTACTACTACTACTGCTGTTGCTACTACTACTACTACTGCTGCTGCTGTTGCTACTACTACTACTACTACTGCTGCTGTTGCTACTGCTACTACTACTACTACTACTACTGCTGCTGTTGCTAATACTACTACTACAACAACTGCTGTTGCTACTACTACTATTACTGCTGTTGCTACTACTACTACTACTACTACTACTACTACTGCCACTACTAGTACGACTACTACTGCCACTGCTACTACTACTACCATTACTACTACCATTACTACTACTACGACTTCTGACCCCTACCCTCCTCTGCTGTTCCCTCTGGACCCTCCCTGGACACTGCATCGCACTTGTTTTCCCCCAGACCCCCTTTCTTTGCCTGGGATAATCCCTTTGGACCTCTTCACTCCCCCTGTTTTTCCTTTTCGGCCCCCCTTGTATTTCCCCCAGGTCCTTCAAGTCCCTTAGCCCTTGTACCCAGTAGTGTTTGTTCCCGTGCCCACATCCCCCAATGTGGCTTCTGAGAACTTTGCGAATGTTATTGTGGTTTTGAAACATGCAACTTTAATAATAAAGATACAAAAATAAAAAAAAACTACGTCAACTACTACTATTACTACTACTACTACTACTACTACTACTACTACCATTCCACTGCTGCACTAGGCTAAGTTACAGGTCTGTGGAGAGGCTAACCCACTTGCATGTTTTTGAGTATTTGGGGAAAAAAAAAAAAAAACACCTGCAACTATGTTTAATGCCATACTATGGAATATTCCAGGTAAAGCAATAAATAGTTACATACTGCACCTTGCCATGGGTCCTTAAAGGGACAGTGTGTAAGATTTTTACCCGTTAATTACTGAAATTGAAGATATCCATTCAAAAATACATTGTTTTCCAAGCCTTTTCACTTCCATCATGAAATCAAAGTATTCTTTTGGACTTAGATATAGTCACATAAAAGGGGGATCTATTTTGAATACGAGAGCCGCAGAAGGACATTTGGGCTCCGCCTTCGCCTTCGGCAAGGCTCGTGGTTTTGGGTAAACAACACAAGCATGCTGCCGGATCAGACGTCGTAATGGATCTAACACGTGTTTTGGACTAAATTGTTTTACTGGATTTTATTCGCTGGATCCTTACGGACAAATTGAGAGCAAGTTTATGGTGAAATACAGAGTTTGACCTGCGCAAAGCATTCTAAGGTAAGCTAACCTTGTTTTGTGCTTTTTCGTATAAAAGCCCCATGTGCTCGGGGAGTGTTTGTTGTGCAGGGAAATGAATTGCATATTCAAAAAGAGGAGACTGTAAGGTTTCATTTGATGTGTAGAGTGTCATGGTACATGATCAGGAATGTGTGTTTTCATGAGAAAAAAAAAAAGAAAAAAAAAAAAAAAAAAAGGGACCGCGTTTTATTTATACAGTAGCGCGCACGAGCCGCTAGACCCTCGAGGTCTGCCGTAGCTAAAACAGAAAGTGCAATAGCACCATCCACCTATGCGCCACGAATCCTACACACTGGGGCTTTAAATATTCTTGTTTTATTTACCAAATTTTCTCTCGATCATGAGTTTTGCGACACCTTCACCCCAGACAATACGCTTTTCTCCATCTCCCGAACTGGTTCCCCTCGGCTGGACTTCTGACCCCTGCCCCCTCCGCTGTCCCCCCTGACCTTCCCTGGACACTACATCGCCCTTGCTCCCCCCCAGACCCCCTTTCTTCACCTGGAATGAGCCCTTTGGTCCTCTGCACTCCTCATCCCCCGATGTGTCTTCTGTGTGTTTTGCAAATGTTATTGTGATGTCAAAATATGCACCTTGTAATAATAAAAGATAATTTTTAAAAAGTACATTATGCTTCTTTATCTGAAAACCTTAATCTACTGGAGAATGCCTTCCTTGTCCTGAGTTATAGGAGCCCTAAGATTTTGATTTTAAATTCCATAAACACGACTTATCTGTATCTTCAGATAACAGGTTCAAACCAATTCAGAAAGCAGAATGAGCCTCACACAAGTCTTTTGGGTTGTTCACTAAATCAAAACCAGAACACCTTCAGTCATGAACCAGTGCTAGTGCAGACTCTGCAGCTCAGTGAGGGAATTCTGGAGGTTCTGAGCTTCACATGAGGCCTCTCCATATACTGAAAAAACTGACAAAACTTCACTTCGTGTCCTCTGTCCGCAGGTTAAAGCACTGGCAACCCAGGAAAGCAGAAAGATCACAGGCTACATGCAGTTCATTTAAACCTGGTTCTGCCTTTAAGCCTTTTCACTTAGTTTCCACACACAGTTACTTAAAATTCAGCAAACCCTAAAGTGAATTACTGTAAAGTAGTGGATGATAAATGCAGTAGGGTTTTGACTGGACAGCCCACATATGGTCTCAGTCAGAGCCAGTTTGATCCTCGTCATGTTGCGAGCGAAGTCAGGCCTTGTTTACCCACCCACACGATTCATTCCGCTCTGTATTCACAGCTAAATATACAACGGCACAGAGTCACCAGGAGAGGCTGTTCTATCCGCTCCCCGCTAGTGTTGTCACGATACAAACTCCATTTCAACACTAAAGAATAGGGATGGGAATCCTGTTGAGAACCGGTTCCTGTTGAGAACCGGTTCCGTGTGTTTCAATTCCACGGAATCGATTAGCAGTTTATCTAACGATTCTCTTAACAATTCCAGCCAGCACGAATTACGCACAAAAGTGGTGGGATAGCTACGTGCTTCGCCGCTTCACTCATACGGAGTTTATATACTATTTTTACCTGACGAGAAGAACGTTTGTGAAAATGGACTTTTAACTTCCACTTGGACACATGACACATTCGGGAGACGTTCGGGACAGGTTCGGGACAGGTCCGTTTCTCCGGAGCTCGAGTACAAAGTGCAGTCGGATACTTAGCAGCAGAAAGTCCGAGATATAAGCGCATACACGAATACACGTGGAGACACGCAAATTTTCCGACAACAGAGCGACACGGCGTGAGTCATATTATTATCATATTATTTCTGCATCAAATGGAGATTGGTGAAAGCAGCGGCCTGTGTCAACACTAGACTGTGCACTAAACCAGGACTAAACCAGGACTAAAACAGAACTAGACCAGGACTAAACCAGGACTAAACCAGGACTAAAACAGAACTAGACCAGGACTAAACCAGGACTAGACCAGGACTAAACCTGAGCTAAACCAGGACTAGACCAGGACTATAACAGGACTAGGCCAGGACTAAACCAGGACTAGACCAGGACTAAACCTGGGCTAAACCAGGACTAGACCAGGACTATAACAGGACTAGACCAGGACTAAACCTGGACTAAACCAGGACTAGATCAGGACTAAACCTGGACTAAACCAGGACTAGATCAGGACTAGACCAGGACTAAACCTAGACTAGACCAGGACTAAACTTGGAATAGACCAGGACTAGACCAGGACTAAACTTGGACTAAACCAGGACTAGACCAGGACTATAACAGGACTAGACCAGGACTAGACCAGGACTAGATCAGGACTAGACCAGGACTAAACCTGAACTAGACCAGGACTAAACTTGGAATAGACCAGGACTAGACCAGGACTAGACCAGGACTAGTGCTAATCTTGGTGCTAATCAGTTTGTTCTCCTTTTTTCCCCAAATTAGAATCGATAAGAATTGAATTGTTAAGCAGTATCGATAATGAAATCAGAATCGTAAAAATCTTATCGATTCCCATTTCTACTAAAGAATAGACTCAATACTGATTCCAATACTGCAATGATACTAAAAACAATTTATTTAGACTTTAGAATGTGATTTCAACATTAAATAACAGTACTTGGGCATATACTAGTCTTATGTGCCCTTATACTTGTTCTGATTCGGCTCAAGATACTGTAAATCTAAAGCTTCAGGAAAGGTTCATTTCTGTGCTGTGAATGTGACTTTTTTTTAGTATCGATATTTGTTCAAATGAGCTTCTCGTTTGGATAGTTGTATCTGATTTCCAATACTTTTGATAATCCTACTCCCCACTGTTGCCAAGAGGGAGAAACAACGCATAATCCAAGAATTCTGTGTCGAAATAAATTCCACTTTAAAAACGATGTAAAAATTATGTTAAAATGCATTTCCAGAACTTAAAGTACTGTTAATTAAATATATTATATATATTCAAATAAATAGACAAAACATAGATAAATTCACTCATTAAATAGTGCAAAATAATACAAGTAAAGAAAAGGAAAAGGAAAAAAATCAACACTCACCAAACAAAAATGCTAAAAAATACACCACTATTTTCAAATATACAAAATATTATTATAGAACAATAATTCTACAAATTAAAATCAAGACAGACTTCAAATAAACTGCACCAAAAGTCTATGTTCAAACCAACCAACCAAATGAAAAGTGTGTATGATGTGTGTTGATCCTCTAATTTCAAATTCATTTGGTGCCGTAATGATTGTTGTAAATATAAATGATAGTTTTACTCCAACTGAGAAGCAGTTTGTGAAGAAAAGTTGAAAAATATATTGAAAATTACAGTAGAGAGTATTCTAGAAAGTCCCACACTAATGTCAAAATTTTAATTTATACTTCCAAAACACATTTTTTTCTGATACTTTAGACTTGATTTCAACAAAATGAAGGTCTTTTTTTGTTTTGTTTATCATTTTATTTGTCAAATCGTAATCTCTGTGACATTAGCTGAGTTTTGGCCTATCTCCATCACGGTTGCTAGATAACAGCGATGAAATTCCCTAGTGTGATGTCATGATTTCCAACCGGGAAGTAAAATCTGCCACCTAAAAAAACAGCAGTACAGTGGTCCCTCGTTTATCGCAGGGGTTAGGTTCCAGAAATAACCCGTAATGAGTGAAATCGGCGAAGTAGGACAACTTTGTATTTTACAATTATTATACATGTTTTAAGGCTGTAAACGCCTTAAAACACTGGAATTGACATTTTCTCACATTTCTCTCTCGCTTAAACACTCAAACTTTCATAGATTTTCAACAAAATGTATTAATAGTGAAGCGTGGGGGCGAGGGGAGCGGAGACATGAGTCACTGGATCCGCAGGAAGCACCGGGCTCATCCAACGGCACTGCCACGTCCCGGGACGCGACACACACCAACCCCTTGGAGAAGTGCGTGACACGTGCACTCCTCATCGTGGTCAAATCTGTGACAGAGCAGCACGACCGGCGCAAGGCCGGGGCTGCGAGCACGAGATCGAACCGCGGCGCCCGGACCATACCTCCCCCTCAGGACCGCATCCTCGCAGCCCGAGCCACAAACCAAACACGCATAAACAAACGCAAGAGCCGCACGAAACCAGCAAAGTGATGGGGTGATTTAATTCTGGTTTAGTCCAGGTCTAGACCTGGTTTAGTCCTGGTCTAGTCCCGGTCCCCCCTGCATCCTCCATCTATCAATCGGCAAAGGTCTACAGTCTCTTAGCCAATCAGGACGCAGAACACAATGTTACACACACAAAAATCTGCGAAACAGCGAGGCCGCGAACAGTGAACCGCGATAGAGCGAGGGACCACTGTATTCCAATGTGGTCCAACTTGACATAAGCACTTTAACAGAAAAGTGCAGCTCTTGAGGTCAAAATTTGTTTGCCGTGTACTGTCTGCATCCAATTATAGATGAATCAGCAAGTGTGTGGTTAGCATGCTACTGACTGCCACAGCAAAACTCTGCTCTGGCGTCTGAAATTTGTGAAAAGTGCTTATAAACTCATCACTGTGATTAATTAGAAGAATCGGAATGCATACGCTAAGTGAGGAATAACTTTGGACCACTGCAAACTGTTTCAAATGACCTTTTTCAGTTTTTTCAGGTTTTTAAGACGGTAAAATCAGCTACAGCACCTCTAATCCACAGTTTAATATAGAGCACACCACGGCATAAGGACACCAGGGAAAGGCACCAAATAAATAGCTACTCACAATAATAATTAGCTGGATTGTAGACAGCACAAATGCCTAAAGGTAAAAGAGCCCGGCTTAATGAACACGTCAGCGGTCCCACGTTAGTTCAGACACGAGGGCCAAAACAAACGCCAATGAGTCTTTTTGTGCCTGTTGCTATGGCGAAATGTATTATGGTTGATACAATAACAACTCCAAAAGACTAAAAGCAATAGCAGCTAGCATTGATGTCCATACCACCTGACTGCACTGTGTAACTTTTCAGGTACCACAGAGATGCTATTGCTTTACCTACAATTAAACTTAAATAAGGCTATGTTCAGATTACAGCCTGAAGTGACCCAAATCTGATATTTTCACCCCTACGCGACCTGTATCTGATCTTTTAATGCCAGTCTGAATGACACAGATCTGATTTTTTCAAATGCCACCCAGTCCACTTGGATATGTGGTCCTAAAACCGATACATATCCGATCTTTTGACATGCGACTTCAGTCTGAACGGCCAGGTCGCATTCATCGGACTTACACGTCATTATCAAGTGACAAACGTCAATATTCTGAGCTAAAATAGGCATAAACCGAACAGACCTGGACCATATTTTAGGAGACAAGCCCAGCGTTGAGCCGATAGAATTGCTGGATACCTGCGTTACTGAAGAGGAACCCACAAAACGTCATGGCCAAAAACCTTGTTCAATCTCCTCCATAAAACAAATAAACTGTACATGTTCTGGCTCCAGTACGACAGCAACTTTAAAATCTCCAGGTGTTCAATGCTAGAGTCCATGTTTAGGCGACTTCCGTAATCACTGAGCACGCTTGCTGTGTGTGATGCCGTCGTGTCCTCCAATGCACATGCGGGACACTTTTGGGGTGTTTAAAGTTCACACTGGAGATCACATACAAGTCGCATTTAACTGGAAATGTGAACGACCTCGCAGAAAAATCGTATTTCACAAAAAAATCCAAATTGAGCTTTAAGCCCTGCAGTCTGGACGTAGCCTATGATGCATTTGTTGAATTATGGGTTTAAAAACGTGGATTCTGACCGTGACCGGGGTCGCCGCCACCTGTAAATCTGGCCTGGCGGCTTCTCCTGCTTGTTTCTACAGAGATTGTTTAGAAATGCCATACTTTGGAATATCGGAGGCAAAGAAATAACAATTCCATAGAGACAAATAACTGGTAGACCTTCTAACAGAAAGGTTACACAGTGTACCTTTAAATACGAAGCTCAACTCAAACTCAAACATGTGTGAATAAAACAAAACACACCTCTTGTCTCCATGGAGATGTTTTTGCTATGCCTGATATGTTCCAAAGTGTAGCATTAAACACCTCTGTCTTCTTAGAGTTAATAATATTATGTTTAATGTTACTCTGCTGTCTGTTAAAGGCGATGTACTTGATTTTTACGACGTTAAAAACATAAAAAACCCAGAACTAGTCGGTTTTAAACAGTTTGCAGTGGTCCGAAGTTATCCTCTGTACTCAAAATACACATGCTGAACATCCGAATTATTCACAATAATGAATTTATAAGCATTTTCACAACTTTCACTGATCAGACATAACATGATATAGGTTATTTATTGATTGATTTATGTATTTTTATATATATTTTTTAAAGGTTTATGATATAAATGTACAGCACAGACCAGATTCATACAAGTAAATGTTCATGTGTAGTGGCAGCTAACAGTGTGCAGGTACTTTTCAAATACACAACACCAACAGCCCATCACCAGCAGAGGGAGCACCTCATCAACACTCCACATGCACATTTACAGATGAAATATCTGCATATACAGCTCTGGGAAAAAATAAGAGACCACTGCATTTTTTTAAATCAGCATCTCTACATGTATTACAGCCATTCCATTCCAGCGTCTGTTGAATTCCAACACAAACACAAAGCTGAGCTACTTCAGTTCTTGCACCAGGAGTGGAATAAAGTCACCCAAGAACAATGTGAAAGACTTGTGGAGAGCATGCCAAGACGCATGAAAGTGTGATTAAAAATAAAGGTTACTGCACCAAATATTGATTTCTGAACTCTTCTTAAGTGTAAACATTAGTATTATGTTGTTTTAAAATGAATTTGGTCTGAAAACATGTATCTTTTTTGTTATTTTAACCATTTGTCATTTTCTGCAAATAAATACTCTAAACGATAATATTTTGATTTGGAATTTGGGGGAAATGTTGTCAGTCGTTTATAGACTCAAACAAAAATGTTCCTTTTGCCCAAACACAGACCTATAAGTAGTAAAATCAGAAAAACTGAAACATTTTGCAGTGGTTTCTTATTTTTTCCAGAGCTGTAGACAGCAGATCACTAATGACTACAGCCCTGAGTCTCTTTAAGCCACTTCTTAAGGTTGAATCTGAAATATCCCAGAATGCCACACTCCCTCACAGACACAGGTGGGGAGTTCCAGGCCCCTGCTGCTCTGACACAGAAGCACTTCTGACTCCTGCTTCTTCACAGGATCTGACAAACAATTCTACATGTGGGGCCGCCTGGTTGTGAAAAATCCTGTACACAAGATTAAGGTAAGCGCACAACAACTAGTATGCTGACATGCACCTTCTGATTATTAGACAGTGAAACACTTTATAATTACACGCAGACAGTACACAGCAGAATTACAATACATATGTACAGGTGCACGACATATTTACCTCAAAATACATAGAAATAAACTAAAACTGGTGCAGGCTCTTTAATATCACTGGTCTAAAAATGTTTGGACTCGATCTGCTTCCGAGATAAAAGTGGCTAAATCTCATTTATATTGATAAGATGAACTGAAAATCAATTGATAACTGCGCTGGTTAGCTAATGTATTCAAGATATTTAATTATATTGTTTTACATCAAAATCACATCTGTTTATACAATAGATTTAGGCATTTTTGCTTAAAAGTAATATTTATGTTTTTTGTAAATATTTAACTTGCACTTCTTTATCCGTCAAGAAATAAACAATATCTTAAGACATCAGGTGCACAATTTCGAGGCATCTCTCTTATGTGAATTCAATAAATATTTGATGTTAAAACTGTAAACATATTAAAGTGAATGTATGTGAATGTGCAGACAGGCTTTCAGATAGAACTGTTGCTTGTAGACACACTGTACCTTCTGATAAACTACAGTTTTTGTCTTATTTTGCATAAATTTCCTATTTTGACCCAATACTATATCTTGGAAACTATAGCCAATCACAGGTCTGGACTGGGACAAAAAAATGGCCCTGGCATTTTTGGCTTAGACCGGCCCCTCATAATTAGTCCTGGTTTAGTCCTAGTTCAGACCTGATTTAGTCCTGATTTAGTTCTGGTTCAGACCTGATTTAGTCCTGATTTAGACCTGATTAGTCCTTGTTTAGTCCTGCTTCAATCCTGATTTAGTCCTGGTTTAGTCCTGGTTCACACCTGATTTAGTCCTGATTTAGACGTGATTAGTCCTGGTTTAGTCCTGGTTCAGTCCTGATTTAGTCCTGGTTTAGTCCTGGTTCAATCCTGGTTCAGGCCTAAATTGTGGGCCGGTCTCTAAGTAAAAAAAAAAAAAAAAAAAAGAAGGGCATCGGCCCCTAGGACTGTCGGCTCACCGGGAAAATGCCCGGTATGCCCAATTACCAGTCCAGGCCTGGCCAATCAGCACTTCTGACTTACTTTTTCTTTATTAGTGACCTAAACCAAGAAAAATATCACTACTTTTGTTCCAGAAGCATTTTGCTTGTAGACCAGTGTATTCCAAGATCTAATCCTAAAAAGAATTACACTAAATAGTATTAAGGCTAATAAAATATCTTTCCATATAAATCTTGGCTCTTGTCTCCTCCTCATCCTCTGCTTTTTGATTCACAGTGATAAAGCGCATTCTCACAATACGGCTCTAATATCTAATACTTTTATTTTGGTCTGTGGATGTCCCAGAAAGTGCGCCCCAGAAAGCTCAAGCTAAAATAAGATGAGCAAATACTAAATATCTGGGAGTGCTCCAAGAGGCTGCCCACAATGAAACCATAGTAACAGAGGCAATATAAAAAGGTACACTGTGAACCTACGGGATTTGAAACTGCGCGTCAATATGAGGTTTTCGTGTGGATTTAGAGGGAGTCAGCGTCAAACTCCTCTGCTCTAACTCCTGTGGGCAGTGAGCAGGACACACATGGACCAAAAATACATCATATTATTACATTATATTAGATTATATTACAAAAATCGTACCTTTGGAAATGTTCAAAATATACTCACAACACTGCTATCGTAACAGATTTATTAAAGGTCCCATGGCATGAAATTTTCACTTTCTGAGGTGTTTGAACGTTAATGTGAGCTCCCCTACCCTGTTTAGCCCCCCCCATGGTTAAAAGTTGCAAAATGTCTAAACTGAGCATTTGCGATCCTTTTCTGCGTTACAAAAAATCGGAGCTCAAACGGGCGAGTTTGAACAAGGCACCTTATTGACGTCAGATCGAAAAAAGAAATGCAAATGCAGTTCCACCCCCGTCTGTCTGTACTCAGCGTCTCTGTAAATCACGCCCAGAGAGTTTGGACTGCGAATGCGCTAGGCAATGCGAAATACGTTTTTTTATTTGCCTGGAGGCACGTCTGAGTGTTTCTAGGCTCGGAAGTCCTTTATCTGAGCCTCTGGACCTTTGAACAGCAGTGGTTTAATTTTATTTTCTGTGGAAATGTGTTTATTTTTCAATGGAACGCTTCAATTCTCTCCCCCCGTGCAAAAACACAGAAATGGATCAGCTGAGAGCAGAGAGTTTGGCCACGCCCCCACCCTCTACTATAGGCCAGCTCTTTTCTCCTCATTTGCATTCAAGCAACAACGCCCAGAATAAAGTGTTTGAGAGAGATATTTATGACTCTTTCTCATCTTATCTCTGTTTCTCATGCACTGAGTGTTGATTTTGAAGAAGGATTCATTTACAGTATTAGGGAACCATTAAGGAGCCATATAAAAGCATCAAGAAGTACCATGTCATGGGATCTTTAAAGAGGTGGTATTTTACTTCTATGGGGTATTATCTGCTAACACATAACAGGGTTCCCACTCTTTTTCACTGACAAAATTTCAAAACTTTTCCACCTAAAGTGAATTTTCCATGACTTTACGGCACCGTACACATGTAGAATTTCGCATACTTTTAGGGCTAAATATGAAATGTTAACGCCCGGCTGGTGCATACTACGTTGGGAAATAATAATAATAGCCTAATGATAACTTAACAGAACACTGTAGTTGTGTGAATTCCATGACTTTTCCAGGCCTTGATAATTACACTTTGAATTTCCATGACTTTTCCTGGATTTCCATGTTGTTGTTTTTTTGAAAATGGTGTACAGTGGTACCTCACCTTACGAATGACCCAACAAACGAAAATTTCAAGTTACGAAACGCCTTCACGGTAAATTTTTGTCTCTAGATACGAAAGAAAATTCAAGTTACGAAACGCGAAATCTCAAAAATTCAAATAATGCGCGCTCAGCCACACACATTATACGCTTTTCTCAGACTGGATTTAAACTTTTCTCACATTTGTCTCTCGTTTAAACACTCAAACTTTCATAGATTTTCAACAAAATTATTAATAGTGAAGTGTGGGGGGAAGGGGGAGGGGGGAGAAGACTGCGCTCTGACACGTGTGATAACGCAGCAAGACCCGGCGCGGAGCTGACAGCAGGTCTAGACCAAGGTCTAAACCTGGACTGGACCAGGACTAAACCAGGACTAAACCAAGAGCTCTTGCATGGGTCTCGTTCATGCGTTCATGCGCTCAGACTGCGTGCGGTCCCCTCCTCGCTGCTCCCCTCAGCCGTGACTCGAAACGAAACCAGGAAATAGACCGCGCGCAGCGCTTTAATCCACCTGGTCTAGTCCTGGTTTAGTCCTGGTTTAGTCCAGGTTTAGTCCTGGTTTAGTCCTGGTCCAGTCCAGGTTTAGACCTTGGTCTAGACCTGTTATCAGCTCCGCGCCGGGTCATGCTGCGCTATCACACGTGTCAGAGCGCAGTCTTCTCCCCCCCCCGCTTCCCCCCACACTTCACTGTTAATACATTTTGTTGAAAATCTATGAATGTTTGAGTGTTTAAACGAGAGACAAATGTGAGAAACACGCAGAACACAATGTTACACTATAAAAAAAGTTACACTATAAAAAAAAAAACTTGGATCGGGGCCTTGGAACGAATCAGGCTTTTTCCATTGAAATAGCTACTCAACTTACGAATTTTTCACGTTACGCAACCACTTCTGGAACGAATTACTTTCGTAAGGTGAGGTACCACTATATTTGCCCAAAACAACGTATTAACATTAGCTCTGAGTCTCGCGTGCACCCTGTTAATGAAACTACTGCAACAGGTTTGTCAAGTTGTTGTGTAACGTTTTGTATCATGTTTTTATATATTTATGGATGTTTTAAACTCTGTACATCTTCACTAGAATTATTTGGATAATTTCAGTCCTGGAATTGCTGATCTCTGCTGAACTAAAGGTAAAAGGAGCTGTGGAACAGAGCATTTTGAGCTCTGGAGATGTAGACAGACTAATAATAAAGGCTTACTCAAACATGTGTATGAAACAAAACACAACTCCAGGTATGATTTTAAGGAATTAACAGCATTACAACATGACTAAAAGCTCATAAGAGTCAATTTTGCGTAATATAGGACCTTTAAGGAAAGACAAAAAGCAAGACAACATCCAAGCTTCCCCATGAACCATCTGCAGGTTAAGATGCATTTAGTATTTCATCAATCAACCGGCATCCACCCCTTTAAGGTTTAACTCAATTACACGATATTCAACTTCTTGTGTCAATTTTCCAGTCAAATCCTGTTTACTCAAATACTAAATGGAATATGTATTTATTTGATGTTGCTTTTATTTAACCAGGAAGCCCCATTGAGGCTCAGAATCAATTCAAAATTCAAGAAAGACCTGGCCAAGGTAGCCACGAAAACAACACAAAACACACACACATGTCTTTTTAATTTAATTGTAATTCTAATTTAAGATGTTTCCATAAATAATTCCAAAACCAAAGAACTGGAGGGGAATATCCAACATCAGAGGTACTATATTTTAAAATTTAAGCAAGAAATTTCATCTGAAAACCTAACATGAGGAAAAACTTTCTTACAAATATCACTGTTTTCTTACATTTACGCTTTGAATCCACATGCAGTAGCTCAGCTTACGTTCTTACATTCGTACTACACAGAACCCCAGAATACAGCGCACACACAAGAACTCCTCCACAGAGATGCACTATAGCTCACAGCACCGCCGCTCTCCAGTCTCTACCAGGAGTTATAACATACCCAGGCATCTGCTCGCATTTCCCCAGGCGTCTCATTCCACTTGGCAGGGCATCAGGCGCAAATATCTCCGGGACATGTCTCCGCATCTCTCCCTCTCCTCTCCTCTCCTCCGCCTCGCCGATATCTCCCAACGCTTTCTATCCTCAACACCGAGCCTGTTATTACGGCTACTACTACAAATGCATCTGCTGCCTCCTCTCCTCCCTCCTTTCCCATACCTCCTGGCTCCTCCCCTCCTCCAGCTCCGTCGGCCAATCGGAGCGCCCGTCTCCTGACCCTGCCGCTCGGTGCTCGGTGCAGCTGGTCTCACAGTGGGGTTGGGAGAGAGAAGCAGATAATCGCGTTTCGAGGCTATAGGTAGACTTCTTAAGCGTCCTACATTACACAAAATACATTCTTGTGAGCTTTAAGCCGTGTTCTAATGTCAAAAACAGACCTGGAGTTGTGTTTTGTTTCATTCACACATGTTTGCGTAACCATTTATTATTAGTATGTCTATATCTCTAAAGCTCAAAATGCTCCGTTCAACCTTGTGATGTCATGAAGTGGTAGTTTTCAAGTTAACAGCTCCTTTTTTACCTTTAGTTCAGTAGAGATGGGCAATTCTAAAGCTGAAATCATCCAAATGATTCGAGTGAAAGTGTGTGGAGTTTGCAAACGCAGTGGAGCACTTCCTGTACTACCACATGACATCACAAGGTGGAACAAGGTGGAGTGTTTTCCATTTGAGAGATCCTAATATTGGTAAACAACATTATAACAGATCAGAAAATAGTGTAATATAGGTCCTATATTAAACATAAAATTCTTGTGAGCTTTAAGGCACTGTCACCTTTCATTCACACATGCTTGAGTCAATTATTATTAGTAGTAGTATTAGTAGTAGCAGTGGTAGTATTAGTAGTTGTAGTAGTAGTATTAGTAGTAGTATTTATCTATCTATATCTCTGAAGCTAAAAATGCCGACCTTTTACCTTTAGTTCAGTAGAGAATGGCTAAAACTATCCAAATGAGTGTGTGAAGTTTAAAAACACAGTGGAGCACTTCCTGTACTACCACATGACATCACAAGGTGGAACAGAGTGTTTTCCGTTTGAGAGATCATAACATTGGTATTTAATTATTAAGATCTGTAAAAGATTATACGAGACGCAAACATTTGGGATTTTGGCCTGTTTTCAACCAAATGACACCAAAATTTCCATAAATTCTGTAGCCAAAATAAAAATAAATACATTTGTAAATAAATAATTAAAAACAATAAAATAAATACATATGCATACACTGTGTAAATACAATACACCTACAGCAACTAAAACCATCTGTAAGTTTTCTATTGACGACAAGTGCCTTGTGTTTACACTGCTGTGGGTTAGAACCTTTATTTACACTTGTAAATAAAGGTTCTGTTGTTTTCTATGTGTCCCTGAATGCAGCATTTACAATCAGCAAGGTCAATAACACCGGAGAGACAAGAAGTGCTCAGATTTTCATTTCAATTTGACTGACTTTTACGTTTACAGGGGATCCTCGGGTTACGACGTTGATCCGTTCTTAAGACGCGTCGTAACCCGAATTTCGTCGTAAGTCGGAATTTGATTTTGATCTTCCAACCAAAGCACCAATAACCTTTCCATCTCAATAATTAGACCACTACGCTGCTTGGTTATCACTGCCGCTTTCATAGGAGCGGATCAGAGCCCACATCAGGTACTTCCGCCCACATTGGGCACGCACACGAGGCCGTCTTCTTCTCCCTACAACCACAACAAAGCGTATTCTTCCGCCGTGCGCCGTGCGCCGCGCGCCGTTCGCGTTTGTTTACGTCGCTTACCACGCTAAACCGCGTAAGACGGAATGACGCGTAATCAGTACTCGAGTTGAGGGGGGATGGGGGGGGATGGCATCCCCCCTGTGGGAAAAAATAGTCAAAATCATCCCTCTTCTAAAACGGGCATCCCTTCTTCCATCCCTTATGGCATTTTATCAATCAGGCATGAAAATCCCTAAACTTTTGGTGAATTTCGCCGTTTTTAAGTCAAAATGGCCAGTGCGCTCCAGCTTCCAATCATGTTGCAGCATAATTACGCACCGATACGCGCTCCCGCCAATCATGACGATTGCCGCTGTTGTGTTTGCGCCTGTTCGCCGATCAGCTGTGAGCCTGATATTTACGCGGCATTTCTAAGAGAAGAAGAATCCTTAACTTCCTACGTTAATGCTACGTAAGAAGGAACTCTCGCCTCAGGACACGGGATACGTTCGGGATTATGTCCTTTTCTCCGGAGCTCCGGATTATTAAAGACAACACGGCAAACTGTTAGAATGGAGCTGACCGCATTCTTATGGGTGAGTCATATTATCAGATTATTTCTGCATCTATTTCGGCACTAAACCAGGACTAAACCAAGACTAAACCAGGTCTAAACCAGGACTAAACCAAGACTAAACCAGATCTAAACCAGGACTAAACCAAGACTAAACCAGGTTTAAACCAGGACAACTAAACCAAGACTAAACCAGGTCTAAACCAGGACTAAACCAGGTCCAAACTAGGACTAAGCCAAGACTAAACCAGATCTAAACCGGGTCTAAACCAGGACTAAACCAGGACTAAACCAGGACTAAACCAAGACTAAACCAGGTCCAAACCAAGACTAAGCCAGGACTAAAACAGGTCTAAACCAGGTCTAAACCAGGACTAACCCAGGACTAAACTGGGACTAAACCAGGACTAAACCAAGACTAAACCAGGACTAAGGTGTGTGTGTGTGTGTGTGTGTGATAACATATATCCTGTGTATTATTGAATGATTATATGGACTTTTTGTTATAAAAGCATTTCCATTTTAACAAAGTACCTTCTAACTCTGCCCTGCCCTGTAACACCACAGTGATGTCAGTGATGGGGGAGGGCTTAGCTTAATGCCCCCCACCCCCCCGTTGGTGAAAAATTTCACCATCCCCCCTGGTTTCATTTTACAACTCGACTACTGCGCGTAATATATATATATATATATATATATATATTTTTTTTTTATGGGGGCGCGTTCGTAACCACGAAACGGCGTAAGTTGAAACCGTCGTAACCCGAGGACCCCCTGTACTTGAATTTTACTGCGTTCTTAAAGAGGGGGTATTTTACTTCTACGGGGTATTAACTGCAAACATATAACATAGATCACCATGTTACCTTTTATTATTCAACGAAAACAACATTGTAACATGTTTTGTAAGTTCCACTTTCGTTTTTGACGCTCTGAGACTGCCCTTCCTTTGCTCTCCACGCTATGTCACCCCCCCTTCAGAGCGCGATCACAACACAATCGGCGCGCGTTGCGTTAATGAACCTCCTGCACACCGCATCAGGTTTGTATCATGTTTTGTTTACATTTATGGAGAATTGTCGTGTGGGAGCAGGGGTGACGTTGGCTTGTGGGCGGAGCTTTGCACAGAATCTAAAAGCTCGCCAAGATGGGGGCGAATAGTGCGTACGGGAGAGATCGCTAATTTACTCAAACATGCATGGATGACATTTAAAACCTCTTCAGACATGTTTTTGACGAGAGAACAACGTTATAACATTTTATTTTTTTTAAATAATGCCCCCTCTTTGCATTGTGTAACTTGTGTAACCTGCTTGTGTCCATGGAGATGTTATTGCTTTCCCTGTAATGTTCCAAAGTATGGCATTAAACTTAACAATCTCCAAGCAGAAGACCCCACGAGGACATTTACAAGTGAGATCTATGAAGAGGTGACCCCACTCAAACTAAATATGAATGTTAAAGGCATTTTTGAGCAATTAAAACTCACATAATTGAATAAATGCATCTTCTGTAAGTTTAATGCCATATTGTGGAACATTACAGGCAAAGCAATAGCAGACCCCCAATCTGAAAAGTACAAAGTGCACCTTTAATATTGTAATGTGTGAATGAAACAAAACACAACTCCAGGTCCGTTTCTGATGAGGTAGCAACATTATAAGATGATTAAAAGCTCACAAGAGTCAATTTTGTGTAATCTAGGACCATATAGCATTATTTATTCATTATTCAAATTGTATCCATGGAAACAGTGAATATTATGCAAATCAAGGCAATTTAAACAATTCCTACATGATGAAAGAGATGTACAATGCCGGCATAATTATAAATACATCATTATTTTTTTTACACTTCATTTGTCATGGATTGTCACAGCAGATCTTTTGCATGGTGATTTGGCAGATTTTAACGCGAGATGCCCTTACTCTCACAATTGTGGTATCAAACGACCTACTTTCTACTTTAAAGGCAGAAAAAACAAAGCACAAATATTTCTCAAAATTTCTCTTATTTCACAAAAAAACAACAACAAACAAACAAAAAAACATCAATTTCATCTTCAACAGTTGACAGTTAACGCCAAAATATATGCATCTGTTGAAATGACTTGATGAAGACTACTTGAACAGTTGATTATAACAGTGCCTGTGGCTGCATGAGGCTGCTGTGTGCACTGTTAGCATGCTAGTTGCTTTACTGTGACGTCCATACTCTCCTCTCTGGTCCATGAAAGCTGTGAAAAGCACTTTTAAACTCATTGCGGTGAATAATTCCGGTGTTTGGAAAGCGATTATTGTGAATTTTTCACAGTGTAATATGGGCCCTTTAAAGATCCCATGACATGGTACTTCTTGATGCTTTTATATGGCTCCTTAATGGTTCCCTAATACTGTAAATGAATCCTTCTTCAAAATCAACACTCAGTGCTTTAGAAACAGAGATAAGATGAGAAAGAGTAATTTTTCTCTCTCTGGAACACTCCATAATGGGCGTTGTTGCTTGAATGCAAATGAGGAGAAAAGAGCTGGCCAATAGTAGAGGGTGGGGGCGTGGCCAAACTCTCCGCTCTCGCTCTGAGCGCTCAGCTGATCCATTTCCTTGTTTTTGCACGGGGGAGAGATTTGAAGCGTTCCATTGAAAAATAAACACATTTCCACAGAAAATAAAATTAAACCACTGCTGTTCAAAGGTCCAGAGGCTCAGATAAAGGACTTCCGAGCCTAGAAACACTCGGACGTGCCTCCAGGCAAATAAAAAAATGCATTTCGCATTGCCTAGCGCATTCGCAGTCCAAACTCTCTGGGCGTGATTTACAGAGACGCTGAGTACAGACAGACGGGGGTGGAACTGCATTTGCATTTCTTTTTTCGATCTGACGCCAATAAGGTGCCTTGTTCAAAATCCCCCGTTTGAGCTCCGATTTTTTGTAACGCAGAAAAGGATCGCAAATGCTCAGTTTAGACATTTCACAACTTTTAACCATGGGGGGGGGGGCTAAACATGGTAGGGGAGCTCACATTAACGTTCAAAAACCTCAGAAAGTGAAAATTTCATGCCATGGGACCTTTAAAGGACTAAGGCTGTGTCCCATTATTCTGTCTTACCCCTTGCCCTTGCCCTACCCCTTTATCTATGTCTTTCTCTTGTCCCTCGATACCGAGCTGAGAGGGCTCGGGGTACAAATGTTCCCCTACGAAATGGGACGCCACTCGATTACCGTTTGCGTCATCATTCCTTGCCTCTACCTGACTGCTACGTCTACAGAGGTGACAACAATTGACGCCAACAAACGCAAACAAATGTCAAAGATTATCAGGGACCCCAAATTGTAATTGTAAACCATGCTAAACTGTTAATTGGTAATTACAACCGCTGAAAATACATTTATGAGACTCCTTGGCTGGTCGATGTGATGCCATCTTGATCCCAAAACCTGCCTGAGCTTGAAGGCGTGCCCCTTCGTTTCAAGCCTGGTCGAGAGCTTACTTCGTTTCAAGGGGTATGTAGTTCATGTAGGTCACATGAAGGGGTAGGGGTAAGACGAAGGGGTAAGACAGAGAAATGGGATGCAGCCAAAATGTCTGAACGGGCGATGGACGGGCGGTGCGGTGCGACCATACAGTACAAACCATAGATCGTGTCACAGCTCTCAACATTGATTGGTTAGATCTCTATCTTTATGAACCACATTATTTATTCATGTCAACGCATTGGGACACACTATAAATTGTCACTTTTATGGAGTGATTTTTCTTTTTTTTCCAACGCATTCAAAGCGCTTTACATCAAGGAATCACCCATTCACACACACACACACGGCGTTGTACACAAATACTGGGGGTGAAGTGGATTAAGTATCCAAGGACACAACAACTAGGGCTGGGAATCTCAAGCTCCCTCACGGTATGGCGATACATGCAATAATCAATATATTACATGGTATTTCTTTGTTAAACCACTACCTGCTAAAAGTTCATATGAAATACACCAAACTGTGAATATATGAAATACATGGGATAAATAAGAAACAGAATTGTAGAGCTGTCACAAAATAATTCAGTAAAATACACCAGAAAATATTCAAGGACATACTGTAAATCGCCCACAATAACCACTCTCTAACACCAAGTTTATATGAAAATTTCAATATTTTTGTGCACTACCAACAACAAAAGTATTCATCTGTGGGAGCTGTAACTGCACCGCCAACAATGTTTATGTTGGGAGTGGGATTTGAACCTTTAACCTTCAAATCCGTAGGCAAACACTCTCGCAGCGGAGCTACTGTCGGCCCAGCCCTGCATCTGATCAAATCCTCACATAACACATTCGCACGGCGAGTTAGAAGAAGCGTCTTGCACGACGACGCAACAAGAAATGATCCGGTTGGAGCTGGGAGCCAAAGTGCCCACCCTCCAGTTATAGGACGACAACAGCACCGCCTGAGCCACTGAGATTACCAGAAAACAAGTCAATGGCACTAACAATAAGACCGACAGAGTGTGCAATTATGTGTAGATCGTTAAACATTATGTGGATCTATGGTCAATATTTATTATTTGGTGACTTCATTTTCCCCTTAATTATTAATAGACAAATTCAAGGAAACCAGAAATGTTGACAAAATTCTTCTTCAAAAATAAAATAAAAAATACATGAAAATTAATATTTTTTTAAATAAAATTGTTGATGAGACAAAAATTTGACCAAATTTTTTTTTTTTTTTTTGAGAAATACAAATTCTACAATATGTAATTTCTATTTTCTCATTGGCCTAATTACACAATAAATATATCAATGCATAATTATCTTTTAAATCCTTGCATGTTCCTCACAGATGGAGACTAAAACAGGTGAGACTACTCTTTTCACAGTTTTTTTTTATTGTTTTAAAAAATTTGCGAATCTTATAATTTACTGTTTAACTGTTACCAAGCAGCCATAATGTAAACAAGTCTAAATTAAACAATAATTCTGATTAGATTAATAAAAACAGATAACAACATCTTTATTTTGTCATATAATCAAAGTTGAAACGGCTAGAAAAATGCATAAATCGTCTCTGCATTTTGGGTGGAATTTTCCATGTCGATGACACAGGAAGAGGTATTCCGTTTTAGAACTGTATTTTCGTACTTTTCTCCTCAACTTTTTATCCACAAACTGATACTTCTATGATAAATATTGATAACAGGTACTTTCCCACCAAACTAAGACATGTCATATGCACTTTAAAGGTGGAGGGTGCGTCAAATGTTTTTCTTAATGGAGATGTTATTCCTTTATCTGGAACGTTTCACAGTATGGAGTTAAACCTGGTTTGGTCTTCATGGAGACCAAACCAGCCCAGACCAAGGCCGCATCCCATTTCTCTGTCTTACCCCTTCGTCTTACCCCTACCTCTTGGTTTTGTGCGTTCATGTGAGGGCAAGGGGTGTCCCGATTCTAATTTTGATCAAGGACTAGGGCCACGACCTCGGGCTACATACCCCTTGAAACGAAGTAAGCTCTCAACCAGACTTGAAACGAAGGGGTACACCTACAAGCTCAGGCAGGTTTTGGGATCAGGATGGCAGCGTCACATCGACCAGCCAAGGAGTCTCATAAATGTATTTTCAGCAGTTGTAATTATCGATTAACAGTTTAGCAAGTTTACAATTATGACGCTTATGTTCTACGTTACTTTTAGTGAACTGTTGTTGTGGTGCCTGTTTAGCCGACGTTACCATTTTCATCGAACTTTCATGTATAAAGGAGCTAGTTTTTTGTCGAGCTGAGTTACCCGACAATCCTTGACATTTGTTTACGTTTGTTTGCATCAATTGTTGTCGCCTCTGTAGACGGAGCAGCTCAGGTAGAGGCGAGGGACGATGACGCAAACGGTAATCGAGTGGTGTCCCATTTCTTAGGGGAACATTCGTACCCGTAGCCCTCTCGGCTCAGTATCGGGGGGCAAGACAAAGACGTAGATAAAGGGGTAGGGGAAGGGATAAGACTGAGCAATGGGACGCAGCCCAATTTACAGGTCAGATCTGTGGAGAGGCGACCTCGCTCAGAGTCACGGTCAGAATGCCTATTTTCTAGGTATTTTTGAGCAGTAAAACCACCTGTAACTGAAAAAAATGTAAGGTAGAGCTATTCAAACTGTGAAACATTCCAGAGAAAGCAATAACATTTCCGTGGAAAAGTCACACAACGCACCTTTAACAAAATAACATACAGTGGTACCTCACCTTACGAATGACCCAACAAACGAAAATTTCAAGTTACGAAACATCTTCACGGTAAATTTTGGTCTCTAGATACGAATTAAATTTCAAGTTACGAAACGTGAAATCTCAAAAATTCAAATAATGCGCGCTCAGTCACACACATTATACGCTTTTCTCAGACTGGATTTAAACTTTTCTCACATTTGTCTCTCGTTTAAACACTCAAACTTTCATAGATTTTCAACAAAATTATTAATAGTGAAGCGTGGGGGGAAGGGGGAGGGGGGAGAAAACTGCGCTCTGACACGTGTGTAATAGCGGCATGTGTGACAGCTGACCCGGCGCTGCCAGCAGGTCTAGACCTGGACTAAATCAGGATTAAACCTGGACTAAACCTGGACTAAACCTGGACTAGACCTGGACTAGACCAGGACTAAACCTGGACTAGACCTGGACTAGACCAGTTGGATTAAAGCGCCGCGCGTGGGTCTATCCTGGTTTTGTTTTGAGTCACAGCTGAGGTGAGCCGCTGCTCGCCTGCAAGAGCCGCGGTCTAGACCTGCTCTCCAGGGCCCCCCAGGCACGGAGCCCCAGACATCCAGGGACCCAGGGGGACACTGCCAGCCCGCCTTAAGAGCTCCCTAAGCGGGCATGGGTCCGGGGATTGTCCCGGTCACCAGCCTGGAGGTCTTGAAGAGGCCGACCTCACGGTTCTGTCCATGCCGCTCTGTGAGCACCTTACGCGGGCAGGTCTAGAGCAGCGGCTCGCCTCAGCTGTGACTCGAAACAAAACCAGGAAATAGACCCACGCGCGGTGCTTTAATCCACCTGGTCTAGTCCAGGTTTAGTCCTGGTTTAGTCCTGGTTTAGACCTTGGTCTAGACCTGGTTTAGATCTTGGTCTAGACCTGCTGTCAGCTCCGCGCCGGGTCATGTGCGCTATCACACGTGTCAGAGCGCAGTCTTCTCCCCCCTCCTCCTTCCCCCCACACGCTTCACTATTAATAATTTTGTTGAAAATCTATGAAAGTTTGAGTGTTTAAACGAGAGACAAATGTGAGAAAAGGACGCAGAACACAATGTTACACTATAAAAAAAGTTACACTATAAAAAAAAAAAAAAACTTGGATCGGGGCCTTGGAACGAATCAGGCTTTTTCCATTGAAATAGCTACTCAACTTACTAATTTTTCACGTTACGAAACCACTTCTGGAACGAATTAATTTCGTAAGGTGAGGTACCACTGTATTTCTAATTGGAATCCACAGGGTTAAACCATATATATATATATATATATATATATATATATAATTTTTTTTTTTTTTACACAATGGCCATTATTTCACTGTGTTTACCAAACCTACCACACAACAAAACACTCATATGCACTTCAGTCAATGTAATTACCCCTCATTAAAACTGACATACGAAATATGGTTATCTAAAATCCAATACTGGCTCCCCTTTTTGCTGAATCCTCACAAAACACACCGGCCTGGAGGTTGTTAAGATAATTTTCACCCAATAACAGCTAGTTTAATGAACCATCACAAAAGGAGCTAATTGCAGTCACTTTTATAGGATACTGTTCATTTTCTGGTCAATACCAGCCCCTCCCACGGGACGCAGACCCATCTATGGATTACATCGTCTTATTAGATATTGATCGATCACATGACAAAGGCCAGTGTGGGAGATAGTGTCAGAAAATAACCAAGGCATTTTCATTTGTAATTGCTCTAGGGCAAAGGGTGAGGTAAGGTTAAGCTACATCGTACGTTACATTGTCGTAAAGGTGAATTGTTACGACATGTTAGAATGTCATTACCTTTTGACCTTTTGTTTCATTCACATGTTTGAGTAACCCCTGTTTAAATCTCCAAAGCTCAAAACGCTCTGTTCCACCCTGTGATGTCATGTAGTTTTAGTTTTCCAAGTGAACAGCTCCTTTTATCGTTTGTTCAGTTCTAGTGAAGGTGTATGGAGTTTAAAAACACAGTGGAGCACTTCCTATTACCACATGCAATGGCAGGCGCAGTACTCAGTATTGTTACTTACCTGAAGTAAAAGAACAGATGTTGAAGCAAAAAAACAACAACTAAACTACAGTAAAGTATCATATGAAAAATAGTCAAATGTAATAATTATGATAGAATTTTTGGCTGAATTTTGTTCAACAGAAACAATTAAATCTTTTTTTCTAGCAATTTTTATTTGTATATTTTTGTTTGCTCAAAATAAGCATGTGTTAAAAATAAAGCAGATCTCACACAGTAATAAAAAATACTTTTACTTTTCAGTTCTGTTCAAAAATTTTAAAATTTACTGTCAATTTAACACGTTAATTAGATTCATTAATTATACTGCAAATTAACGCATTATAAAAATTAACGCAATCAATTACGAGTGGCAATTCAATGCGCGCACATTTTAAATTTGGCGTGCGGGGAGCAAATCGCTGCCAGGGCCTTTGAACGGCAAGTTTATTTATAAAAAGAACGAAGACGGGACGATCAACAAGAACGCGGTGATTTGTAGCTTTTGTCAACAAGAAATTTCCGATCACCGAAGCTGCTCCAGCCTGACGGATCATTTGAACGACAAACACGTCCGGACAAGTTCCACTGTTACCGGTGAAAGTGCGCACTTCACCAAACCATCAAACCACGCTCGCAGAATTTGGGAAACGAATGAGCAAAGCGACCGCATGAAAACTGACGAACTCAATCACAAAGTGGGTTCGTTCGCTCACTCACTCACTCACAATCTCTCTCTCACACACTCTTAAAATGCGATTAATTAGATTAATTAATTACAAATCCTGTAATTAATTATATTATTTTTTTTAATCACCTGACAGCACTAGCACAAATATTTATGCTTAAGTACAGTACTTTACTATTTTATACGTTTCACCACTGTCCACATGACATCACAATGTGGAACAGAGTGTTTTCAGTTTGAGAGAAGAACTCGGCCTAAATACGCAGGGTTTACGTGTTAAAGGGCCATTAAACTCCCGAAGCTTTACTCCGCCCCTAAGCAAAAGTCGAGTTATAAAATGAACCAGGGGGGATGGTGGAAGGGCAGGGCAGAATTAGAAGGTACTTTGTTAATATGGAAATGCTTTTATAACTAAAAGTCCATATTATCATTCAGTAATGCACAGGATAATATGTTATCACACACAGTCTTGGTTTAGTCTTGGTTTAGTCCTGGTTTAGTCCTGGTTTAGACCTGTTTTAGACCTGTTTTAGACCTGTTTTAGTCCTGGCTTAGTCTTGGTTTAGACCTGGTTTAGTTTTGGTTTAGTCCCGGTTTAGTCCTGGTTTAGACCCTGTTTAGATCTGGTTTAGTCTTGGCTTAGTCCTGGTTTAGACCTGGTTTAGTCCTAGTTTAGACCTGGTTTAGTCCTGGTTTAGTGCTGGTTTAGACCCGGTTTAGATCTGGTTTAGTCTTGGCTTAGTCCTGGTTTAGACCTGGTTTCGTCCTGGCTTAGTCTTGGTTTAGACCTGGTTTAGTTTTGGTTAAGTCCTGGTTTAGTCCTGGTTTAGTCCCGGTTTAGTCCAGGTTTAGACCCGGTTTAGATCTGGTTTAGTCTTGGCTTAGTCCTGGTTTAGTCCTGGTTTAGACCTGGTTTAGTCCTGGTTTAGTGCCGGGTTTGTCCCGGTTTAGTCCTGGTTTAGACCTGGTTTAGTCTTGGTTTAATCCTGGTTTAGTCCCAGTTGAATCCTGGTTTAGACCCGGTTTAGACCTGGTTTAGTCTTGGTTTAATCCTGGTTTAGTCCCAGTTGAATCCTGGTTTAGACCCGGTTTAGACCTGGTTTAGTCTTGGTTTAGTCCTGGTTTAGTTCTGGTTTAGTCCTGGTTTAGTCCTGGTTTAGTCCTGGTCTAGTCCTGGTTTAGTTCTGGTTTAGTCCTGGTTTAGTTCTGGTTTAGTCCTGGTTTAGTCCTGGTTTAGTTCTGGTTTAGTGCCGAAATAGATGCAGATGTAGAAAGCTCACAGCTGATCGGCGAACAGGCCGATCAGCTGTGAGCGATCGGCCTCACAGCTGATCGCTCAACTCGAGTACTGGTGTGCGAGTAACTTTTTTTTGCTGAAAACGCGCGGTGCCTGCATTAACTTACAGATTTTCTGGGCACAGAAGCGCTGTGAACAGTGGCTACACTTTTGAATTGTTTAAAAAAAATTCAGCGTGAGAAATACCATGTGTGGCGTGTGAGCGTGTGAACACGTCGAATTGCGTGTGTCACACTCTCAAAGCGTGAGACTTGAGAGCCCTGCGGGTTGACTGACAGTTTCAACAATCACACACGGCGTGGACCGGTGCGCTCCAGACTTTGAAACAGAGCGGACATTGTGCTAGATCACGCCGTTTTCCCTTTTCTCCAGACACGGCGGGACATCGCAGTGCCCGGCCGTGCCAAGTGGAGGCGGTGCTCGTCACGTAATAACCTCAGAACAGCAGGTGACTCTTTGGCGGGTGTTAGTCCAACCCGAAAATTCAAATGTTCTGACTAGAGGCCGGTACAGACATGGCTTTTGACCCAAAAGTCTGATTTTTAACAAATATAGCCAAAATAAGGCCAGGGATAGGTATACGCTTCTATTTTAGAGCCATTTACACAGCTAATCAGTAGAAAAAAGTGATTTTGGTGTCTAGTGGCTCTTTAAACGTGTGTGAATGAAACAAAACACAACTCCAGGTCTGTTTGTGATGAAGAAACCTTATAACACAGATTAGAAAACAGCGTAATACGAGTCCTTGAAGGATAACGATCAGACATTCATTTATTTGGCTCCCCCTAGTGTCTGGCGAGGTCTTACGCATTTGCATAACCTGCTTATGACAGAAATTGGTGCTGATCACTACACGACCTGAGACCTGAACCACACTGAACCATTTTCAGGTTTAATAAGTACACACGCAGTTGTTCTCAGCTCATTTGCTCACATAATCAGTTAGCACATTAATGTTGGTATAATTAACCCAGCGCTAATCAGGACACTAGCAAAACACAACACGTGAACCCCACACACACGTACACTACCAAGTCAACATTTACTAGCAAAACTATTATTTCTACTCAACTCTAATTTCTTTGAGTGGTTTCTCTATTTTTAACTAGAAGTATTTGACAAATTGCAATGCATTTTTCAATTAAAATCAATGTCAATAAGAGGTAGGTGTGTTGAAAAGTTAATTGGAAAATTTGCTGTTTATAAAGAGTTCAGTTGGTTGACTTAAAGGAAAAGTAACGTTTTTTTTTTTTTTACAATTTGAGCCTTATTTCGGTAATAAAACAAGTTGTTTTACTCACCCACATCACTTTGGTGTCATATGGAGCATTTCCGGAGATGTTTTAGATTAGCGTTAGGCTAGCGCTGTTAGCCTAGCGCCGTTAGCCTAGCGCCGTTAGCCTAGCGCCGTTAGCCTAGCGCGACTTATAGCCATAGCTCGGGGCATTCCCGGAGCATGTAATATGCCCTGTGCGGGCTCCAAATAACACAAACTTTAGCACTTTTCAAATCATAGAAGCTCGATGTCTTTAGTCTACGATTTCGTTTGGTCAAAAGTGGCCTGTAATCCAAGATTTAGCCATAGTTTCGAATAGATGAGGATGCCAGTGCGCTTGCGCGGAGTGTGCTCTCAGCTCCCGGGACCCAAACATGGAACGCATAGCTGTAAACTATGGATAAATCTCGGATTACAGGCCACTTTTGACCTGTAACGAAATCGTAGACTAAAGACATCGAGCTTCTATGATTTGAAAAGTGCTAAAGTTTGTGTTATTTGGAGCCCGCACGGGGCATATTACATGCTCGGGGAATGCCCCGAGCTATGGCTATAAGTCGCGCTAGGCTAACGGCATTAGCCTTACGCTAATCTAAAACATCTCCGGAAATGCTCCATATGACAGCAAAGTGCTATGGGTGAGTAAAACAACTTGTTTTATTACCAAAATAAGGCTCAGATTGTAAAAAACGTTACTTTAGAATTTACTCTGTAGAATTTTTTTTCCCTTATTGCAATTATTTTGACAGTTGAGGAGGAAAACTAAATAAAATACCCAAATCTTTAGCGAAATAATTTTAAATAATGTTCATTTATATGCCATTTGTTCAGTAGTTGACTTTGTATTACACATGTACAATGTGATTTCCAGTAAATAACGTAGCCATAACTCATAACTTTTCTGACTCAAGATTTAGTGTGAGGCTTCAGCCAAATGAAGCTCATGGAGGCTAGGGGTTATGGGGCTAATTTGGAGAGTATCATAGTAACCAAATCAGGGATGAGGTTGTTGAAGGTAACGCCCCTTTCCATCTGCACCACTGGTTTGGCAGGTGGGCGGGTGCTTACCAATGCTGTCAATCAAATCTGTTGCTAATGCTAGCGGGAGCGACCTCGGAGAAAGAACGCACCTGATTTCTCTGTTATGTGTGCATATCTTGGTTTCCAAACAAAATAGTGAAATAAAAAGGCAGCAGGACTGTGAAGAGCGGGTGACAGTTTTTCAATAGAAAGTGAATTAAAGGAAAATGAACGTTTTTTACAATCTGAGCCTTATTTCAGTAATAAAACAAGTTGTTTACTCACCCATAGCACTTTGGTGTCATATGGAGCACTTCCAGAGATGTTTTAGATTAGCGATTAGCGATTAGCGTTCTCTGGGCATATATTATATGCCCTGAGCGGTCTCCAAATAACATAAACTTTAGCACTTTTCAAATCATAGAAGCTCAATGTCTTAGTCTACGCCTTCGTTTGAGTCAAAAGTGGCCTGTAATCCGAGATGTATCCATAGTTTCGAGTAGATGAGGACGCCAGTGCGCATGTGCGGAGTCACAGTTTATTTTGCTCTCAGCTCTCGGGACCCAAACATGAAACGCAAAGCTGTAAATTATGGATAAATCTCAGATTACAGGCCACTCAAACAAAGGTGTAGACTAAGACATTGAGCTTCTGTGATTTGAAAAGTGTTAAAGTTTGTGTTATTTGGAGACCGCTCGGGGCATATATTACATGCTCTATGCCCTGAGAACGCTAATCGCTAATCTAAAACATCTCTGGAAGTGCTCCATATGACACCAAAGTGCTATGGGTGAGTAAAACAACTTGTTTTATTACTGAAATAAGGCTCAGATTGTAAAAAACGTTAATTCTCCTTTAAAGTCGATGGAGTTGGACGTACCCCCCATGCTCACTTCCTATTTGGAATGATAGCACACTAGCTACTGTACATCCATTAATATTTACAGTCTATTGTATACAGTTTCAATACTAGTTTTAATATCGATTAGTATCTGATTTTTAATACTTTGTCTCAGAGTTTTGCTGTTGCGATAAGTTGAAGCAGTCTAGCATTAACGGAATTAGAAGATTGTGTTTATATCTGATTATTCTTACTAGTAAAATTCATGTTTCATTTTCCAGTCCATAAAACACTTCATTGAAACGGGCTTCGTCAGCACCCACAGCTACAGGCAGCGTGGACTTGGAGCCAGCGCCAGCCGGGCTAGCGTCGCCGGTGGCAGCTTGGGTAATGTCTGCACCAGGACAATGTTGACGTGTGGAAACAGCATGGAACAATGTCGCCCGAGTTTAATCAAAGCGTACGAGGCGAGTTTTAATTAAAGCTTTCTCCCTCACAGACCGCCCCCTGGTCCAAACAATAGAATGAGATTAGCGAGTAGGAAGTTTGGACTGCAAAAAGGGACATCTGCATGAACTTAAACAACTCTGATTCAATTTATTCCATTTAAAAAAAAACAAAAACTAAGCACCAAGGTGTATTTATTTGTTAAATCTACATGACTTGACTTCTGGCTATTTTCACAAAATTTTAATTATTCACACTTAAACTTCATACCCTCTTGTTCAGTGTTTTTTTTTTTTTTTTTTTCCTTTATTTTAAGCCTATTACAGTACTTTCTACATTTTAGATACATACAAAAGACATCACATATATGAATCAAGCTACAGTGGTACCTCACCCAGAAGTGGTTTCGTAACGTGAATTTTTCGTAAGTTGAGTAGCTATTTCAATGGAAAAGCCCTGATTCGTTCCAAGGCCCCGTTCCAAGTTTTTTTTTTTATAGTGTAATTTTTTTTTTATAGTATAAGACAGTGTTCTGCGTCCTGATTGGCTAAGAGACTGTAGAGCCAGGACTAAACGTGGAATAAACCAGGTCTAGACCAAGGTCTAAACCTGGACTGGACCAGGACTAAACCTGGACTAAACCAGGACTGGACCAGGTCTAGACCTGGACTAAACCAGGACTAAACCAGGTGGATTAAAGAGCCGTGTGCGGGTCTATTTCCTGGTTTCGTGCTAGCTCTGCCGGTGTACCTCACGAGTCACGGCTGAGGCGAGCAGCGAGGAGGGGAGGTGCCTCCCTGCACGCAGTCCGAGCTTATGAACGAACGCATGCAAGAGCCGCGGTGGTTTAATCCTGGTTTAATCCTGGTTTAGACCTGGTTTAGACCTGGTCTAGAGGAGGCACGGTTTGAGCACGGGTCTCGTGCTCGCAGCCCCGCGCCGGGTCATGCTGCGCTATCACACGTGTCCGCGCGCACACTTCTCCGCCCTCCCCCTTCCCCCCACACTTCACTATTAATACATTTTGTTGAAAATCTATGAAAGTTTGAGTGTTTAAACGAGAGACAAATGTGAGAAAAGTTTAAATCCAGGCTGAGAAAAGCGTTTAATGTCTGTGGCTGAGCGCGCATTATTAGAATTTTTGAGATTTCGCGTTTCGTAACTTGAATTTTCTTTCGTATCTAGAGACCAAAATTTAACGTGAAGGCGTTTCGTAACTTGGAATTTTCGTTTGTTGGGTCTTTCGTAAGGTGAGGTACCACTGTATGTGGAATTATGTAGTAAAGAAAAAAAGTTAAATAACTCATTTAAATACACATTTTTCAAGTAATGGGGTGACTATGATTTTTCTTTTTTCTTTTTTTGTGGGTACTACAAAAAATATTTAATACAGTTATTTACCTTTTTTTTCTTTGCTACATATCCATAGGACTTACTTCATATATTTGATAACTTCTATTTGCATATCAAATGTAGAAAGTAGTAAAAATAAAGAAAACACTTTAGTAGTGTAGTGTACATTCAAAGACAGAAACTACAACAAAAGGGCTGTGCAAGTCAAATTATCAAATCAATCTAAACCAGTTAAGATACTAAAATACAGACTTTTTAAAATTCACTACACAATAGAGTAGTTATGAGGGCTGAGGTCGACTGATTAAATTCTCGGTCGACTAAAGACCCTGATCTTGAGCAACAACAACAGTTACACAAAGAAGCACTAATAAGCCGAATATTTATTAATGCTAAGGCAGAATACACTGTTCAGTCACACTTCTTCAATACAAAGATGTGAGTCTGGTCACCACATAGGCCGTATGTGTAAATGGTCATAGCCGCCGCGGTCCAAATAGAAAGTGCTCCAGGCGGCTCTTCCGGCTCCTTCTGACCCTGGCTCCCATTGACTTACATTGGGATCTTGCGTCTCCTCTCTCTGTACAGTACCTGCCGCTGTGAGCCTCGTCATTTTGGTCTTTAAATGTTCGTATTAACCCGCTCTACATGATCCTGAATGTTTCATTTTGCTATTTTGCCCCTAAACCAAGATATGAACATAAATAACAGACCAATCAGATGCCTTCATTCCCCGAGGTCGCTCCCGCTTGTGTAAACAACAGGTTTGTTTGAGAGCTAGTGCGGTTTGTAGCTAAGTAACCCCCCTTCCTGCTTTCCTCCCCTCTCCTTTGGGCATTTAATTGTGCTAATAGGACTTCTAAGACCCCCGATGTCCAGTTTTTAAGTAAAATAAATAAAATAAACTAAGGGTAATTGATGTATTAGTTGAATAATCTGTACGGACATGTAGGAGTATAATAACCTAATGTAAATATTAAATAAATACATTGAATTATTGTGGGCCGAGCAGAACGGTGCGGAGCAGAGCATTTGCTGCTCTCCGGTGAGAAGGGCGGGCACATTTAACAACCTCAATCATGATTGGCTCTTGTGGTTGCTATGATACTCGCAATCGGATTTCCGAATATGGAGTCTGGCATCGGGAGCTTCATTTGAGTGGGGCAGACTGACATCTCTCTGAAAGACTTAGCTGGAACTACAACCGGTGGGATGATTTGTGTCGTTAAACAATCTCACACACATATAATTACAGACACAAGCTAATTAGCATTAGCCAGCAGTTATTCAGTTAGTCACAAAAACACTGAGAGTCCGCTAAAACAAAACAGGACCATAAACAGTCGTATTGATCTTGTTTGAATCAATTTTTTCAGACAATTTAAAAAGGTTTCGGTAGTGTGCATTTTGTCACCATGACAACTGCTGAACACTCCATAGAAAATGCATGCAGAACACCCCCAGCGCGATGTCACTGCCATTTATCAATAGAATATTCAATCCGATTCAGTACAAATTCCAAGTCAACTACTACGACGACGACGACACGCTTTATTCATCCCCGTAGGGAAATTATTTCTCTGCATTTGACCCATCCTTCAGGAGCAGTGGGCAGCTCGTCTTTCAGGCGCCCGGGGACCCATCTCCATGATCTTATTGCTCGGCTTGGTCAGGACCTAAGCTGGAGGATTTTACCTGGAGCATGTTTTGGGTTGCTGGGGGAAACCGGAGTGCCCGGAGGAAACCCATCCAGACACGGGAAGAACATGCAAACTCCACACAGAAAGGCTCGGGCAACCCGGGGATCAAACCCGGAACCTTCTTGCCACTCAGCCACCATGCTGCCAAACTACTACCACTACAACTACTACTACTTACATTCTAAACTGCAGTGTTTAGTACTTGTTTTGGCAGTTTGTTTTTGAGTGAATGGGTTTTGGATGATTTCTTGGCTGGGTCCCGGGCTGTGAGGAGGAGGTGTGAAGTTGGGGTGAGTTGGTGGGGTGGGTGGGGGTGGGGATGCTAATCACGGCTCACAGCGTGCATTGGCCCTGGCTCCACGGGACACAACGGTGCAAATGAAGCCTGGGCTCATTTTGAGGTCAAAGGATGGGTTTATTAGAGACGCATACTGGGGCTGGCAATGGGAAGCAGCAAGTAGCAATTAGCATGCATTAGCCGCGCACAATCTACAAGCCTATCTAGAAAGCATGAAGGAGCTAAGACGGTAATAGTGCTCTGAGATGGATTTAAAAGAAAATACAGCTCAAAGGACCCATATTACACTACCTTATGATCTGTTATAATGTTGTTTCCTTATCAAAAATACACGTGGACTTTTGTTTTGTTTCATTCACATGTTAAACACACAAACCCTGCATATTTAAGCTGTGTTCTTCTCGCAAACTGAAAACACGCCATTCCACCTTGTGATGTCATGTGTGAGCCACTACATTTTAAACTCTATAAATCTTCACTTAAACCATTTGGTTAATTTCAGCCCTGGAATTTCCAATCTCTACTAAAGATAAAAGATAGCTGTCAATGTGAAAACTACCGCTTCATGACATCACACGGTGGAACAGAGCATTTTGAGCTTTGGAAATGTAGACAGACTTGTAATAAAGAATTACTCAAACATGGGTGAATGAAAGAAAACATAATTCCAGGTCTGTTTTTGAGAAGGTAACAACATTCTGACATGTCTTAAAGGGACAGTGTGTGAGATTTTTACCCGTTAATTACTGAAATTGAAGATACCCATTCAAAAATACATTGTTTTCCAAGCCTTTTCACTTCCATCATGAAATCAAAGTATTCTTTTGGACTTAGATAAGGGCCGTTTCCCAATTCACCGACGGCACGCTTGTTAGCGTCCTTGGAACGGGATATGCGTCATATCCGGCGCGACAAGGGCCGTTCCATTCGTTTTTTTCCCCCTGCACCGTCAAGACGAGCTCTGAACGGCGCAGTCGTTTCCATGGAAATCGGGGCGTGGACCAAGTGTGCAAACATGCACGCTCCGCACACTTAAAAGCCCCAGCATGCACAGCGCGGGACTACAAAGACCGACTCGCCAGCGACATCCACAAGTGAGAGTTGCGACGTCACTATAAAATATACGTACTGGTTCACCTCACCTACAACTATGCTACATGAAACTCTTCATAAACTACACTAAACATGTGTGACAGTAGCCATAGGCATAGATCACGGCACCTGTATTACCGTTCACATGCTTTTCCCCTTACACTTCTATATTTCCTTTGCTGTTGTAATGCTGGATATTCTACAGTATCGCCATGTCCAGCGTTTACTCTAAGCTGCGCACTGTTCGCACATTCTCAGTGCACAAGAAAACTTGTGCAGCGCACTGTAAATCAGGGATGAAAGAGCTTTTTATTCAGCCGCGGGGGCATTTTTTTTTATACCTGCAAAGTGCGAGCCGCGCGCGGGGGGGGGGGGGGGGTTCATTTCGGATGTGGAGTTAGTGTGTTTGCTCAGACACATTAAAAATTAGGGGGAACATTGGCCATGTCCCAATTCCAAGTATTACTAGTCGCAATAGTATAATATTTTTGTCTGTAGGGAACAAGGAGCAGACCACCCGGCTCACTGAGCTGAGGCGGGACCTGTTCAATTTCGCAGACGGCCATGTGAGAAACGTAGTGCACTAAGGACAGAGCGAGTGTGCGCCGTCTCGACGACAGCCCGACGGCACACTCACAAGCGTGCCGTCGCTGAATTGGGAAACGGCCATAGTCACATAAAAGGGGGATCTTCCCCATGCAGAGGCAGCCATTTTGAATACGAGAGCCGCAGAAGGACATTTGGGCTCCGCCTTCGCCTTCGGCAAGGCTCGTGGTTTTGGGTAAACAACACAAGCATGCTGCCGGATCAGACGTCGTAATGGATCTAACACGTGTTTTGGACTAAATTGTTTTACTGGATTTTATTCGCTGGATCCTTACGGACAAATTGAGAGCAAGTTTATGGTGAAATACAGAGTTTGACCTGTGCAAAGCATTCTAAGGTAAGCTAATCTCGTTTTGTGCTTTTCCGTATAAAATCGGGGAGTGATTGTTTTGCAGGGAAATGAATTGCATAGTCAAAAAGAGGAGACTGTAAGGTTTCATTTGATGTGTAGTGTCATGATACATGATCGGGAATGTGTGTTTTCATGAGAAAAGAAAAAAAAACCAAAACGTTTATACAGTAGCGGCGTGTGGCTCGTGCGCGCACCCGGGTGACCCTTGAAGTCTGCCGTAGCTAAAACAGAAAGTGCAATAGCACCATCCACGTATGCGCCACGAATCCTACACACTGGGGCTTTAAAACTCACGTGAGTTACTTTTGCACAATATAGGACTTTTAAAGGTCAGTTTTGGAAAATTTACATAATTAAAATAAAATACACATCAGTCTTTAAAAATGATTAAATTAAATTAGATTAGATTAGGTTAGATTAGCCTAGCCTTATTGTCTCCAGAAGAAGAAATTCTTTTTGGACATCAAGGACATCACAACAATACAATGCACACAAGCTTACAACCTCAAAACAACCAATGCGACACATTACAGGGAATAAATATTGCACATTTCATACAATAAACATCTTAAAACCAAAAACACAGGAAGACTTGCATTAACCCTACTGGCCCTAAGGTGCACCAGCTATTGCATCTTGCCCTAAAGTGCAGTTTCTATTACACTCTTCCCTTAAAGTGCACTTTTACTTTGCACTTCTCCCTAGCTGGCCTTGAGGTGCAATTAGCTAGCTTCCTTGTCTACAGTGCTTTGGTCTTATTCAGAATCGAGATGGATAGAGGATTAAATTAGTTTTTACATCTGTTTCTTTTACATTGTGGCACTTTGTACTGTTTTCCAGAGGGCAGGACCTCGTACTGATCAGACTGAACATGAGTAGGATCACTCGCTATTTGCCGTCCCTTTTTAATGGTAGTCTCCTCTAAAATATAACTCAAGGAGAGAGGAGGGGGGTAGCAATTACTTTTCCCGCTCTTTTAAGTAGATTATTGTTTGTTTGATGTTTATTTGTGACTTAAGCTTGACTGACAGGTTCCCAGCCCATGTTGTGATCCCATATCTGATAATGGATTCAATGCAAGTTCTAAAAGCATCATAACACTTTTATCCACACCGTGGACTCTCAGCCGGCTTAAAAAAATGCAGGCGCTGACTGATTTTTGAGCATAGAGCCTCCACGTGCGCCACCCACTGAAACTAGGGATCAAACATTATCCCCAGGTACTTGTAGGACACAACCTGCTCTATGCTTTGTCCCTTCACTGTCACAGCAGTGGCCCCCCCACCCCTTTACGATCAAATACCATTTCTTTGGTTTTTGTTGCGTTCACAAACAGACTGCTGGTCACACCACTCTACTAATTTCACCTCTGATTTGTAAGTCTCAGCCCCCATGACCTTTCCAAGTAGGCTGTAGGCACATAGTTATTTAAAACACACACTCTGGCAATCGTTTGTATAGAAGGTGAAAAGAAGAGACAAGCTTACACACTAGTGCCCCTGTATTACGCACCAATACCTCAGAAAGTGTGGAGGTAACCTTCACTTGCTGCTCCCCTCCAGTGAGGAAAGCCCCATACCATCTGATGACATAAGATAAGATAAGACTTTATTGATCTCACACAGGAGAAATTTACTTGCCACATTAGCTCCAGGACAGTTTGAACAAGAAAGAAAAGTGCATGCAGGCAATGATGGAAAAGAGTAATTAATAATAAAAATATGTAGTAATAATAATAATAATAATAATAATAATAATAATAATAATAATAATAATAATACAAGCATCAACAAGGAGAGCATGGAAAAGAGGATATTGCACGAGGATATTCCATTCCTGCAGCTTCTGCACAAGAAATTTAGGTGTTATCGTATTAAAAGCGGAACTGTAGTCATAAATAGAAGGTGTGCATATGACGAGGGGTCTTCCAGGTGTTTCAGGATCAAAAGTGTAGTTGTTATTAAAGCATCATCAGTACTTCCCTCGTCCCTATATGCAAACTGGCAGGGGTCCAACAGGTGATTCACATTGTCCTTTAAAAACCCTACCATTATGCGCACAAATGATATTAACAATTGATGTGAGAGCTACTGGCCCATAATCATTTTCCTGCGGACACGATCTCTTCTGCACCGGAACAATTTCCACTTTCTTCCATAAAGATGGAATGACACCACTGTCCACAGAAAGCTGGAAGAAGGGGGGTCCAGGCTGGGCTCAGGCTCAGGATTGGTCAAATTGCGAAGAGGCAATAGATAGGTAGGCTTTATTTTCACTATACAAAGTATGATACAAGGAGAAATTCAATTTGTCAACTGGACAAAGTTTGTTTGGTCGAAAACGTTTCGCCATTCATCCGAGAGGCTTCGTCAGCTCTGGTTCTCATGCTGGTTAGACCCTGTTTATATCTAGCTGCAGGGAGGACTATACAAAGTATAGTGAGATTTGGATAAAGACAGGGCATGTAGAATTGGTCTGTCAAATTCTATAAACATGTCCCATCTGTGTACCCAGATACCAGGGTAAACATGTTCAAATCAAATACACCTCTTACTATTAATAATTTATTGTTTTTTAATTTCAAAAACACTGGAAATATCCAAGTTGTTTATGTTATAATCAGAAAACAGAATGAGCCTCATGAGTGTAAAAAGGACTAAAACTAAAAAGGACTCTTTCTGATCTGAATCCTCACTTCCTAAATCCCAGCACCTCCAGGTTTAATCCCAACGCCAACTATTGTGGTATGTTGTGCCATTGGGCAAGACTTAAAGGGACAGTGTGTAAGATTTTTACCCGTTAATTACCGAAATTGAAGATACCCATTCAAAAATACATTGTTTTCCAAGCCTTTTCACTTCCATCATGAAATCAAAGTATTCTTTTGGACTTAGATATAGTCACATAAAAGGGGGATCTTCCCCATGCAGAGGCAGCCATTTTGAATACGAGAGCCGCAGAAGGACATTTGGGCTCCGCCTTCGCCTTCAGCAAGGCTCGTGGTTTTGGGTAAACAACGACAAGCATGTTGCCGGACTAAATTGTTTTACTGGATTTTATTCGCTGGATCCTTACGGACAGATTTCAGACCAAGCTTATGGTGAAATGCTAAGTTTGACCTGGGCAGAGCCTTCAAAGTTAAGCTTTGTGCTTTTCCATTTTGTGCTTTTCCGTATAAAAGCCCCATGTGCTCGGGAAGAGATTGTTGTGCAGGGAAATGAATTGCATAGTCAAAAAGAGGAGACTGTAAGGTTTCATTTGATGTGTAGAGTGTCATGGTACATGATCGGGAATGTGTGTTTTCATGAGAAAAGAAAAAAAAAAAAGTGAACGGGGGGACCGTGTTTTATTTTTACAGTAGTGGCGCGTGGTTCTTGCGCCGGTACGCGAGCTGTCCACGCTACGGCGCGCCCGGGTGACCCTCGAGGTCTGCCGTAGCTAAAACAGGAAGTGCAATAGCGACTATCCACCTATGTGCCATGAATCCTACACACTGGGGCTTTAATGAACCACAAACCTCATTACTACTTATTGACGTAGACATAAAGGTATGCCTCGCTAAAATGGAGTAACTACTTCATTACTTCCCAGTACGCAGTTATATTCATTTGGTCCATGTGTTTGTAGTATCAGCAAAAGCCTTTTCAAAATGGGCGCTTCTTGCTGCTCTTTCTTCTCCATATCTTTGAAGTGTGCTTTGTGAAGAAGGGCCGCGCCAAAAGCTTTTGAATCTACTGTAGCCCTCTGCTTTTTAAAACCACAATGGTCTATGGTGATTAGCTAGTGCTTTGCAAAACGGCTAAAATTCTGCGGTAGGACCCCACCCCCTCCAAACAATTCTGAAAACTGCTTCACTGCCTTGATAAGAAAAAAAAAAAAAAAAAGAGTTTCTGGCCAAAAGATATCAACCAAAGCTTTTAGTCAAATAACTTTTCAAATGTAGTTTCAAATTTATCTCAGTGTGCCAAGTAAAACTGTTATTTTGTGAGGTTAAACCGTTTCTGAAGTTTCCCGGGGTTTAGCTGCCAAGAAAAAATATTAAATAATCAGAGCAGAGATACATTTTAAGCAGCAGAAATCAAGACAAGAAAATAATTCAATTGGATATTAAAGTAGACATATTGTGCTTGTGTTTGCTATATAGTTATAACAGTTGTGGATCATCAACTTATAATTTGGACATTTTAAATCACAATATTAATCGAAAACGACTTAATAAAACAAACAAATCTGTTGGTTTCCATGTTAGTTCCACGTATGACAATAAAACACTGTGAAGTTGGATTTGCCTGACCAGCCAGAACCACACGTTTTGGCAAAACTTTACAAAGACGAGCGGATCTAGAGCCTTAACCTGACCTGTTTAAATCCACTTATCTTTTCAGACCGGCTTTGAACGCTCAGTAATGCAGTGACACTTTGAAAAAAATATTTAATTTCATTGTTTAATGTTTTTTATTCTGTGTTGATTTTCACATAAAGCACGTTGGTCACCTTCAGTGTTGTAAAGAGCTCTATAAATACAGTTTGATTATCCTGTCTCCCTGATTTCAGAGGGTGTGATTGACAGGCGGATTAACCATGTTTGTTCGCATCAAAAACAAGCATGAAAAAAAGGAGAAAAAACAAATTAAAGAACTGAGATGCATCTGTAGAGACCAGATATGACTACAATTATTTTATAATCAACTAGTCACAATGGGTTAGTCATAGCAGCCCCACAAAATAGTCTGGTATATATGACATAAAATAGGTAGGGAGGGTGGTTAAAACGAACAAAAATAAGGTTTTAATGTCCAATTGAACATTGAGTAGGTGTGGGCAACGAACAACGACATGGAGAGAAGCTATTTGAAATGTTAATTAGCATTATGGCTAAGGCTAACTGACACCAGATACATACTTGAGAGTCAGGTGGAGGTGTGAAAACTTAATCCTTTCAGCGGTTTATGTACAGAATTATAAAGAAGTATTTAAAGTCCATGTGACACGTTTGACTACTTATTTCATTTAAACATGGAAAACAATTATACTTAAGAATTTACAATTAAAAATATACACAGTTTTACTTTGGACAAGGTTCTTATAGAGCTGGGCGAAATGGCCTAAAAATAAAATCTCCGATTAAAAAAAAAATAATCTGATTTCCGATTTTAATCGATTTTTCTCTGCCCTACTCAAAAACAAATAACAGATGACAGAAAACAAAGCAACGTTCTTTTATAAAACAAATACATTACACCTAGCATCAATTAAGCCGTTATTGTTTAAAACTAAATAAATAAATAAATAAATATCACAGTTATATAAATATCTTTCTTTTATAAAGAAGCATTTTATGGAGCTAAATTATTCCCTGATGGTGGGAAAGATGAACTGGAGTGGGGAGTGTTGTGATGCAGAAAAGAGGGAGCCACTGTCTGTTCATGTGTGTTAGCTTGTGCAGTCTGTATGCAGCTGTGGCAACTTCAGAAAAATATTTGCGGCTTGGTAGCACATACTTCGGGTCCAAAACTTTCACCATGTTAATGAATCCGGGCTTTTCCACAGTTTATATGGGCACCATGTCTTTTACAATATACATCATGTTTTTGGTAAAACATACAACAGCGTGTGTGATTGCCTTCCATCGTGGCCCGTGCTTATCATACTGCAAACAGTTCGAAAATGTTTTAGGGACTGAACGGTGGTTATTTTCATTCCGTTCAGACCTGCACTTCTCCCATTCTGCTGCGTGTAACAGCTTTCGGCGCTAGAATTGTTTCGTGCTGCAACTGCTTTTGAACAGACCTTACAGCGAGCACTCGTTTGATCTAAGTCCGACGCAAGAAAATCGAACCAGTTCATTATAACAGATGTAGCAACACCTTTGTTTGGTACAAGCTCCGGCTTTAGCTCACTCGCTAGCCGCGCTAGCTCGTACAATGTTTGGGTACGCCCCGCTAACTTACCCGTGTAAAACGTGGCCGCGCATTAGTTCCGCTCGCATGTAAAAAATAACTTTAAAAAATCGATTTTCATAAAAACACATCGTCCTGAACTGTAAAGTCGAATTAATTGATTTAATCAATAAATCGCGCAGGTCTAGGTTCTTAAATTCTGGTGAGTTTCATAATTTTACTTCCTGTTTGGACATGTGCAGTAGATATGACATAAGTAGAGGTAATTCCATAACTCTTACCTAACAACCATGAGGTCCAAAACTACAAAACTAAATGAAAGTCATGATTAGGCTAATTAAAATTAATCATATCATATTAATTTTGGTTGTGAAGGTTTAAACGGACAGAAAAATGCCTTTCTTGCGCTTCTTCTTGTATTTTTAAACTTTTCTTCACAACTTTTTTTCCCACACACACCACTTGACTGATGTAAAACTATGAAATATTTACCACAGGTACTCTCCCACCAAACCAAGTCATATTAAAAAGCAAAAAAATAAAATGTGTCATACTCACTTTAAGAAATGGAGGGAGACGACTTCACCATATTTTCGTGAATGACACTAAACATTTTGAGATGCAACTTTATGAGATGCGGTTAGGAATGTCTTAGAAACCGTTATGTTCTCAGCAGTTTCCATTTGTGTCCTCGGTGTGAAAAACAATCATTTTGGAGTTGGACGGTCCATCTGTCGGTGTCTGCTGACAGCACCAGTGTTTGCCATACACATTACTCACTGTCTCATCCACCAATGTCAACAGACGTCTCCCAATTATAGACGGGTGAACAAAACATCACTGTTCTGCACTTCATACAAGCACCAATGGACTGTGGACATGCTGCTCAGACTTCGGAACGTTTCCGGTGTAGGGTCAATCACCTGCTTGTCTTCATAGAGATGTTTCTGCTTTTCCTAGAAGGTTCCACGGTAGAGACTAAGGCTGTGTCCCATTACTCTGTCTTACCCCTTGCCATTCCCCTACCCCTTTATCTACATCTTTGTCTTGCCCTTCGATACCGAGCTGAGAGGGCTCGGGGTACGAGTGTTCCCCTAAGAAATGGGACACCACTCGATTACCGTTTGCGTCATCATCCCTTGCCATGTCAAGGATTATCGACAAAGCTCGACAAAGAACTAGCTTGTTTATACATGAAAGTTCGATGAAAACGATAACGTCGGCTAAACAGACATCACTACAGCAAAAACCGCAACAACAGTTCACTAAAAGTAACGTAGAACATAAGCGTCATAATTGTAAACCGTGCTAAACTGTTAATCGATAATTACAACTGCTGAAAATACATTTATGAGGCTCCTTGGCTGGTCGATGTGACGCTGCCATCCTGATCCCAAAACCTGCCTGAGATTGTAGGTGTACGCCTTTGTTCCAAGTCTGGTCGAGAGTTTACTTCGTTTCAAGGAGTATGTAGCCCGAGGTCGTGGCCCAAGCCCTTGATCAAAATTAGAATCGGGACACCCCTTGCCCTCACATGAACGCGCAAAACCAAGGGGTAGGGGTAAGACGAAGGGGTAAGACAGAGAAATGGGATGCAGGGCGGCAGTAGCTCAGTTGGTAGAGCGTTTGTCCACTGATCCAAAGGTTGGCGGTTCAAATCCCGCTCTTGACATAAGAAACATCAGTGGTTGAGCGGTCAGATCCACTGACCACTGTTGGTACGATTCCAGCTCCCACAGATGAATGCTGCCGTTGTGTCCTTGGGCAAGACACTTAACCCACCTCGCCCCCAGTGTCTGCGTACACTGGTGTGTGAATGGGTGAGTGGTTCCTTGTTGTAAAGCGCTTTGGGCGCCTTCAAGGTGGAAAAGCGCTATATAAAGATGCGACCATGACCATTTACCAAACCTGCCTATATCAAGGGAGACAACTATAGGCTATTATCTTATCTTATTATTACAGGTCAGATCTAGGCAGAGAAAAATATTTTAGTTTTGACCAAAAGAAACACCTGTCGTGAATAAATGCTAGACAGATACATTCCTGGCAAAGAAATAATATCTCCATGTAGACAAGTAGGTGACAGATCTTCCACCAGAAAGGTTATGAAATGCACCTTTAAGTAGAAGTAGCGGGGGGGGGGGGGGACATCAAATATTCAAGTAAAAATAAGTACTAGGCTATATTTCCGAAAACACTGCACACAGCTATTGTAGGTTAGACGTTTGTTGATACAATCAGATGGTGAAAAGCATCGCAAAAACGGGTATTTATGAAGAAGAGCTCATAAAATGAAACCTTTGCAGTATGGAAATGAAACAAAGCAACATCAGCATTTCTCCCAAAACAGACTGGACTCTTCCATGTTAACAGTTACAGTTTTTGTTGTTGTTGTTGTTGTTGTTGTTGCTCATTTTAAAAACATGTACTGTATTCTTGTGGTCAGCAGGATCGCCTGTCCACAGATCTGGGCAGTATCCTGATCTGGTGGCGTCACCTGATAGAGATTGATACGTTTAAAGCTACCAGTCGTGTAAGTTTATTTGATTAATATCTTTATAATGCATATATTTTTTGTAAAACAGTGAGTTGTTGGGTCTAGTCACAACCAGAAATGATCACGTTCAGCTTTTGTGAATTTTCCTTTTAGATATTTCATGACAAAATACAATGTTATTGCAGTGTTTCATGACATCACAACATTTTATAGGACGATATTATTTAATACAGATGCTTTTTGTTATAATACAGCGTGGTCTTGGGTCTAGTCCAGGGGTCGGCAACCTTTACCACTCAAAGAGCCATTTGGACCCGTTTCACACAGTAAAGAAAACACTGGGAGCCACAAAACCCTTTTGAAATTTAAAATGAAATAACACTGCATATAACTTTTTTTTTTTTTTACATATTTGTGCCATAGAATTACTTTTTGAAAATGAACAAACTAAAATAAAATATATTTTAATTAAATACAGTGGTCCCTCGCTGTTTCGGTGATTTTTTTATAGTGTATCAACACGTATTATGTTCTGCATCGTGATTGGCTAAAGGACTGTAGACCTTTGTCTTTGTCAGTCATTCTCCTCCGTGTCTCCTGTACAGAATGTGTTCAGTTTGCCAAATTTATTTAAATGTTCGATCACGAGCAGTGTGACTCTGAAGCAGTGAAGACTGAGCGGTCTGGCATTTGGGCACATGCCAGAAGGGCCGAGGCCGTGCGTCTCACCTGGGGCCGGTCGCGCTGGTCATCCTCTGTCACGGATTTGACCACGATGAGCAGGTGCACGTGTCCGCGCGCACACTTTTCCGGGTGGTTAATGCGCATCGGGAAGTAAGGGCAGTGTTTCCGTAGAACGAACTTTTGGAAACTGGAGTCCAGGCGGTGGAACCAGTCCTGAGAGCGCACTGATGCGTTCTCACTACAACAAAACCCGCAACAGCCCAGCGGCGCCAGGCGCCTCGGTCAGAGGAACTGTGAAATACACGCATATTTATACACGCAATATAAAGCTGACTACTTCACGGATTTAGCCTATCACAGGTTATTTTCACAATGTAACCCCCGCGATAAATGAGGAACCAACGTACTGAGCTGCATCAGAGGGATCAAAGAGCCGCATGCAGCTCTGGAGCCGTGGGTTGTCGACCCCTGGTCTAGTCAATAATGGAAATCCTCAGGTTCCATGTTTGGGAATTTACCTTCCTGATATTCCAGTGTTTTTAATTAAAATAGTTTCTCCAGTCTGAGAATATGGCATCATCACATTCTAAAATCTAGGTAAGATTTAGCGATGGAGCAGAAACCAAAATATTGTAATAAGATATCGTTAAAAGTCTCACCATACAACAAATCACAAGTCTCTTTGCTTCAATTCATTGTTGTGGTGCAAAAACAGAGTGAACTACATATTCCATGATCCTTTGCTCTGTCCCAGTACAATCTACAGCAGGGGTCTTCAACGTTTTTCAGGCCAGGGACCCCCAAACAGATGGTGAACTAGGCCAGGGACCCCCTACTATATATGCGGCATAGAATTGTGTTTTATATTAAATTGAGCTTAGTGTCATGTATAAACATTGCTACTCTGTTATGGTACATCCAATACAAGGAAATAATACACAGGTCAATACTGTATTTTACACTATAAAATATAAAATTATATTATTTTAAAGTGAAATCAAAAGATTTCGCGACCCCCCTGTTGAAGACCTCTGATCTAAAGGATGAAATAGTTGTTAATGAGCACTTTTAAATCTTAATTATTTGGATTATGACAGAAAATAGCATATTCACAGTTTTGTTAGCCTCCACAAAATATTGCAGTAGAGAAGCAGATCGTGAAAATATCGTATTGACAGATTAGGATATCGTGTGCACAAATTGTTCTCGAAAACTCTGGCACTCACTACTGTCCATTTAAAACAGAGCTTAAACTTTTCCTTATCTACCATCAGTCCCTGTGAAACTTACACCTCTCCGTAACAGCTCAGCGCGCCTCCGATATATCAATATTTACCTTCTCTGTTGACTTTCAGGGCGGTGTTGGAGTGAGTCGATCAAAACACAATACAGTACAGAACATGCAGCATCCAGGGGCCAGTGTTTGCTCCAGAACCAGAGCAAACTCAGACGTGGCCTCTGGTGGAGAGCTGCCAACGATGAAATGTTCCAGGCAGTGCAAAGTTCAATGAAGACCACAGTGAATATCAGTGTAGACTTAATAAGCAGAGGATAAAAGCCCAGTACCAAAATGTGCCTTGCGTCAGATATACTGATATGGGCCGCGTCACATTTTTCTTTCCTTGCTTCCTTTTCCTTGATTCTTCTCCTTGATCCTCCATTTTTCAGCTGTCAATCAAATGTGTCATACAGTGGTTTTCTGTGTCAAACCAAAGCAAACCACGGAATGAAGGAGTAAACCTGAGGGAGGCTTCAGGAGGCAGACATCAGATAAAAGAATCAAACTTTATTGGTCTCAGTGAGGAGTTTATATCCTCTCTCCTCCCTGTGTCTCCTCTGTGGGCGGGACTTCCTCACCCATTTCCTGTAGAATCAAGGAGAGGAATCAAGGAGAAGGAAAAAACAGTAGAAAACTAGTTCTGTTTTTCACCAATTAGCAATTTATACTATCTATAGCAGAAACGTAAATATAAATAGCTTCTCTGGGCAAATGAAGTACAGAGTAACCTATGACCAAAGACAAACAATTGAATTTACTTTAGAAGATAGAAAGACAATTAGCCACATGTGCAGCGTGAACTTTTATATCCACCCGAAAACACAAGTCTCCACATCCAATCCACATCCAGGCATTCACAGTCTGTTGTGTCTGCATGAAGTTGAAGCCAAACAGATAACATAAACCAAACTCTGCCAAAATCCTCTTCTTCCTCGGTCTTGGTAATAGCACAATTCCCAAATTCGGTGTATATATATCCAGTGTAGAGAGTGTGCATAAAGATGTGTCCAACGAGTCTGGGTAAAGTTTCCATAATCCTCCTCCTCCATCCAGGTAAGAGTAGTTATTTATCAAAACAAAAAGCATGTGCTTTTAATATAAAGGTCAGTGTGCAGCAACATTTTATAGCCTAGTACTATGTTTTAAAATATTAATTAACATACCCTATATTGCCAAAAGTATTTGCTCACCTGCCTCGACTTGCATATGAATTTAAGTAACATCCCACTCTTAATCCATAGGGTTTAAGATGATGTTGGTCCACCCTTTGCAGCTGTAACAGCTTCTACTCTTCTGGGAAGTCTGTCCACAAGGTTTAGAAGTGTGTTTATGGTAATTTTTGACCACTCTTCCAGAAACACATTTGTGAGGTCACACACGATGTTGGACGAGAAGGTCTGGCTCTCAATCTCCACTCTAATTCATCCCAAAGGTGTTCTATCAGGTTGAGGTCAGGACCCTGTGCAGGCCAGCCAAGTTCATCCACACCAAACTCTCTCATCCATGTCTTTATGGATCTTGACAGTGCACTGGTGCAGTCATGTTGAAGAGAAAGGGGCCATCTCCAAACTGTTCCCACAAATTTGGGAGCATGGAATTGTCCAAAATGGTCTGCTGAAGCATTCAGAGTTCCTTTCATTGGAAGTAAGGGGCCAAGCCCCAACTCCTGAAAAACAACACCACACCACCAAACTTTACACTTGGCACAATAGTCAGACAAGTACCATTCCCCTGGCAACCACCAAACCCAGACTTGTCCATCAGATTACCAGATGGAGAAGCGCGATTCATCACTTCAGAAAACGCATCTCCACTGCTCTAGAGTCCAGTGCTGACGTGCTTTACACCACTGCATCCAATGCTTTGCATTGCACTTGGTAATGTATCGCTCGGATGCAGCTGCTCAGCCATGGAAACCCATTCCATGAAGCTCTCTATGCACTGTTCTTCAGCTAATCTGAAGGCCACATGAAGTTTGGAGGTCTGTAGCGATTGACTCTGCAGAAAGCTGGCAACCTCTGCGCTTCAGTGTCCGCTGACCCCGCCCCTTCAGTTTATGTGGCCTACCACTTTGGGGATGAGTTGCTGTCGTTCCCAATCACTTCCATTTTGTTATAATTCCACTGACAGCTGACTGTGGAATATTTAGGAGTGAGGAAATTTCACGACTGGACTTGTTGCACAGGTGGCATCCTGTCACAGTACCACGCTGGAATTCACTGAGCTCCTGAGAGTGACCCATTCACCAGTGTTTGTAAAAACAGTCTGCAGGCCTAGAAGCTTGGCCATGGAAGTGATTGGAACACCTCTAATTTGGATGGGTGAGTGAACACTTTTGGCAATATAGTGTAGTTATAATGTAATTCAAGGACTGAAAACTAATTTTAAAAAATACAGGCACTGAAAAAAGAACCATTCAGGAATCGGTATCGAAAAGCAGGTATCGTTAAAGTACTGGTATTGAAAAAATATTTGACGGTACCCAGCCCTAATCATGCTTTTTAAAAAACTCCATATAAATGATCCGCTTGTCAACAATGTATAACTGATCATGAAAAAATATGTGAATTTGCATCGAATCGCTCAGTATCTCTGCCTATAAGCGTCAGTGTTTGTATGATATATTAATTTTAGGTTTTCTTTATTGTTATCAAATTTCCTTTCCGAGATTGAACATCTGAATGGAGCTGCACGGTTTGGGAGATTAGCCGTGTGCAACCGGAGCCCCCTTTTGTCCCTCCTTCTATAGTGTAAAGGAATCTTTTAATTAGTACTACGCTCTGTAAATATGGTGAATAGGCCCCCTCCCAACACAATCCACACGCCGCTATCAGGTTTAGCCTCGATGTGGAGATGATCCCTATTAAAACTGCATGGGACATAAATAAAGAATCAGCCAGAAGAAAGAAAGAAAAAAAAATGCCATGTGCAGTGCAATCTCTAATAGGGATGTTTGTCAATGTGACTCTGCAGAGAGCCTGAAACCACAAATGAACCTGGCTGCCTTTCATATAACACACATCAGAGCAATTATGGGAGCACAAATGAAGGCTCCCCTGCTATCTCCGATGTTGAGATGTGTATATGAAGGTAGTCTGAATTGATAAGGGGTTTGGAGAAGGGGTATGGGCTTTAATTGGATTACCAGGCACTGATGGAAACCGTCTTTTCAGCAGCAAAGTGGTTTGTGGCAAGATGTAAAGATGCAATACTTTCAACAGTTTTGACTTCATGGTGCGTCTGTGGAATTATATGAATGTTATGTTTTATATTTTAAAAGTGTAGCTATCGTTTTTAGTCATATTTAAAAAAGATTCAGTGTATTTAAAGGAAAATGAAAGTTTTTTTTACAATCTGAGCCTTCTTTCGGCAATAAAACAAGTAGTTTTACTCACCCATAGCAGTTTGGTGTCAATTGGAGCAGTATCGCAGAACTTATGTTGAGCCGTTCTGTTCTACTAATGATCCCGTATCCGTTAGCGTGAGTGCTCGGGGCACTGATTTGCGCTGTCCAAATAACACAAACTTTAGCACTTTTCAAATCACAGAAGATCGCTGTGTCAGGGTAGACTTTTAGTGGATTCCAAAACGGCCTGAAACCCGATATCGCAACAGAAAAGTAAAGTTCAGAGCGGTGTTAGCTTCTTTCGGACTAGCGGTGTTTACAAAACAGCTGAGTTCACGCATGCGCACTGTCCTCTCTGATGACATCATCAAATGAAACTATAGCTGGATATCGGGTTTCAGGCCGTTTTGGAATCCACTAAAAGTCTACCCTGACACAGCGATCTTCTGTGATTTGAAAAGTGCTAAAGTTTGTGTTATTTGGAGAGCGCAAAGTAATGCCCCGAGCACTCACGCTAACGGATACGGGATCATTAGTAGAACAGAACGGCTCCAACATAACTTCTGCGATACTGCTCCAATTGACACCAAACTGCTATGGGTGAGTAAAACTACTTGTTTTATTGCCGAAAGAAGGCTCAGATTAAAAAAAAAAAAACGTTACTTTTCCCTTAAGGTGCGCATATTACACTATTTTCTAATCTATGTTATGTTTGTTCATCACAAACACACCTGCACAAACACACAAACCCTGCCGATTTAGGCTGAGTTCTTCTCTCAAACTGAAAATACTCTGTTATGTGGTACTACAAGAAGTGCTCCACTGTGTTTTTAAACTCCATACACCTTCACGTGTATCTTTTGGATCATTTCAGCCCAGGAATTTTCTATCTCTCGAATTAAAGGTAAAAGGTAGTTGTTAACATGGAAACTACCACATGAAACACACACACAGTCAAGGTGGAACAGAGCATTTTTCAATTTGATGGAACTGGCTTGAAGCACGAGGTTAAACTACTCTAAAGCCTTTCCTTTTAGGGCTGGACTTTAACTGAGTGCAGGATAAATCTCAGAGCCTTGAGCCAGTACCATCACACTGAAAATGGCTTCTGGACGGAAGCCAAATTGCCTTGATTGCAAAAACAGTGTCCAGATGACCACCCCAACTTTCTCGACAATAAGGATGGTAGCTCTAAAGGTTAACTGTGTAACTTTTCTGGTGGAATCAATGTCCGCCATCTGCTTGTCTTCAGGGCTAAGTTACGGGTCAGATTTGTGGAGCGGTGCCGTACAGCCCTCTTATTTGTGCACAAAAAAAACTGCAAGATAGATTCATATACTGCTGTACGTTAATGGCAAAGAAATAAAATCCGCCTGGACCTCGCACCAGAAAATGTAAATAGTGCATCTTTAAAGGGTCTGTATTACGTTATTTTTCTGATCTATGTTATAATGTAGTTTCCTCATCAAAAACATATCTGGAGTTGTGTTTTGTTTCATTTACCAGACCCTCCAGGAATTCGCGATGTTGCAATTTGTGACTTCAACGCAACTTCAGCCAATCCCCGTGAACTCAGGGCGGTGATGCAATTTTGACCAATCACCGCAACTTTCTCGCAATTTTTACAAATTTTGACCAATCATTGGCGACGTATTGAACGCCGACCAACTTCTTTCTGCCTTAGTTCCGTGTGACGAAACAAAACTGCGGCCGTGTCCCCAGTTCGGAGCGCGGCCCGAAGGGGGCTCAGACTGCAATCAAGGCGGTGCACACTTGCTCAGCCCAGACTGCAGTCCGCGGACCGCTTAACGACTGCGGTCTTCGGACCGTGTGTTAACTGCGCATGGGACAAAAAAGAAGTGGGACAGCAGTCGTCGCACCGGTATAATGTTGAAATGTGTGACGCGCATGCCCTTCGGGCCACGCTCCGAGCCGTGCGCTCTGGGAATTGGGACATGGCTTCTAATGGCAAAGAAACATGTCTGCGGCGCCATTTGCCCACAAAAATAACAGCAAAAGACCGGGCGAAACAGTTCCCCTCCTAGTAGTAATTTATTTTCGATGTTGGTAAGGTTGTTTTAGGACCATATCTGTGATCTCTGTGTCCTTGAATTATTCTTTGTCAGTAATAACTCAGTATTCAAAATATTACTCAATTTTAATTACAAAAAGGGAAAATCGCAACTATTTATCGCAACTTTCACTTCCTCCCGCAACAAAATCGCAACAAAAACCTTAAAAGCACCGCAACTTTCATCGCAACTTTTTGGAAAAGCTCCCGCAAATTCAGGCATTTTAGCCCGCAACAATCACAAAAAATGCCCACGAAATCCTGGGGGGTCTGATTTACACGTTTAACACACAAACCCTGCATATTTAGTTCTTCTCTCAAACTGAAAACACTCTGTTCCACCTTGTGATGTCAAGCGGTAACAGGAAGTGCTCCACTGTGTTTATAAACTCCCCACACCTTCAGTAGAATCATTTGGATGATTCCAGACCTGGAATTGCTGGCCTTTACTGAACTGAAAGGTAAAAAAGTAGCCATTAACTTGAAAACTACAGCTTGACAGGATGACATCTCGAGGTAGAGCAGGATATTTTTAGCTTTGGGCTCAAACATGTGTGAATGAAACAAAATCCAAATCTAGATATGTTTTTTATAACATGGCTCAAAACTCACAAGAGTCAGTTTTGTGTAATATAAGACCTTTAAGCAGACTATTCGCATACAGTCGCACATTTAGCCTAATCAGAGCAGAATTTGATTTACAAAATAAGTTGTTATTTTTTTTTTCATTTGACTGAAAGGTGTAAAATTACTGCAGACATTTTTAGCATGTTGGATTTAGCCCCAGAGACCAGACACCACTCAAGCGTGTGTGAATGAAGCCAGATACGTTTCAGATCGAGTGGGGGAAGATAACAAAGTACAAAGTACAATTTATAGGTGTCTGTACCTTACTTAAGTATATTTCACAGCTTTACTTTTACTTCTCTACATTTGAGAGCAGGTATTTGTACTTTCTACTCCACTACATTTTAGATCTGGACTGAAAAGTTAAAAAAAGTACGTTTTTCTTTATGGTTTGAGTCCTGCTGACAAAGCTTAGGCTTATTTTTAGCACATTTAATTTGAGTTAACGTCAGGGATGTGCACAGGAATTTTGAGGGGCAGATACTCTGACGTGAAGAAATGGCAAACCAACCCAACCCAAAAAAATCACAGGCTTTATGAAGCACAGGGTCTTTATAAATATATTGATGCAAGTAACTGAAACATAATTAAACACAATACCCTATAATACACTATATCCTATCAAGTCACTAAACTTTCAAAAGAGAAGCGGCCTATTTGACGTCATGCGGTCAACAAAAATCTTCAGAGCCTCGTTTTTGTCGATTGCGATGTCCTTCTCTGTGGCCAGGCACCCCTTCTTCCGACTTTCACTCTCAGTGTCCGAATGGAAGTGAATGAGGCTGCTTTAATTTTAGGAAAAATGTTCATTCATTCATTCTCTTCCGCTTTTCCATTTTCAGGGTCGCGGGGGCAGCAGTCCAAGCAGTGTTCTGCTGCCCAGGACACAATGCACCAGGCCCCATGAATCCTTCCGCGGGTGGTGGGTCCACAGGAGGAGGGCTCACGTCACAACCATGGGGGCTACCAGTGTCCACAGACACTGGGGGCGAGGTGGGGTTAAGTGTCTTGCCCAAGGACACAACAGCACCGCTCATCTGTGGGAGCTGGGATCGCATGCGGTCAACCCATCAAGAGCGGGATTCGAACCACCAACCCCTGGATCACAAGGCATATGCTCTACCAACTGAGCTACTGCCACCCCCTGGGAAAAAATGTTTTGAGTGGCGATTTTTTGTTTGCATTTTCAAATCTAGTCATCGGCCTACATGAAATTCTGTATCAAGTGAATGATTTATTATTATTTTTTTTATTTTTATTTTTCGACTTGGAAGGGCAACGTCAGTCCAAGCAGGCATAGGGGCAGTTGCCCGGGCAACCCGAGCAACCCCCCTGTGCACGTGACTGGTTAACGTCCCAACTTTGAGCGAACCAAATACACAAACAAATCAATTGAATCACTCAATATCAGCTGAATTTCAAAATCACTACATCTGATGTTTTAAAAAATCTCTACAAAATACGTAAAAGCACAATTTTCAACAGGTACTTCAGTAGTTTTACTTATGTCGATTTTTTCATGTGATACTTTTACTTACACGTGAATAATCTTTTGCTCCTGTATCTGTATTTTTATAAAATTGAATACTTCATCCAGCACTGTTCACCACTCGCTGTTATAATACAGGTCTTTTTCACCTCTTTCCTTGTATTTCGTATTAAATTATAGTTTACCTTCTTGTACGCTGTAAGGAGCACATGCACGCAGGTAATTAATATTTGGAAGTGCTACCTCTCCTCACCATCTGGAGCGTTGATAGTCAACAGAGTGCCCTCCAGCTTGGGACTAACCTGGCAGAATTTTGGACCTTATTTTTTCTCCTTGGCCAGATTGGAAGCCATGCCCTCTCTCCTGAACTTTTCCATTCTTCCATGCTCTGTCCTTCCACTCCACCCTCAGGGCACCTTGGGACAAATGGTGTGCAGAGTTTTTCGCACGGTAGCAAAATAAAAATGGGGGAAAGCAGTAGTTTCACCCTTGTGGAAGTCAAAGTCACTTGGATCTGTATCTGGCAGTATCTACTGGCAGCAGTGAGAGAGAACTATGGAAAAACTAGCCATTTAAAGTTTTCTAATCTATGTTATAATTAGTGGTGTCAGGCGATTAAAAAAAAATCTAATTAATTACAGGATTTGTAATTTATTAAAGGTCCCATGGCATGAAATTTTCACTTTCTGAGGTTTCTGAACGTTAATGTGAGCTTCCCTACCCTGTTTAGGGCCCTCCAATGGCTAAAAGTTGCGTAATGTCTAAACTGAGCATTTGCGATCCTTTTCTGCGTTTGAAAAAAACACAGCTCAAATGGGCGATTCTGGACAAGGCACCTTATTGACGTCAGATCGAAAAAAGAAATGCAAATTCAGTTCCACCACCGTCTGGATCTCCACCCCCTGTCTCTGGAAATCACGCCCAGAGAGTTTGGACTGCGGAGGAGCTACGCAATGCGAAATGCGTTTTTTTATTTGCCTGGAGGCACGTGCGAGTGTTTCTAGGCTCAGAAGTCCTTTACCCAACACTCTGGACCTCTGAAACAGCAGTGGTTTAATTTTATTTTCTGTAAAAATGTGTTTTTTTTTCATTGAAAAGGCTCTCCTTTCCTCCGTCACGCTTACACACGCGGAAGTGGGGCCAGGCACAGCGCACCGCTAACACAAGGAACCAGCGGCGCATTTGCCCCCCCCCACCCACTCCTCTAACCAATCTGTGTCCTTCTCATTTGCATTCAAGCAACAAGGCCCAGAATGAGTTGTTCAGACAGAGAGATTATGACTCTGACTCTGTACATGTGTCTTTCTCATGCACTAAGTGTTGATTTTGAAGAAGGATTCATTTACAGTATTAGGGAACCATTAAGGAGCCATATAAAAGCATCAAGAAGTACCATGTCATGGGATCTTTAATCGAATTAATCGCATTTTAATCGAGAGAGAGACAGAGAGGCAACCCAAATTCTGCGAGCATGGTTTTGTGGTTTGGTGGTTTGTTGAAGTGCGCTCACGCTCGCTCTATCACCAGTAACAATGGAAATTGTCTGGACGTGTTTATCGTTCAAATGATCCGTCAGGCTGGAGCAGCTTCGGTGATCAGAAAATTCTTTTTTTTACAAAAGGTCCAAATCACCTCGTTCTTGTTGATCGTCCGGTCTTCGTTCTTTTTATAAATAAACTTGCCGTTCAAAGGCAGCGATTCGCTCGCCTCGGTTTCCACCAGGATTTATTTGTTTGATTAGCGACGCAGGTGGAAGTGACGCCAATGCCAAGTCGACTACAGGTCCTTCAATGGGACCAATTTAAAATGAGCACTTTGAATTGCCACTCATAATTGTGTTAATTTTTATAACGCATTAATTTGCTGTGTAAGGAATTCATTCATTCATTTTCTTCCGCTTTTCCATTTTCTGGGTCGCGGGGGCAGCAGTCCAAGCAGTGTTCTGCTGCCCAGAACACAATGCACCAGCCCCCATGAATCCTCCTGCGGGTGGTGGGTCCACAGGAGGACGGCTCACGTCACAACAAGCCAACAGGGGGAAGGCAGGGTTAAATGTCTTGCCCAAGGACACAACGGCAGCACTCATCTGTGGGAGCTGGTATCACATGCGGTCAAGAGCGGGATTCGAACCGCCAACCCCGGGACTGAGCTACTGCCGCCTCTATGTAAGTAATTGATTTACTTAAAGGGACAGTGTGTAGGATTCGTGGCGCATAGGTGGTTACTAGCTATTCCACTTCCTCTTTTGGCTACGGCAGACCTCGAGGGTCACCCGGACGCGACGTACCGCCGACATCGCGCGTGCCCGCGCACCGCTGTATACATAAAACGGTCCCCCGTTCACTTTTTTTTTTTCTTTTCGCATGAAAACACACAATCCCGATCATGATTCATGACAATCTACACATCAAATGAAACCTTACAGTCTCCTCTTTTTGACTATGCAATTCATTTCCCTGCAAAACAATCACTCCCCGAGCACATGGGGCTTTTATACGGAAAAGCACAAAACTTAGCTTACTTAGCTTACCTTTGAAGGCTTTGCACAGGTCAAACTCTGTATTTCATCATAAACTTGGTCTCAGTCTGTCCATAAGGATCCAGCGAATAAAATCCAGTAAAACAATTTAGTCCAAAATACGTGTTATATCCATTACGATGTGTGATCCGGCAGCATGCTCCCCCTCCCCCTCCCCTCCCCTTCTCTCCTTCGCTCCTGGCTGCATATGAGAGCAGAGGAACGAAGGAGAGAAGGGGAAGGGGAGGGGGGAAGGGGGGGGCCATCTGCAGCGCGGCTAAGCAGCTGTTAGCCGGAGCCGAGGCAAAGGATGAGCCCAAATGTCCTTCTGCGGCTCTCGTATTCAAAATGGCTGCCTCTATATGGGGAAGATCCCCCTTTTATGTGACTATATCTAAGTCCAAAAGAATACTTTGATTTCATGATGGAAGTGAAAAGGCTTGGAAAACAATGTATTTTTGAATGGGTATCTTCAATTTCAGTAATTAACAGGTAAAAATCTTACACACTGTCCCTTTAAAGGAAAAGTAACGTTTTTTTTTTTTACAATTTGAGCCTTATTTCGGTAATAAAACAAGTTGTTTTACTCACCCATAGCACTTTGGTGTCATATGGAGCATTTCCGGAGATGTTTTAGATTAGCGTTAGGCTAACGCCGTTAGCCTAGCGCGACTTATAGCCATAGCTCGGGGCATTCCCCGAGCATGTAATATGCCCCGTGCGGGCTCCAAATAACACAAACTTTAGCACTTTTCAAATCATAGAAGCTCGATGTCTTTAGTCTACGATTTCGTTTGGTCAAAAGTGGCCTGTAATCCGAGATTTAGCCATAGTTTCGAGTAGATGAGGACGCCAGTGCGCATGCGCGGACTGTGCTCTCAGCTCTCGGGACCCAAACATGGAACGCAAAGCTGAAAACTATGGATAAATCTCGGATTACAGGCCACTTTTGATTCAAACGAAATCGTAGACTAAAGACATCGAGCTTCTATGATTTGAAAAGTGCTAAAGTTTGTGTTATTTGGAGCCCGCACGGGGCATATTACATGCTCGGGGAATGCCCCAAGCTATGGCTATAAGTCGCGCTAGGCTAACGGCGTTAGCCTAACGCTAATCTAAAACATCTCCGGAAATGCTCCATATGACACCAAAGTGATATGGGTGAGTAAAACAACTTGTTTTATTACCGAAATAAGGCTCAAATTGTAAAAAACGTTAGTTTTCCTTTAACGTGTTAAACTGACAGCCCTAGTAATGTTATTTCCTCATCACAAACATACCTGGAGTAGTTTTATGTCATTCACAAATGTTGAAAGGTCCTATATTGTGCAAAACTCACTGTTACAATGCTGTTATCTCCTCAGAAACATACCTGGAGTTGAGTTTTGCCACACATGTTTGAGTAACCCTTTCATGTCTATCATCCCTAGATCTCAAACAGAAAACACTCTGCTCCACCTTGTGATGTCAAAGTCAAAAATGTTATAATTGCAATACTAATTCAGTCCGTTAAGTATATTATATCACCTTCAATTATTGTACTTTTTTATATTCCCTTGTGGTCTATCTGTGTAATCCTCAGTGGTCCAGGTAGGTTCCATAGTGGTCCATGGGCGTATACTAGCCGCTGTGCTCTTATATTTGTTCTGATAGAGCTCCAGATCATCCTAAAGCTATTCAGGTTCATTTCTGTTCCGTGAACTTGCCATTTTTAGTATCGATACCTCCTCAGTTGAGTGTCTAATTTCAATACTAATTTTAGCAACGATTAGCAACTGATTTCTGATACTTTTCACAACCCTAATCTGTCTTTCTTCTCCTCAGACAGATCAGAGCGGTGATGGGCAGAGGATCTTATTAGTACACTGTTGAGAGTCCGAGCACAGAGGAGCGTCCCCGAGAAGTCTTCGGTTAGCCTGTGCGCTGTAATAGGGCCCCTGGGCTTTGTCATACATGATATATATCAAATTAATTGTCACAAGCAGCTACTAGCGAAGACAAACCCACACGTCACGGGCACGGCGGACAGAAAAGAGGCATCAAAGTGAATAGAGGCTTCACTTGGACAACAACTTATGTGAGAGGTTTACTGATAAGAATGACACGAGTAGCCTATTTTGATATTAACTGTTCATCCACTGTGTTTTTAAACTCCCTACACCTTCACTAGAATCATTTGGATAATTTCACAACGGAATTTCCAATCTCAACTGAACAAAAGCTAAAAGGCAGCTGTTCACGTGAAGACTACCACTACATGACATCACAAGGTAGAACACAGCATTTTGAGCTTTGGACATGTCGACAAACTAATAATAAAAGATTACTTAAACATGTGAATGAAACAAAACACAATTCCAGGTCTGTTTATGAGGAAGTAACACCATTATAACATGGCTTAAAGCTCATGTTAAAGTCATTTCTGCATAATACAGGATCTTTAAACTTGCTTATCTCAGACCTCTCAAGTTTTGAAGTTTGGTAGGAGTGAGATTTATATTGCTTATGTCCAGTAGTCGAGTTGTAAAATGAAACCAGGGGGGATGGTGAAATTTTTCACCAACGGGGTGGAGGCATTAAGCTAAGCCCTCCTCCATCACTGACATCACTGTGGTGTTTCAGGGCAGGGCAGAATTAGAAGGTACTTTGTTAAAATGGAAATGCTTTTATAACAAAAAGTCCATATAATCATTCAATAATTCAATAATACACAGCATATATGTTATCACACACACACACACACACACACCTTAGTCCTGGTTTAGTCCCGGTTTAGTCCTGGTTTAGTCCTGGCTTAGACCTGGTTTAGACCTGGTTTAGACCTGGTTTAGTCCTGGCTTAGTCTTGGTTTGGACCTGGTTTAGTTTTGGTTTAGTCCCGGTTTAGTCCTGGTTTAGTCCTGGTTTAGACCCGGTTTAGATCTGGTTTAGTCTTGGCTTAGTCCTGGTTTGGACCTGGTTTAGACCTGGTTTAGTCCTGGTTTAGTCCTGGTTTAGACCCGGTTTAGATCTGGTTTAGTCTTGGTTTAGTCCTGGTTCAAACCTGGTTTAGTCTTGGTTTAGTCCTGGTTTAGATCTGGTTTAGTCTTGGTTTAGTCTTGGTTTAGTCCTGGTTTAAACCTGGTTTAGTCTTGGTTTAGTCCTGGTTTAGACCTGGTTTAGTCTTGGTTTAGTCCTGGTTTAGTCCTGGTTTAGACCCGGTTTAGATCTGGTTTAGTCTTGGTTTAGTCCTGGTTTAAACCTGGTTTAGTCTTGGTTTAGTCCTGGTTTAGATCTGGTTTAGTCTTGGTTTAGTCTTGGTTTAGTCCTGGTTTAGACCTGGTTTAGTCTTGGTTTAGTCCTGGTTTAGACCTGGTTTAGTCTTGGTTTAGTCCTGGTTTAGTGCCGAAATAGATGCAGAAATAATCTGATAATATGACTCACCCATAAGAATGCGGTCAGATCCATTCTAACAGTTTGCTATGTTGTCTTTAATAATCCGGAGCTCCGGAGAAAAGGACATAATCCCGAACGTATCCCGTGTCCCGAGGCGAGAGTTCCTTCTTACGTAGCATTAACGTAGGAAGTTAAGGAATCTTCTTCTCTTGGAAATGCCGGGTAAATATCAGGCTCACAGCTGATCGGCGAACAGGCGCAAACACAACAGCGGCAATCGTCATGATTGGCGGGAGCGCGTATCGGTGCGTAATTATGCTGCAACATAATTGGAAGCTGGAGCGCACTGGCCATTTTGACTTAAAAACGGCGAAATTCGCCAAAAGTTTAGGGATTTTCATGCCTGATTGATAAAATGCCATAAGGGATGGAAGAAGGGATGTCTGTTTTAGAAGAGGGATGATTTTGACTATTTTTTCCCACAGGGGGGATGCCACCCCCCCCCCCCCCCCCTCAACTCGAGTACTGCTTATGTCCTTGTAGACAAGCAAATGATGCTACCAGGCCAAGTAACAGGTCAGATCTAGGGAGTGGGGAGTCCAGGCAGTAAGACATGCATGTTTCTCCAAGATAGCTGGGATTGGACTTCTTATTTAATATTGTATTTTATATTTTATTTAGGGCTGCAACGATTAGTCGACAACGTCGACAATAAAATTTTGTCGACATGAAATTTCATTGTCGACTAGTTGTATTATTTAAGTATAATTTTAATTTGGAACTTAATACTCGTCTGTGTCAAGAATCCGCATAAATCAATATGTGTACTGAAACTGCAAATCGCTGCCGGTAGTGGTGAGGGCAGTTTAGCCTCTTTCCGTCCTCATTCAGTCAATCAGTGAAGACCGCCGAGCTGAATCAAAGTCAGTCTATACATCCTCAAAAAAATCTCTGGCTGAATGTGCTAACAACAATGGCGGAGCCTGCGGCTCAGAGTCAGCCTGAAGGGAATGTCGCGGCCTCAAACTTTTCCCAATCGAAGGTGTGGGAGTATTTTAAGGATAATAAAAACAATAAAGTAAGATGCAACATCTGGTGCAGACATCTTTTTAATGAAACTGCACACTGTCCTTAATAAACTAAACTAAACTAAACTAATCTGTAAAGTGGAGATGGCGTTCCATGGCAGTACAACGGTGATGAAACGAAAGCACCCAGGAGCTCCAGATGGGTAAGTTGTTGGCAGCTAGCTTGTGTTTACTTTTTGGGAAACTTTTAGCCTTGAGTGCCATCGTATTTTTAGATGGTTTCGTGAAAGACAGGAACAATGGGCGAGGTTACATGTAGGTTTTGCGTGCGAGTCATGTTGGTGACATGAAATGTGGCCGAATCTGGCGCAAACAACTCCGTTTATTACCGGGCTAGTCCCTGCATGTATCTGCATGTGAGGAATATTCCAATATTAGCACTAGTGCTAAACGGAATGGTGGCCATACTCAATTTGCTCACGAGTCATAGACAATCTTTTTCATTCCGAATGTAGTCTAGTCGTGTTTTGGCAGTATTCCCTTAACAGAACGCTGTTTCACAGAATACTTCAACTTTTTTTAAAACTGGATACTGACAATATTCCGCTTTGAAACGGAATGCTTAAAGCACGCACGCGTAACTGCGCTCACTAAATACCAATGTTAATGTCATGTCCATTATCCTAGTAATATTTTTTTTCGTGACTAATCGTGACTAATCGTTACTGGATCTATAGATTAGTCGACTACTAAAATAATCGTTAGTTGCAGCCCTAATTTTATTACTTACTTTTCTATTTTATTCAGATTTGTACATATACATTTATTATCTTTTTTTTTATTTTTATAATATTTTTTTTATAATTTTATGTCTCATTTGACTCCGATCTATTGCTCTTTTTTTTGCTATTCCATCTATTTTTTGTTACCCTCTGTTCTATATTATATTTGACGCGTGAGCTACTGTACCCAAACAATTTCCCTTGTGAATCAATAAATTTTATCTAAGTCTAAATCTAGGTCTAAGATACATTTGCACAATAAAAACAAGTGTAACTAAATAAATGTAAAATAGATACCATGTGTACGTTTATTGGAGTATTTTTACTCTCTGGTCTTCTAATGGACAGCAGAAAATCTAGTGCTATTACATGACAATACAACAGGGTCAGATTGGCCATTCTAATAACAGACGGTAGATTTAATGCCATAATAACATTCCAGACATGGCAATAACATCTCCACAGAAACAAGCAAGGTTATGGAAATGTCATTTTGCCTAATGTTAGAAGCACTCGTAAAAGTTTCTGTGTGACTGTATGTGGGTAAAAATGTGGAGTGCTCTGGATTTACAGCAAAAGCTCTGGCAAAATAGTCACAAATTTAAGTTCTTGTATAAAGACACGGTCTGGTCTGAATACAGAGAGACGAGTTTGAATGAATCGTTAAATAGCACTTTTCTGTATCAGTTTTGTGCTTTGGTATCTGCCGTTGTGTTACCATCGTTGGTATTAGTTGTGTTACCATTGCTGGTGTGTTTACTTGGTGCGGACTTTAAATGTTCCTGATAGAAACACCTTATGTGTAATTTGATCAAAAGTTTTTGTTTTTGTTTTTTTGGACAAGAATGGAATTTGCCTTTGTTTTGTTATTGTGTTTTTCAACTGAACTGGCCAGGAAGCTAAATCAGTAATTTAAGTTATGTTTTGGAAGACATGTGTGGGATTTAATAAGCGTTCTTCTTCCCACTCCTTTTCGAGCAAAAAGTGAATATATTTGACTGTATATTGGTTACATGTATTTATTTCCTTGTGTTGACCTGCTTGAAATGAATAAATAAATGAAATGAATGAAATGAAGCAGACAGCAAATACCTACATGCTCCTTTAAAACTTTAGTCCCCCTATTTATTCTTGTTCATTCACATTTGTGCTGGTTAAGACCTGGTTTAGTTTCTTTTCAGATTCATTTTTTTTTTTAACTGATTTTACTGGTGAGATGAAGCACTGGAAAATAGAATGGCTTTGTAATGTAAAAGTATGCAGGAGGTGGGGCCTTGGTTGGAACACCTCTGATTGGTCCCCTGTGGAGCGAGAACATGCTCCACCCATGTGGACTTTTCAGCAAATGTGCCGCTAATAATGCCAGCAGGACTCGCGTCTGCAGAAAGGAGTTTGCCTTTATGGAAGAGACCGCAGCATTCTCTGTTTCAATCTTTTAGTTTAGAAGAAAATGCAAATGGTACGAGAAGCCAATGGGTGATTTTTCTAGAATGAGATTATCACTGCGGGCACATGGTAGGATCGGACTGGATTTCTCCAAATAAAGTTTCTCCAAATCCGATCCCGTTACTTAAGATAAGATAAGATAAGATAAACTTTATTGTCCCCGAGGGGAAATTTGTCTTGGGCTCACTGCCCGCAGCTTAAAAACATAGTTCTACACACACATACAGTACAGACAGATAACAGTCAGAACTCATCACAGGATACATGTAAAGTGCCAAAATATTGCACCAGCCCTAGTCCACAATGGATAATGCACAAGTCCTATTGCACAGAACAATTATTGCACAATTCCTATTGCACAGGTAATTATTGCACGAGCCCTATTGCACAAACAGTTATTGCAACATATAATATAAAGTGACTTAAGTGCGCTTTTGTTGTGCAGATTTGTTCAAGAGCGCAACAGACGTGGGCACAAATGAAAGTTTATATCTGTTACTCTTAAAGTTATGCGCTCGATAGCGTCTGCCTGATGGAAGCAGTTCGTATTCCCCATGTAACAGGTGAGAAGGGTTCCCCACAATCCTTCTGGCCTGAGCGAGCACAGAGTCCTGAAAAATGTCCTGCAGAGAAGGGAACTCTCTCCTACCAATCACCTTCATGGCCTTATTTCCAAGTTTTCCAAGTTTGGTTTTACACTGGACAGTTAAAGAACCAAACCAGGCGACCATACAGTAGCGTAACAGACTCTCCAACACAGCATTATAAAAACAAGTCATCATTTTTGTGCCCACACCAAACAGCCTCAGTCTCCTTAAAAAGTGGAGCCTCTGGGACAGCTTGGAGCAAAGAAAATCAACATGTGCATTCCATTTAAACAAACAGTCAATGTACACGCCCAAATATTTGAAGGATGCAACCTGCTCTATTTGTTTGCCCTCAATGACGACAGGATCATGGGTTTGCAGAGCTCGAGGATCAAACACCATCTCTTTGGCGGGTGGTCTGTCCTTAGATCCCAGTGCACATGAAACTCGTGTAATTGGATAATGATCAGCGACCTGGCCGGCTCCGCTACGCTATGTGGCGCTGTAGTCCAACTACTTCCGGGTGATGGCTACTCAACAAAAACACAACAAACTATGTGGCGTTATACAAAGATGGCACTCGAGGAGTTTGACGGAGCAGCATTGATGTACGTGTTGTGCATTCTTTCTTCGCAGCCATGATTTCGTCTGACTTTCTCGGCAACAATCGCTACTTATGACGGCGTCGGCGCCTCCTGCCACTTCCGGGTGAAATCCCTGGTGAAAATTCCCGCACATGCGCAGTACGCCAATCCGATATCGTGCACAGGGCGTCACCAAGCGGATTACTATCGGCCTAAGCCAGGGGTTCCAATCGGCTTCAGGAAACCAATCCCTATACGATCCTTAGCTTGTGCACATGAATTCAATACGATCCCAATCCGTTTGCAATCGGATTACACTCGTCCATGTGCATGCAGTTTATGTCATACTCCCACAGTTTTCCCTATGGATTACACTATATTTGCCATGAAATACTGAACCTGATCATTTCTATTAGTGACTACTTCGATCTTCACGAGAACAAACCAGACCAAGTCATAGTTTAAAGGGCTCATATCATGCTATTTTCTGTTTTCTGATGTTATAATGATCAAAAACACACCAGGAGTTGTGTTTTGGTTCATTCACACATGTTTAAAGGTCCCATGGCATGAAATTTTCACTTTCTGAGGTTTTTGAACGTTAATGTGAGCTCCCCTACCCTGTTTAGGCCCCCCCTCCCCATGGTTAAAAGTTGCGAAATGTCTAAACTGAGCATTTGCGATCCTTTTCTGCGTTACAAAAAATCGGAGCTCAAACGGGCGATTTTGAACAAGGCACCTTATTGACGTCAGATCGAAAAAAGAAATGCAAATGCAGTTCCACCCCCGTCTGTCTGTACTCAGCGTCTCTGTAAATCACGCCCAGAGAGTTTGGACTGCGAATGCGCTAGGCAATGCAAAATGCGTTTTTTTATTTGCCTGGAGGCACGTCCGAGTGTTTCTAGGCTCGGAAGTCCTTTATCTGAGCCTCTGGACCTTTGAACAGCAGTGGTTTAATTTTATTTTATGTGGAAATGTGTTTATTTTTCAATGGAACGCTTCAAATCTCTCCCCCCGTGCAAAAACACGGAAATGGATCAGCTGAGAGCTGACAGCGGAGAGCGGAGAGTTTGGCCACGCCCCCACCCTCTACTATTGGCCAGCTCTTTTCTCCTCATTTGCATTCAAGCAACAAAGCCCAGAATAAAGAGTTTGAGAGAGATATTTATGACTCTTTCTCATCTTATCTCTGTTTCTCATGCACTGAGTGTTGATTTTGAAGAAGGATTCATTTACAGTATTAGGGAACCATTAAGGAGCCATATAAAAGCATCAAGAAGTACCATGTCATGGGATCTTTAACACACAAAACCTGCATATTTAGGCTGAGTTTTGTCTGTTACACCATCCAGGAAGGGCTCCACTGTGTTTTTAAACTCCCTACACCTTCACTGGAATCATTTCAGCCCTGGAATTGCCAATCTCTATTGAGCCCATCTGCGGAGGAGTCTCATCATCTCTGACATTCTCAAAGTTTTCACAAGATTGACCAAGTTGTAAAAGAAAAGTAAACATTTTTAGGATGCCTTTGGTAGTATTTGAGTAAGATGTTGAGAGAGAAAACGAGTGTTAAAGGGCTTGTACCCTTCATTTTTGTTTAGGGGGAAAAAATATACTAAGTAATACAAAATTTTGTGATCCAGTAACGTGATTGCGGGCTGCTGTATAGATATATCAGCAATTTTTTGTATCTTTTAGCAATTTTTTGGTGACTGCTCTACAATTTTGTTGCTTATTTAGTGGAAGGAAATGTGTTTGTGCAATACACTTGACATGTTCACTGTTTTAATGATTCAAATGGGTTTGTGCAGGTTTTGGGTTAACAAAGAAACACGGCGAAATACTGTACTATCGTGAGAATCACGGGAAAGCGACTGCCTGACACTGTCCCAGACACTGGTAGTTTTCAAGTTTGCAGCTCCTTTTACCTTTAGTTCAGAAGAGCCTGGCAATTCTTAATTTTTAATTGTGGAGGAAGAAGTAAAAGTACAGATACTGGAGCAAAGAAGTAGTATCTGCTATAAATCTGCTATAGCCATTTACTGCAATACAAAACTCTTGTCCTCCATCATTTTGCTGCAAATTTTACCTCCCTTGTGTCTTAAAAAAAGTACCTATTTAAGACAAAAAAAATAAATGAATCTAGAACAAGTTTTGAGTTATTAAAGTAAAAGTATCACATGAAACACACAACTATACTATAATAAAATATCAAAGTACCTGTTTAAAATGTATGTTTAAAAGTAAAAATATTTTGCACAGAGTTTGAGATGTAATAATGCTTCAAATGTAGTGATTTTGGTAAAGATGTACGCTAAATTTTGTTCAGTAGAAACAATTGGAATTCGTTTTTTGTATTTTTTTGTTTGCTCAAACTAAAAATATAAATAAAAATATAAAAATAAAAATATACCTCTCAGCCTTTTCAGCAGGTCTCAAACAATAATCTTAAAAACGTATATTTTTCACACTTTAAACTCCACTTCAAACTGTACTCAAGTAAGGTGCAGACACCTAAACATTTTCTGTAAAGGTGCATTGTGTAAGTTTTCTGGTTCAGGGTCCATCACCTGCTTCTCTTTCTATTGCTCTGCTTGGAATATTCCACAGTGTGACATGAAACCTCACATTTATTCAATCACAGGTGGTGTTGTAGCTCAAAAATACCCAGAAAAGCATCATTCTGACTGTGAGCGGGGTCGCCTCTCCACAGATCTGACCTGTAACTTGGTCTGGTTTGGTCTCCACGAAGATATCACATGATAAAAACCTACTAAGACACTAATAGCTAAACAATTTTAACAACTTTCCAGTACAATCGAACAGACATTCCTCTTTTTTACAAGCAAAACCCAGTCACCACTTGTCAAACTCTACTTCAGCATTTAAAATAGAGTTAAAATCACCACTTACCACATACGCAGCCATTTACACAAATCCAAATGTCCTTTCCTCGTTTCCTTGTAAACAGCCATTTTCAAAGTTTGACCCGAAGACGCCCGTTTCCACACGCTATCACCTCCACTCGCGCTAGCCATCCAACATCTGCCGAGCACCCCTCTTCCTACTTGCTCCTGAATGATGCTATAATGTTAGGGGAGGTTGCTAAGATAGTAGTTACCTAGTCGGACTAATTAACCCCCAGAGGTTTATCAGGAGCAGGGGCGACCATTACCTGACGCCTACTGGGCACAATCAGCTTCTCTACATTGTATATGGCGTAAACGTGTTGGAGTAAACACATTGTCCACCCCCGGGAGCGCTACACCTGGAGAGAATGGAGAGAGAGGGAAGGGGTTTTTAAACGAATTCCTCCAGGATTCACGGTGTACACGTGTAGTGAACGGGGCACGCGACCGTAAAGGCACCGAATCTGATTTTTACTGTCCTAAAAAATGTAAAAAAACAGAATTAGAGTTTTAAAAGGTGCAGTGGTCCAAAGTTGTTTCTCAGCAGGATTAGTGCAACCAGCATGAACGAAATAAAGAGACCAGTGTGAAAAAAACATGTAAAAATTTTACACAACCACAGCTGCTAATTTGTATTACGTGTCCCTCAAATGTGGAAGACATCTCCTCTCGAAAATTCTTGTAACATTCTGAACAAAATATAGAACTTATTTTACCTGAGACAAGTAATAGTTTGGTGTTTTGATTGTTGATTCTGTAAAAATACATACATGCATGACGCGAACGGAGTATGCGTCTCTCTGATTGGTAAATCCACCTGTCAATCACGCCCTCTGAAATCAAGAAACAGGATACGGCTTCAGATCCACACGTCTTTGTAAAGTTTTGGCTTGGCGTGCGGTTCTGGCTGGACAGGTAACTTCTATGGGCTATTAACTGCTAACACGTAACGTATTTAGATCACAAAGTTACCTTTTATTGTTTTGAAAATGCTATATTTGGTTTTCAAGTTTCAGTTTTTAATGCTCCCTTCCCTTTGCGCTCCTTTATGTCAGTCATATTATAACTATAAAGGAAGCCTGCAGTTTTTACTACCATATTTTCCGGATTATAAATCGCTCCGGAGTACAAGTCGCACCAGCCATAAAATGCATAATAAAGAAGGAAAAAACATATATAAGTCGCACTGGAGTATAAGTCATTGGGGAAATTTATTTGATAAAATCCAACACCAAGAACAGACATGTCATCCTGAAAGGCAATTTAAAATAAAAATAGAGAACAACAGGCTGAATAAGTGTACAGTACGCTAACGTTACATGACGCGTAAACAACGAACTGAGAACGTGCCTGGTATGTTAACGTAACATATTAAGAGTTATTCAGATTACTATAGCATAAAGAACATGCTAACAAGTTTACCAAACCATCAGTGTCACTCCAAATCACTAAATCCAATGAAATCTTCAATCCACAGGCCTAGAGCGCCCTCTTGCGGTTTAGTGTGAAAATAACATGTGAAATGATATAATAATGTGTTAATAATTCCACACATAAGTCGCTCCAGAGTATAAGTCGCACCCCCGGCCAAACTATGAAAAAAACTGTGACTTATAATCAGAAAAATACGGTATTTAAAAAAAAACTTTAATCTGCAGACAGAGGACACATGCAAGTTTTTCTCATGCCTCATGTGAAAATTCCTCCAGAATTCACTCACTGAGCGGCAGAAGGTGCACTAGCACTGACTCAGATGGGCTATGTGAGGTCATGTTTATAAAATTTTAACTCAAAATCTTGCATACTGTTCCTTAAAGATGAAAATATTTTATTAGAATAATATAAGAATTCAGAATACAGTGGTACCTCACCTTACGAAATTAATTTGTTCCAGAAGTGGTTTCGTAACGTGAATTTTTCGTAAGTTGAGTAGCTATTTCAATGGAAAAGGCCTGATTCGTTCCAAGGCCCCGATCCAAGTTTTTTTTTTTTTTATAGTGTAACTTTTTTTATAGTGTAACATTGTGTTCTGCGTAGAGACTGTAGACCCAGGACTAAACGTGGACTATACCAGGTCTAGACCAAGGTCTAAACCTGGACTAAACCTGGACTAAACCAGGACTAGACCAGGTGGATTAAAGCGCCGCGCGCGGGTCTATTTCGGTTTTGTTTCGAGTCACGGCTGAGGCGAGCAGCGAGGGGGACCGCACGCAGTCTGAGCATGAACGAGACCAGTGCTCAAACCGTGCCTCCTCTAGACCTCCTCTAGACCTGGTCTAGACCGCGGCTCTTGCATGCGTTCGTTCATGCGCTCAGACTGTGTGCGGTCCCCCTCGCTGCTCGCCTCAGCCGTGACTCGAAACGAAACCAGGAAATAGACCCGCGCGCGGCGCTTTAATCCACCTGGTCTAGTCCTGGTCTAGTCCTGGTTTAGTCCTGGTCCAGTCCTGGTTTAGTCCAGGTCTAGACCTGCTGTCAGCTCCGCGCCGGGTCATGCTGCGCTATCACACATGTCCGCGTGCAGTTTTCTCCCCCCTCCCCCTTCCCCCCACACTTCACTATTAATAATTTTGTTGAAAATCTATGAAAGTTTGAGTGTTTAAACGAGAGACAAATGTGAGAAAAGTTTAAATCCAGTCTGAGAAAAGCGTATAATGTGTGTGGCTGAGCGCGCATTATTTGAATTTTTGAGATTTCGCGTTTTGTAACTTGAGTTTTCTTTCGTATCTAGAGACCAAAATTTAACGTGAAGGCGTTTCGTAACTTGAAATTTTCGTTTGTTGGGTCTTTCGTAAGGTGAGGTACCACTGCACTGCACTCTGATCTGACAATTTAACTATGTAACAGAGTAAAATACGAAATACAATATATCTTAAAGCAAGTATTCAGTATTCTGTAACTAAAACCTTTTAGTATGCAAGTATTCTTCCCAACACAATGCCGTAAACAGACAATATGACTATAAATTGACAATTCTGTTAGGCTAATAGCAAAACTAAATTCAACATAGTTGGCATAAAAAGTAAACATGCCTGCAAATCAGACTAATGTGGGCTGTTTGGACAGTCGGGGCATCTGGCGTATAAATCTGCTATAGCCTTTTACGGCAATACAAAACTCTTATCCTCCATCATTTTGCTGCAAATTTTACCTCCCTTGTGCCTTAAAAAAATCACGTTAGCATTCAAACATTCCGACTAAAGGTTTCATCACGCCTTCTCAGCATAAAAAAGAAGCCAAGAGTAAAAAAGCAAAGGGTACCTATTTAAAAAAATAAATAAATAAAAATAAAAATCTAGAACAAGTTTTGAGTTATTAAAGTAAAAGTATCACATGAAACAAACAACTATACTATAATAAAATATCAAAGTACCTGTTTAAAATGTATGTTTAAAAGTTTGAGATGCTTCAAATGTAGTGATTTTGGTAAATTTTGTTCAGTAGAAACAATTGGAATTAGTTTTTTGTATTTTTTTTTGTTTGCTCAAACTAAAAATATAAATAAAAATATAAAAATAAAAATATACCCCTCAGCCTTTTCAGCAGGTCTCAAACAATAATCTAAAAAACTTATATTTTTCAGTCTTGTTCAAATATGCCATGGAGTAGAAAGCACAGACACTTTAAACTCCACTTCAAACTGTACTCAAGTAAGGTGCAGACACCTAAACATTTTCCGTAAAGGTGCATTGTGTAAGTTTTCTGGTTCAGGGTCCATCACCTGCTTCTCTTTCTATTGCTCTGCTTGGAATATTCCACAGTGTGACATTAAACCTCACATTTATTCAATCACAGGTGGTGTTGTAGCTCAAAAATACCCAGAAAAGCATCATTCTGACTTAAAGCGGGGTCGCCTCTCCACAGATCTGACCTGTAGCTTGGTCTGGTTTGGTCTCCACGAAGATAGAAAGTTTAAAGGAAAAGTAACGTTTTTTTTACAATCTGAGCCTTCTTTCGGCAATAAAACAAGTAGTTTTACTCACCCAAAGCAGTTTGGTGTCAATTGGAGTGGTATCGCAGAACTTATGTTGAGCCGTTCTGTTCTACTAATGATCCCGTATCCGTTAGCGTGAGTGCTCGGGGCATTACTTTGCGGTGTCCAAGTAACACAAACTTTAGCACTTTTCAAATCACAGAAGATCGCTGTGTCAGGGTAGACTTTTAGTGGATTCCAAAACGGCCTGAAACCCGATATCCAGCTATAGTTTCATTTGATGACGTCATCAGAGAGGACAGTGCGCATGCGTGAACTCAGCTGTTTTGTAAACACCGCTAGTCCGAAAGAAGCCAACACCGCTCTGAACTTTACTTTTCTGTTGCGATATCGGGTTTCAGGCTGTTTTGGAATCTACTAAAAGTCTACCCTGACACAGCGATCTTCTGTGATTTGAAAAGTGCTAAAGTTTGTGTTATTTGGAGAGCGCTAAGTAATGCCCCGAGCACTCACGCTAACGGATACGGGATCATAGAAGAACAGAACGGCTCAACATAAGTTCTGCGATACTGCTCCAATTGACACCAAACTGCTATGGGTGAGTAAAACTACTTGTTTTATTGCCGAAAGAAGGCTCAGATTGTAAAAAAAAACTTTAATTTTCCTTTAATACCACCAACTGTGAAACATTCCAGACAAAACAATAACATCTCCATGGAGAAAAGTATTTGACGGACCTACCTACAAATTTTAGTACAGTACATTACTACTTTTACTGTTTTACCTTCCGCCACTTTTTACTGTGTATATCGACATTTTGAGACATTCACCAAAGTACTTTTTACAGAGATAATCAGAACCCTCTGGCAGAGTTAATTAGACGCAGTAGCAACGTCAGAGTCATTCAGTGGTTTGGCATTTGCTTGTGTTTTTCATGACTGTACTCCGAGATGATTAAGTCAAACGAAGGTGAGTGAAGAAGAAAACTAGTGTATGAATGAGCTGTGTTGATGCTGAAGCTGCTTTTACCCTTTCTTCACTTAGCAATGATGTGGGTATTTTTGTCTTTCTGCACAAAAGCCAACCTCCGAGCACCAAAACACTCAAATCAGATTAAAATTATAACAACAAAGCTGAAATTTGGTCTTAAAGGGCCCATGTTAAGCTACTTTCTGATCTGTTATTATATTGTTTTCTCATCACAAACACACCTGGAGTTGTGTTTTGTTTCATTCACATGTTTAACTCAAAAAACCCTACGTATTTTATTAGCCGAGTTCGTCTCTCAAACGGAAAGCAGTCTGTTCCACATTGTGATGTCATGTGGTAATAGAGGAAGTGCTCAACTGTGTTTTTAAACTCGATACCCCTCCACGAATATCATTTGGATAATTTCAGCGCTGGAGTTGCAATCGCTACCGAGTTAAAAGTGAAAGGTACTGTAGCTGTCCACTACACGTACTTGACATTAGAAGTCGAACAGAGCATTTTGAGCTTCAAAAATACTAAATTACACAAAATTAACTTGCAAAATTAATCTGCAACCATGGTATAATGCAACCATGGCTGTTACCTCTTCAAAAACAGAGCTGGAGTTGTGTTTTTTTTTTCATTCACGTTTCAATAACACTTTATTATTATTATTTACATCACCAAAGCTCAAAATGGGCAGAAACAATAACACAGATGAGAAAATAGCCTAATAGCACCTTTAAAGGGACAGTGTGTAAGATTTTTATCCGTTAATTACTGAAATTGAAGATACCCATTCAAAAATACAGTGTTTTCCAAGCCTTTTCACTTCCATCATGAAATCAAAGTATTCTTTTGGACTTAGATATAGTCACATAAAAGGGGGATCTTCCCCATGCAGAGGCAGCCATTTTGAATACGAGAGCCGCAGAAGGACATTTGAGCTCTGCCTTCGCCTTCGGCAAGGCTCGTGGTTTTGGGTAAACAACACAAGCATGCTGCCGGATCAGACGTCGTAATGGATCTAACACGTGTTTTGGACTAAATTGTTTTACTGGATTTTATTCGCTGGATCCTTACGGACAAATTGAGAGCAAGTTTATGGTGAAATACAGAGTTTGACCTGTGCAAAGCATTCTAAGGTAAGCTAACCTCGTTTTGTGCTTTTCCGTATAAAAGCCCCATGTGCTCGGGGAGTGATTGTTGTGGCGGGAAATGAATTGCATAGTCAAAAAGAGGAGACTGTAAGGTTTCATTTGATGTATAGAGTGTCATGGTACATGATCGGGAATGTGTGTTTTCATGACAAAAGAAAAAAAAACAAAAAACGGGACCACGTTTTATTTATACAGTAGCGGCGCGCGGCTAAAACAGAAAGTGCAGCTAAAACAGAAAGTGCAATAGCACCATCCACCTATGCGCCACGAATCCTACACACTGGGGCTTTAATATGAAAAACACGTTTTTTTCTGCTTTCTCTGTATTTTCAGGTCATGGGGGCAACGGTCCAGGTCCGCTGCCCAGACCACAGTGCACTGGCCTCCGTGGATCCCCCCACGGGTAGTGGGTCCACGGGAGGATGGCCCCACGTCGCTTGATGCTACCGACCTTGATGTGTCACTGGAACAATGGGGGCGACGTGGGGTTAAGTGTCTTGCCCAAGGACACAGGGAGCTGGGATCTCACCGCCAACCGGCGAGACAGCGTATCCAACCGCTCAAGGACAAATGCTCTATCAAGTGAGCTACTGCCCCTCCCAAAACAAACAAAAAAATGCACTCCTAAAATTAAGGTGTTAATAAGTATGAATTTGTATAATTTTTCAAACAGTGACATCTAAGCAATTTCCTCATTCATTCGCACTTCCTGTCACCAGTCACTCTCAGCCAATCACAGCCCAGCATTCCCTTTCAACGAACAGCACGTCGATTTACACCTCAACAAGAGCAGCCCGTGTTCCCCCTGCACTCCTTACACCCAGGTTCATTGTTATATAGCCCCAAAATAGCAGCGTCGCTAATCGCAGCTCAAATCCTCGCTAGCCCGATTTCACGGCTTACAGTCTGCTCTGTGACGCTTTCATTACAGCGGACAAAGCTCATATTATCTTCAACGCCAACTCCGCAATATCTTACAAACCCAGCCACGTTCCTTATCTGATCGTACAATGTTTTATTTGAATCGTATCAGCTGAGATTAGGCATCGCATTTTCCAACAGTGTAAAAGTATAATATGGTGTAGCGTCTCCAAAAATATCTTAAACTTTTATTAAAACGGTGTGTCCGACTCGAGGAGAACAGTTTGCCAAGTACCAGCGGAATAATTTTTACTTAAAACATGAAACGTAGAATAGTTAGGTAGTATCAAGCAGTTCAAAGTAACGCAGTAATTAGTAACGGAGATGAGTTCATGAGCACGTTTCAACTTTAGTAACCTCAGATGATGCCATGGTAATGCTAACAACAACTAGCATGCTAACAGAGCAGGAGGATTATTTCCCAGTTCGCTCTTGATAAAACACTTTCTAATCTATTCTCTGCACATGTGACTCCTGTTTGCTTCTCTACATACCTCACTCTTTTTGCACATTTCACTCCTCTCTATTCCTCACTCCTCTGCACACCTCACTTCTCTTCACTCCTCTGCACACCTTTCTCTCGTTCACTCCTCTGCACACCTCACCTCTGCACACCTCACTTCTCTGCACACCTTACTCCTGTTTACTCCTCTGCACACCTCACTTCTCTGCACACCTTTCTCCTATTCACTCCTTTGCACACCTCTCTCCTGTTCACTCCTTTGCACACCTCACCTCTGCACACCTCACTTGTCTTCACTCCTCTGCACACCTCACTCTTGTGCACATTTCACCCCTCTTTATTCCTCATTCCTCTGCACACCTCACTTCTCTTCACTCCTCTGCACACCTCACTTCTCTTCACTCCTCTGCACACCTATCTCCCGTTCACTCCTCTGCACACCTCACTCTTGTGCACATTTCACCCCTCTTTATTCCTCATTCCTCTGCACACCTCACTCCTGTTCACTCCTCTGCACACCTCACTTCTCTTCACTCCTCTGCAGACCTCACTCCTGTTCACTCCTCTGCACACCTCACTTCTCTTCACTCCTCTGCACACCTATCTCCCGTTCACTCCTCTGCACACCTCACTTCTCTTCACTCCTCTGCACACCTATCTCCCGTTCACTCCTCTGCACACCTCACTTCTCTGCACACCTTACTCCCGTTCACTCCTCTGCACACCTCACATCTCTGCACACCTCACTCCTGTTCACTCCTCTGCACACCTATCTCCCGTTCACTCCTCTGCACACCTCACTTCTCTGCACACCTCACTTCTGTTCACTCCTCTGCACACCTCACTCCCGTTCACTCCTCTGCACACCTCACTTCTCTGCACACCTCACTTCTGTTCACTCCTCTGCACACCTCACTCCTGTTCACTCCTCTGCACACCTCACTTCTCTACACACCTCACTCCTGTTCACTCCTCTGCACACCTCACTTCTCTACACACCTCACTCCTGTTCACTCCTCTGCACACCTCACTTATCTTCACTTCTGCACACCTCACTCCTCTTACTTGATACTTAAGTATAGACTCAATACTGATTCCGATACCATAATTATAATAAAAATCACTAAATCACTACCAGTTTTAGTATCATTAGTATCTGAGATTTAATACTTTTCACAACCCTACTCTGCACACCTCACTCCTGTTCACTCCTCTGCACACTGTCCTTATCTCCTCTGCTGTCCCTGGTACAGGCTTAGATTTTATCACTCCACAATGTTCAGCTTGTGCCAAACTTCAGAGCTATCTTATCCTCCGGGGATTCCAAAAGTGGTCTACAATTTGATGATGGGAAGACTGGGAAGATTGGCTCCAATTCTCGAAAACCTTGTTCCGTTCTTATTATGACTAGACTCAATTTTAGCCTTTGCAACATTGGTTTTAAAATGAAAATCACAAGAACAATCATGTTGAGTTTAGTCACAAAGGGACCATAAATTATACTCTGATATGTGCATAATTGAAAGTTGTATATTTGTACACATTTTGCCCTTCAAACATAACAAACTGATAAATTACGGTAATTAGTGTTGATTTTTATTGAAATTTAAAGCTGAACTAAGTGGTAAGTCCTTGAGATGGTTATACAGCTCTGGAAAAAAAAAGAGACCACTGCAAAATGATCAGTTTTTCTGATTTTACTACTTATAGGAACAGTATGTGTTTGGGGAAAAGGAACATTTTTGTTTGAGTCTATAAACTACTGACAACATTTCCCCCAAATCCAAATAAAAATATTATTGATTAGAGCCCCTGCTCTGGTCTTCAACGTTTTTCAGGCCAGGGACCCCCAAACAGATGGCGAACTGGGCCAGGGACCCCCTACTATATATACGACATAGAATTGTGTTTTATATTAAATTGAGCTTAGTGTCATGTATAAACATTGCTACTCTGTTATGGTACATCCAATACAAGGAAATAATACACAGGTTAATACTGTATTTTACACTATAAAATATAAAATTATATTATTTTAAAGTGAAATCAAAAGATTTCACGACCCCCCTTCCCTGCAGTACCTCCGCGACCCCCCTAGGGGTCGCGACCCCCCTGTTGAAGACCTCTGGTTTAGAGCATTTATTTGCCGAAAATGACAAATGGTTAACATATCACAAAGATACATGTTTTCAGACCTCAAACAATGCAAAGAAACAAGATCAAATTCATTTTAAAACAACATATTACTAATGTTTACACTTAAGAAGAGTTCAGAAATCAATATTTGGTGCAATAACCCTTATTTTTAATCACACTTGGCATGCTCTCCACAAGTCTTTCACTTTGTTCTTGGGCGACTTTATTCCACTCCCGGTGCAAGAACTGAAGTAGCTCAGCTTTGTGTTTGTGTTGGAATTCAACAGACGCTGGAATGGAATGGCTGTAACACATGTAGAGATGCTGATTTCAGAAAAAAAAATGCAGTGGTCTCTTATTTTTTTCCAGAGCTGTATTTGTATTTTCAGAGTGTTTGAAAATTCTTTGTATCCCTCTGCTGTCTTTGTTCAGTTCTCCTGGGAAACTTTGGCTCTTTTGTACAGTTGGCAATGTTAAATGTTTTCATAAGTGATTATACTGCCTTAATTCCGTGTAAAATGAAAATACTTTTGACAGTTTGACACTTCTGACAGTGTATTCTTAAAAGTTGTGCTTTAATTCAAACCCTTTTTATATTCCATTTCTTATTAACAAAATTGCGCTCTTTTAGGTTGTAATCATGTTCCACAGAAAAAAGTTATGTTTTGTTTCAGTCGTGCACATTTGAGTTAACCTTCCTTTTCAAATTCCTACACAACTAATGATTTCTAGGAATAGCAACCATCATTTTTAGCATAAGGTGCCTTTTCATTGGATCAGAGCAGGCGGGATCAAGTTACAGGTCAATCTGTGGAGAGGTGAACCTGCTCACATTAAGAATACACGTTTTCAGGTATTTTCAGCAAAACAAACAACTGAATAGATCCATTCCAAACAAAACAATGACCAAAAAGAAAAGTATGGTGCACTAGAAAGGTTTTGAAAGGTCCTACATTACGCAAAATTGACTCTTGTGAGTTTTAAGTCGGGTTATAATGTTGTTACCTCCTCAGAAACATACCTGGAGTTGTGTTTTGTTTAATTCACATGTTTGAATAATTTATTATCATTCTGTTTACATCTCCAAAGCTCAGTTTGTCCCCCTTGTGATGTCAAAAAGCGGTAGTTTAAAGTGATACTCCGGGATTTTTGACATAGGGTCCAATTTTCTAGTTAGCCAGCGTGTAGGATATGTGTAGAGAAAGTTATTTTGCGATTTCATGCAGTCTTTGTAAAATCTGAGTTGGCTGTTGCTAAGCTAGCGAAAGTGAACGTCCTGCAGCTAGCCAGCCACTAAAATAGACATACCCAGTACAAAACAAACACCCAAACAAATCAGTTATTATGCCAGGGTATCGATTTAAATATCTGTGTTGATATAATAAGATTTTGAACGAAACGGACCTTGCTTCAAACGACTTAATTGACGCATATTGGGGGACTAGTTTCTAAGCAGCGGCGGAATTTTACTTCTCCCTCGTCAATTCATCAGCAGCAGTTGTCATTATTACAAAGAGTAGAGACTGGAGGCATGCATTACACACGTTGGTGAGTAACAGAAACAGGAGGCCTAACTTAGAAGATGTGAGTATAATCATCTCACTGATTTTGCAACTGGCCAAACGCTCCTACATTCAACATTTTTTTCTGGCACACCACTTACCGCATTGATAACTGGCCATTAGGTCCAGCAGGTCTAGGTCGTTTCTTCCAATTTATCTTTTCGACGCAGAAGAATGTCTCCAGTACGCCACGATTGAGATGGGGCAAGAAGTCCTGGTGCTCTGTTATGCAGACATCATTGGAAGTGCTATGGCCACCAGACACATCTAGACTTCGAAACGAAGTATCTAGCTCCAGCTCTTGCATTTGTGGGATAACTAAGTCCCACTCCCTGCAGCAAAAACATTCATCCTCGTTCTCCATAACTTCGCAATTTCGGCACTGACACCACCAATCCCCGGTTCTTCTGTCCCGGCTTTCTGCTGCAGCTTCGGCGGCGGCTGCATTTGCAGACGCGCTCTCTTGTTCTCTTGCTCTTTGTAAATCCATCTCTTTCAATTCTTCGTCCGTATACTCCGGCTCATACAAGTATGGTTCACTGGAAAAATGCAACTGCTCTTCCTCCTCATCAAAATAATCGGGCTCGCCAAACATTGCCATACTTTGAACAGGCTCCGTGTGCTCACTTTTACAGTTGCGAGGTTGCTAGTAAACAAACTATTAGAGCCGGTCGGATTGGGACATGCGGGTGATATCAATCCGCGGCTGTCAAGCTTTCAATGAGGAAGTACGAATTGCTGATGATGATCAAAGGAATACATGCTTGGTTTACTTCCTTAATCATTCTATCAACACAGATATGTACATCGATACCCTGGCATAATAACTGATTTGTTTGGGTGTTTGTTTTGTACTGGGTATGTCTATTTTAGTGGCTGGCTAGCTGCAGGACGTTCACTTTCGCTAGCTTAGCAACAGCCAACTCAGATTTTACAAAGACTGCATGAAATCGCAAAATAACTTTCTCTACACATATCCTACACGCTGGCTAACTAGAAAATTGGACCCTATGTCAAAAATCCCGGAGTATCACTTTAAAGGAGAATTAACGTTTTTTTTTACAATCTGAGCCTTATTTCGGTAATAAAACAAGTTGTTTTACTCACCCATAGCAGTTTGGTGTCATATGGAGCACTTCCGGAGATGTTTTAGATTTGCGATAGATGTAACGGGAGTTCTCGGGGCATATGCGGTCTCCAAATAACACAAACTTTAGCACTTTTCAAATCATAGAAGCGCAATATCTTAGTTTACGCTTTCGTTTGAGTCAAAAGTGGCCTGTAATCCGAGATTTATCCATAGTTTCGAGTAGATGAGGACGCCAGTGCGCATGTGCGGAGTCACAGTTTATTTCACTCTCAGCTCTCAGGACCCAAACATGAAATGCAAAGCTGTAAATTACGGATAAATCTCGGATTACAGGCCACTTTTGATTCAAATGAAAGCGTAAACTAAGACATCGAGCTTCTGTGATTTGAAAAGTGCTAAAGTTTGTGTTATTTGGAGACCGCACGTGGCATATATACATGCATATAATATATGCCCCGAGAACTCGCGCTACGGCTATCGCTAATCTAAAACATCTCTGGAAGTGCTCCATATGACACCAAAGTGCTATGGGTGAGTAAAACCCATCCATCCATCCATTTTCTTCCGCTTATCCGGGGCCGGGTCGCGGGGGCAACAGTCTAAGCAGGGATGCCCAGACCTCCTTCACCCCGGACACTTCCTCCAGCTCCTCCGGGGATACCCCAAGGCGTTCCCAGGCCAGCCGGGACACATAGTCCCTCCAGCGCGTCCTGGGTCTTCCCCGGGGCCTCCTCCCGGTGGGACATGCGCGGAACACCTCCCGAGGGAGGCGACCAGGAGGCATCCGAAACAGATGCCCGAGCCACCTCAGCTGCTCCTCTCCACGTGGAGAAGCAGTGGCTCTACTCCGAGCTCTGATTCTAGTGAAGGTGTATGGGGTTTAAAAAACACAGTGGAGCACTTCCTGTATTACCACATGACATCACAAGTTGGAAAAGAGTGTTTTTATTTTGAGAGAATATATGAAATATACATACAAAATATGCAGGATTTGTGTGTTAAACATGTGTGAATGAAACAAAACAGAACTCCAGGTCTGTTTGTGATGCGGAAACAACATTAGAACACAGATCAGAAAATAGGATAACAAAAAAAATAAAATAAACATCCAACAAAATCAACAAGAAACCATTGCCCAAAGATGCTATAGCCTGCATTTAAAAATCAAGCACATAACTGAAAACCGGCTTATGAGTAAACAACCTCAGGATTCTTTGTGCCTGAGGTTTTTGCAGATTCTGAACTTGTTTGCAAGAATATATTAGCCACAGCTGTCACTCATATTTTTTCCTTGACGCGTGTAAAGGTGGCACAAAGCAAAAACAACAACTACGGAAGAATAAAGAGAAGGTGTTGTCAGAGTAAATGAGATTGCTGTCAGACTCAAGAAAGGCTGATAAATGTTAAGACCAAGAAAGTAAAAAAAAAATAAAAAAAAATCTCTCAAAATAACCACATTGTAATTTTATTTTCCATTGTTTTGTCAAATAATAATGCGGGAAGACAAATAGTAGTAGACGTTCTTAAAGTTCTTAAAAACATAAGGTGAGGTTGTCATTTTAAACTGTTTGCAGTGGTCCAAAGTTATTCCTCACTTACCTTATGCATTCCCAGTATTATGCTAATTTTTCACTGCAATGATTTTATAAGCAGAGTTTTGGTATAGCGAACAATAACTGGTATGCTCGTTGCACTTCCTTATTATCGAGCCTTAAAGGAGAATTAACGTTTTTTACAATCTGAGCCTTATTTCGGTAATAAAACAAGTTGTTTTACTCACCCATAACACTTTGGTGTCATATGGAGCACTTCCAGAGATGTTTTAGATTAGCGATAGCCGTAGCGCTAATATATGCCCCGAGCGGTCTCCAAATAACACAAACTTTTGCACTTTTCAAATCATAGAAGCTCGATGTCTTAGTCTACGCTTTCGTTTGAGTCAAAAGTGGCCTGTAATCCGAGATTTATCCATAGTTTCGAGTAGATGAGGAGGACAGTGTGCATGTGCGGAGTCACACTTTATTTCGCTCTCAGCTCCTGGGACCCAAGCACAGGGCTCTCAAGTCTCACACATTGAGAGTGTGACACACGCCACACATGGCATTTCTCACGCTGATTTATTTATTTATTTATTTTTTTTTGTGCTTAGGAAATCGGTCTGTGTGGCTCAGTTTATGCAGGCACCGCACGTTTTCAGCAAAAAAAACTCCCCCACTCACCCCCGCCCTGCTCCCCGGAAAAAAATCTCAGATATCAGGCGTCGTGCCCTTTTCAGCCAATCAAAAAATAGATTGTTCTGTTGTTGGGCAGACTGTTGACAGTGCAGTGCGCGCTCAGTGATAAGGACAGCGACTGAACAGGAGGAGATGATAAAACAAACTGAGAACCATCAGGTAATAACTTCATTTACACAGGGCTCTCAAGTCTCACGCATTGACACGGCATTTCGCACGCAATTGAAGCCCTGCAAACATGAAACGCAAAGCTATAAACTATGGACTATGGACTATGCACTTTTGACTCAAACGAAAGTGTAGACTAAGACATCGAGCTTCTATAATTTGAAAAGTGCTAAAGTTTGTGTTATTTAGAAACCGCACGGGGCATATATTAGCGCTACGGCTATCGCTAATCTAAAACATCTCTGGAAGTGCTCCATATGACACCAAAGTGCTATGGGTGAGTAAAACAACTTGTTTTATTACCGAAATAAGGCTCAGATTGTAAAAAAAACGTTAATTCTCCTTTAATGGTCAATTGTGTAACTTTTCTGGCGGAGAGTCCGTCAAATGCTTTTCTCCATGCAGATGTTATTGCTTTGTCTGGAATGTTTCACAGTGTGGTATTAAACCTTTCTACCTTCATGGAGAACAAACCAGACCAAGTTACAGGTCAGATCTGTGGAGTGGCGACCCCGCTCACAGTCAGAATGAGGGTTTTCCTAGGTATTTTTGAGCTATAAAACCACCTGTAATCTGATAAATGTAAGGTAGAGCTGCTTATGGTCATACTGTGGAACATTCCAGGCAGAGCAATGGCATCTCCATGGAAACAAGCAGGTGACAGACCCCCAACCAAGTACAGAAAAGATTTCAATATACAGTACGCAAAAGTTTTCAATATACTGAATATACTACATGTATATATTTGACTTTTAGTGCAGGTCTGTGAAGGGTACACCACCTGCTTGTCTCCGTGGAGATGTTAATGCTTTATCTAGATTGCTCCACGTTATTATTTTTATTTTTTTCAGGCATTTTGTACATATATATTTATGAAATGCCTGACCTATGGAACATCCCTCCTCTCTGATTTAACACCACGTTGATCCCGTACCTGCTGATTTATCGAAAAAAAATCAGAATTCTTGCCACCGGGACGGACTTGTGGTTGTTGGTCGTGTAAATGGAAGTTGTGTTAAAGGTTCACCATGTAACTTTTCTGCTCGTGTCCACATGCTTTCTGCAAGAACGCCCGTTTTTCACAGCAGCTCAGTTGGAAAAGTGTCAACATAGTCACTGGTTGAGCGGTCACATTCACCCACAGGTCACAGGCAAATTCAGCTCCTTCAGATTAATACTGCTGTTGTGTCTCTGGGCAAGACACTTAATCCTCCTCGCTCCTGGTGTCTGTGTACACTGGTGTATGAATATTTATGTGAGCGTGTGAGTGGTTTCTTCACGTAAAGTGTCTTGAAGGTGGAAAACGGCTAAATGTGACCGTTGGCCATTTTCTCTGCAATAAAAACACCTGTAACTGAATAAATGCAAGATAATAAATAGGTTTAATGCCATATTGACGCGCATTCCAGGCAAAGCAATAGCATATCCATGGACACAAGCAGAAAAGTTACATAGTCCACCTTTAATGTGTTCTTATAGACGACCCACAAACACTTGTCCATCTTGGTGGCAGAGACTCTGAAGCAAAGAGTTAGGCTGCGTCCCATTTCTCTGTCTTACCCCTTCGTCTTACCCCTACCCCTTGGTTTTGTGTGTTCATGTGAGGGCAAGGGTGCAAGGGGTGCTTATGTTCTACGTTAATTTTAGTTAATGTTAGTTTAGATATAAACAGGGTCTAACTAGCATGGGTGCCAGAGCATGGGTCCCGTTTTCAACAAACAAACAACAAACAAACTTTGTCCAGTTGACAAATTGAACTTCTCCTTTGATCTGTTGAGTTGTGGTATCCGATAATCCTTCACATTTGTTTCCGTTTGTTTGCGTCAACCGTTGTCGCCTCTGTAGACGTAGCAGCTCAGGTAGAGGCAAGGGACGATGACGCAAACGGTAATCGAGTGGCGTCTCATTTCTTAGGGGAACATTTGTAGCCCGAGCCCTCTCAGCTCGGTATCAAGGGGCGAGACAAAGACGTAGATAAAGGGGTAGGGGAAGGGGTAAGACAGAGTAATGGGACGTAGCCTTAATGCTGACGGAAGCAACACGGTAAAGAAGTGTATCTCCATGGCGACAAGTAGATGGATGCCCCCTCCCGATCAGAAATATAACGCACTGCTCTGTATTGTACGTAAAGGCCTGAATTGAAGTGTGGTAAAAACATGGTGTTCTGATGAGCTACACAGGGATTATCTTCAGTCCCATAGCCCCGTAACTTCTGTACTCTCCCACAATCTTACCGCTTTCCCTCCCTTTTTCGCTCTCTCTCCCTCTTCTCCCGCTCTTTCTTAAATCCAACTCTGTGTTTTTCCCCCTCTCTCTCCATCTCTACATCTTTCTTCCCCCACTTTTCTCTGCTCCCCTGGTCTGTAGCCTAGCTCTTAATTAGGCCCTACAGTTGAACACGCTCTGTGCTTCCGAGGGTGTCCCTCACAGCTGCCAGGTCCTCAGATTAAAGCAGACTTTGAGCTTCTATCAGCGCTTGGATAGAGCGGCGGTCTCCTTTTAAAAACATGTAAAAGTGGATGTTTTCAACTGTTCATGTAATGGAATGAAATTGAAGACCAATAATCACAGTGTTTAAGTGGTTTGCGCAGTGTTTCCCAAACTGTGGTACTTGTATTACTGGTGCTATATGGGCCTTCAGTAGTTTCAGTATTTCGTATGTTTGTGTGTGTGTGTCCTGTGAATGCGGCCTTTTTAGTATCGATATATGCTGAAATTGGTATCTAATTTGAATACTAGTAATACTACAAATTCAATTTGTCAACTGGACAAAAGTTTATTTGGTTGAATACGTTTTGCTTCTCAACCAAGCTGCTTCTTCAGTTCTGGTCAGACGCTGGTGGACACTGCCTATATCTGCCTGAAGGGAGGAGCTAACTACAATGAAATTACTTTGAAACTACCTCACCTACTTGTTTACAGTTTCTGTTAGTTAGGTGGGCCTATTAAATATGCAGCGGGAGTGGAGTGTGGGTCTGGTTAGCAAAACCTTTCAGGGCCATAATGGGTGTTTTCACACCTCTGGACCTGACCTCAGTAACCCTATTGTTTTCTTTGTTTTGATTTGGGTTTGAGGATAGAGTTATAAATGACATCTGAGATCTCTGAATTTCTGTTCAAGGAAGGATTATCTTTCTTGACAAAAAATAATTTAAATAGTTTTAGTATTCTTCACACTTCATCCATCTTGCCTTGAATGTGTTTGAACCATCAGTCTTTCAGCTATAAGCCATACCACCCAACCACCTGAGCCACTGTCACCCTAAACACCACACTGAGCATTCAAAAATGCTCCGTTTGAATTTCCCCTGAATTGTTGTGTCATAGGTAACTATACCACAGGATATAATTAAAGGTCCCATGGCATGAAATTTTCACTTTCTGAGGTTTTTGAACGTTAATGTGAGCTCCCCTACCCTGTTTAGGCCCCCCCATGGTTAAAAGTTGTGAAATGTCTAAACTGAGCATTTGCGATCCTTTTCTGCGTTACAAAAAATCGGAGCTCAAACGGGCGATTTTGAACAAGGCACCTTATTGACGTCAGTCTGTACTCGGCGTCTCTGTAAATCACGCCCAGAGAGTTTGGACTGCGAATGCGCTAGGCAATGCGAAATGCATTTTTTTATTTGTCTGGAGGCACGTCCGAGTGTTTCTAGGCTCGGAAGTCCTTTATCTGAGCCTCTGGACCTTTGAACAGCAGTGGTTTAATTTTATTTTATGTGGAAATGTGTTTATTTTTCAATGGAACGCTTCAAATCTCTCCCCCCGTGCAAAAACAAGGAAATGGATCAGCTGTGGGCTCAGAGCGACACCGGAGCGTTTGGCCACGCCCCCACCCTCTACTATTGGCCAGCTCTTTTCTCCTCATTTGCATTCAAGCAACAACGCCCAGAATAAAGTGTTTGAGAGTGATATTTATGACTCTTTCTCATCTTATCTCTGTTTCTCATGCACTGAGTGTTGATTTTGAAGAAGGATTCATTTACAGTATTAGGGAACCATTAAGGAGCCATATAAAAGCATCAAGAAGTACCATGTCATGGGATCTTTAAATGAATTCAGGGGTGTGATGATGATGGTGTTGGCAGGATCTCATTTTAGTCCTATTCAAGAGTGCTGGATCATTCCTTGCTCCTTAAAGGTGTTCTATCCCTCACTGCCAACTCCAGTCTAATTACTGACAGGAAGGGCATCAGGCATAAAATCTAACAACCTATCATGCAACTGGTAACCCCTTTCTTTTCTTTATTTGACAGGGACCATGTACAGGAGCATTAATCAAAATCAATGAAGAGATGCTTTGTACCAGACTATAGCTCTTGCAGTCCCTGACACACAACATGACAAACATTTTAAAACACAGCATAAAACAATACATTTCATAAAACATTTCACATTTCATCAAAGGTACATTTTTCATTAGGTAAAATAGATTCCCCTTCACGTTCCCATCCCCTTCTCAGGTTTGTCTTAAAGGAAAAGTAATGTTTTTTTTACAATCTGAGCCTTCTTTCGGCAATAAAACAAGTAGTTTTACTCACCCATAGCAGTTTGGTGTCAATTGGAGCAGTATCGCAGAACTTATGTTGAGCCATTCTGTTCTACTAATGATCCCGTATCCGTTAGCGTGAGTGCTCGGGGCACTGCTTTGCGCTCTCCAAATAACACAAACTTTAGCACTTTTCAAATCACAGAAGATCGCTGTGTCAGGGTAGACTTTTAGTAGAATCCAAAACGGCCTGAAACCCGATATCGCAACAGAAAAGTAAAGTTCAGAGCGGTGTTAGCTTCTTTCGGACTAGCGGTGTTTACAAAACAGCTGAGTTCACGCATGCGCACTGTCCTCTCTGATGATGTCATCAAATGAAACTATAGCTGGATATCGGGTTTCAGGCCGTTTTGGAATCCACTAAAAGTCTACCCTGACACAGCGATCTTCTGTGATTTGAAAAGTGCTAAAGTTTGTGTTATTTGGAGAGTGCAAAGTAATGCCCCGAGCACCATGTTAACGGATACCGGATCATTAGTAGAACAGAACGGCTCCAACATAACTTCTGCGATACTGCTCCAATTGACACCAAACTGCTATGGGTGAGTAAAACTACTTGTTTTATTGCCGAAAGAAGGCTCAGATTGTAAAAAAAACGTTACTTTTCCTTTAATGCTGACAGGTTTACCCCTGATAAAAAGTGATTTAAAAAGTTTCTCCATATCAGTGTCCCATCCGCTTTAGAATGGGAACAAGATTTGAACTGTCAATCTTTCTGTTATAGGCCAACTGCTCAACCACCTGAGCCACTGTTAGCCCGAACACCACACTACGCTTTACATTCTCCCAAATCTATGCTGACATAAGACCCAACCGGATATTAAACATGAAATAATTCCGTTCTCCTCCTTCATCTCATCTATCTCGTGTGCTCTATATATCTGCCACTTATTGTCAGCTGCGGTACCAAAACAAAATGGACGCCGTGGCTATGCTTTCACATTATGACGCACTTTTCTGGCGGCGGAAGATAAATAGCATCGATATGTTTGTGCTAGGACCAGCATTTTACCCAGGCTGCTGCATTTGTCAAACCACTGCTGAAACCTTCATAGGAGAATGGTTTGAAGAACACATATTATGCAAAATTGACTTTTTGGAGCTTTGAACCATGTTATAATGTTGGCCCATAATAATAAGAATAAAAAAGTCACCTTTTTGAGCAGTAAAAAAATGCTCTGTTTGCATTTTGTTGGGTCGCAGGTAAAACTCCAGACTTCCCTTACGCACGTTTTAAGTCCATAAACCATCACCGGACTCATTCTAAGGTCAGAGCGTCTTCACGAACAACACATGGCTCATTAGCAAAGCACCAACGTTGCCTAAGGGCCTAATTTGTTCAGCAAAGGGAAATCCAACGTCTAAATGCCTCATTGGAAAAGGAGGTGAAGTTTATAAATTGCTTTTTCAAAATGTAAACACTATTTTAAAACCTTAGTATGTAATCTTTTAGCCAAAAATATTTTTAATAGATAATTTTGGTGGCGTCTATTGCACTTACAATAGACTTAGACTTAAACTTAGACAAACTTTATTGATCCACAAGGGAAATTATTTCGGTACAGTAGCTCACTCGTCAATATAATATAACAGAGGGTAACAAAAAACAGATGGAATAGCAAAAATACAATAGCAATAGACCGATGTCAAATGAGACATGATTATTAAAATAACAAAATAATAATAAATGTATATGTACAAATCTGAATAACATAGAAAAAATAAGTTATAAAATACAATACCAGATAAAATATTGTAGGGAGTACAACTGAAAAAACATGAACCTTTACCCTGAGCGAGCATGCATCTACACAAACTTGACTCTGATTTGGCCTCCTTCTACTCGTTTCTATTGAAATGTTGTTTCTTTGGCTGTAAACTGTTTTGAAGTTTTAACTTTCTGTAGAATCATGTAGGTGACGTGCCACCTTCGGAAAGCCACATACAGTATCTTTAAGTTGGAAAAGGTGAAATATTTATCTCAAAGTGATCACAGACAATTAAAGATCCCATGACATGGTACTTCTTGATGCTTTTATATGGCTCCTTAATGGTTCCCTAATACTGTAAATGAATCCTTCTTCAAAATCAACACTCACTGCATGAGAAACAGAGATAAGATGAGAAAGAGTTTTTTTTTTCTCTCTGAACAGGCCATAATGGGCGTTATTGCTTGAATGCAAATGAGGAGAAAAGAGATGGCCTATAGTAGAGGGTGGGGGCGTGGCCAAAGTCTCCGCTCTAGCTCTCAGCTGATCCATTTCCTTGTTTTTGCACGGGGGGAGAGATTTGAAGCGTTCCATTGAAAAATAAACACATTTCCACAGAAAATAAAATTAAACCACTGCTGTTCAAAGGTCCAGAGGCTCAGATAAAGGACTTCCGAGCCTAGAAACACACGGACGTGCCTCCAGGCAAATAAAAAAACGCATTTCGCATTGCCTAGCGCATTCGCAGTCCAAACTCTCTGGGCGTGATTTACAGAGACGCTGAGTACAGACAGACGGGGGTGGAACTGCATTTGCATTTCTTTTTTCGATCTGACGTCAAAATCGCCCGTTTGAGCTCCGATTTTTTGTAACGCAGAAAAGGATCGCAAATGCTCAGTTTAGACATTTCGCAACTTTTAACCATGGAGGGGTGGGCCTAAACAGGGTAGGGGAGCTCACATTAACGTTCAAAAACCTCAGAAAGTGAAAATTTCATGCCATGGGACCTTTAAAGGTTGTTGACGCCATTGAAGCATGCATCAGAACACAGATGCATGATGGAACATGTAGGATCGAGCTGGCGTGTGTTTGTGGAGGGGATGTCGTGTCGTTTTTTCCACAGGTACAAATACAAGAGCAGAGCTGAGGGTGAGTAATGGTTTGTCAGCATGTGTTTGGTCCCTGGAGTGCATCCTGAATAGGAATTTGTCTCCATTCTGCTGTATGCGCCCATTTTTTACATTTTTAGTTTATTATTTTTAGCAGATTGTTAGACCAGATGTGTTGTTAGTGTTGATGCCAGCCATATTATTGTATTGGGAAAGCTAAACCCACTGTTAACTGATGTTTGTTAAATGCAGTACTGTGATGGCCAAACTCTGCTCTGACCTCTGGAACTTGTGATGAAGTTGTGTCGAATAATTAGGATGGTTGGAATCCACTGCAAGTGAGGAAAAAGTTAGGATAACTCATCTTTTTACACATTTTTTTAAGTTAAAGGGACAGTGTGTAAGATTTTTACCCGTTAATTACTGAAATTGAAGATACCCATTCAAAAATACATTGTTTTCCAAGCCTTTTCACTTCTATCATGAAATCAAAGTATTCTTTTGGACTTAGATATAGTCACATAAAAGGGGGATCTTCCCCATGCAGAGGCAGCCATTTTGAATACGAGAGCCGCAGAAGGACATTTGGGCTCCGCCTTCGCCTTCGGCAAGGCTCGTGGTTTTGGGTAAACAACACAAGCGTGCTGCCGGATCAGACGTCGTAATGGATCTAACACGTGTTTTGGACTAAATTGTTTTATTTGATTTTATTTGCTGGATCCTTACGGAGAAATTGAGAGCAAGTTTATGGTGAAATACAGAGTTTGACCTGTGCAAAGCATTCTAAGGTAAGATAACCTCGTTTTGTGCTTTTCCGTATATAAAAGCCCCATGTGCTCGGGGAGTGTTTGTTTTGCAGGGAAATGAATTGCATAGTCAAAAAGGGGAGACTGTAAGGTTTCATTTGATGTGTAGAGTGTCATGGTACATGATCGGGAATGTGTGTTTTCATCAGAAAAGAAAAAAAAAAAAAAACGGGAGCGCGTTTTATCTATACAGTAGCGGCGCGCGGGACCCTCGAGGTCTGCCGTAGCTAAAACAGAAAGTGCAATAGCACCATCCACCTATGCGCCACGAATCCTACACACTAGGGCTTAAAAAAAAAAAAAAAAGGTACAGTTGCGAAACTTTGTCAAAATCTGATCTCTTCCGATCTCATTTCATTTTCATTTTTCATTTCTTTATTTGTTTCATTCATAAAAGATGAATACAAAATAGTTCTGTAACATTTAACCATGTGAATGAAAAGGAGCAGAAAGAAGTATAAACTTATAACATCTGCCCCCTTTTCACACAAAATCAGACATTTACAACATTTCATCAGTTCCAACTACAATCCGATCTTGGAAGCTAAGCAGTGTTAGGTCTGGTTAGTGCTTGGATGGGAGAACGCTGGGAATTCCAGGTGTTACAGTGAGCAATAACAACTGCAAAAACTGTTGTTGTATCCTTAGGCAAGACACTTAACCCACATTGCCTAGTATGAAAAGTTTTGAGTGTTGGTGGTGGTCAGAGGGGCCTGAATAATCACAAAATTGTAAAGCGACTGAGTGTCTGGAAAATCTCTATACAAGACGAAGGCTGCATCCCATTACTCTGTCTTACCCCTTCCCCTACCCCTTTATCTACGTCTTTGTCTTGCCCCTCGATACTGAGCTGAGAGAGCCAGGGGTACAAATGTTCCCCTAAGAAATGGGACACCACTCGATTACCGTTCGCGTCATCGTCCCTCGCCTCTACCTGAGCTGCTACGTCTACAGAGACGACAACAACTGACGCAAACAAACGTAAACAAATATTAAGGATTATCGGGTACCTGTAGGGTAACTGTTAACTGATAATTACAACTGCTGAAAATATATTAAAGCCCCAGTGTGTAGGATTCGTGGCACATAGGTGGATGGTGCTATTGCACTTTCTGTTTTAGCTATGCCAGACCTCGAGGGTCACCCGGGCGCGCGCGCGAGCCGCGCGCCGCTACTATTTAAATAAAACGCGGTCCCGTTTTTTTGTTTTTTTTTCTCATGAAAACACACATTCCCGATCATGTACCATGACACTCTACACATCAAATGAAACCTTACAGTCTCCTCTTTTTGACTATGCAATTAATTTCCCTGCAAAACAAACACTCCCCGAGCACATGGGGCTTTTATACGGAAAAGCACAAAACAAGGTTAGCTTACCTTAGAATGCTTTGCACAGGTCAAACTCTGTATTTCACCATAAACTTGCTCTCAATTTGTCCGTAAGGATCCAGCGAATAAAATCCAGTAAAACAATTTAGTCCAAAACACGTGTTAGATCCATTACGATGTCTGATCCGGCAGCATGCTTGTGTTGTTTACCCAAAACCACGAGCCTTGCCGAAGGCGAAGGCGGAGCCCAAATGTCCTTCTGCGGCTCTCGTATTCAAAATGGCTGCCTCTGCATGGGGAAGATCCCCCTTTTATGTGACTATATCTAAGTCCAAAAGAATACTTTGATTTCATGATGGAAGTGAAAAGGCTTGGAAAACAATGTATTTTTGAATGGGTATCTTCAATTTCAGTAATTAACGGGCAAAAATCTTACACACTGTCCCTTTAATGAGACTCTTTGGCTGGTCGATGTGACGCTGCCATCCTGATCTCAAAACCTGCCTGAGCTTGTAGGCGTACCCCTTCATTTCAAGTCTGGTCGAGAGTTTACTTCGTTTCAAGGGGTATGTAGCCCGAAGTCGTGGCCCTAGCTCTTGATCAAAATTAGAATCGGGACACCCCTTGCCCTCACATGAACGTGCAAAACCAAGGGGTAGGGGTAAGACGAACGGGTAAGACAGAGAAATGGGACGCAGCCTAAAATGTTGTGCCCATAGGTATGATAGTTCACTCAAGTCTCATTACTGGCCGATAATGACCGGAAGGGCATCAGGTATATAATATCAGGATAAAAGGTGAGCCACCAAATCCTTAAAAAACCTTAAAAAACTGGAACATTCTCTTCTTTTTCACAAACTTTCTCCATATCAGCAGCTCATTAGCGTAGAGCTGGTGAATATGTCTCGGCTGAGGAGAAATTATGTAATTGCAAAAGGGGGATTGAATAAAATGTCCCTCAATATTGCCATCCTTTAGTGACCTCCTCATTTAGCCGGCCAATTTAAAATGTCTCCTTTGACTTGTGCAAATGTGCAGGTAGCAATTACAGGGCTCTTCTAAAATAATTCTCCCACCACGGCCTCAGTCAGACCCCTGAGTAAAACGGAATGTGGTTGATGTGTTAGCGCATTTAGGGGTTTCCTAATCAACTATTGGTCTATAAAGCAATAAAAATAAAATCTTTTTTTTTAGAAATCAGTTGAAAGCTGTTTTGTTTGTGACATGTTCATGAATATGCAAACTGGGATTCATTTTAATTCAAATTCAAATTTTAGACAGCTTGGATTATATGAACAATACATTTATAATGTTTGGTAATTTAAACTTTAAATAACATTAAATAATATTATAATAATAATATAATATTATTCAGTGTTTTTTAATCTTTTTTTTTTGCTCAATTTTTTAAAATCCAGATTTAACTGAAATGTTTAGGTTTTATCAAAGTAATATTTTGAAGTAATAGAAGTTTAATTCTTTAATTCATTGTTTTATTAACGAAATAAGGTTCAGATTGTAAAAACTTTACTATTCCTTTAAAGGTACAGTGTGTAGGATTCGTGGCGTGTAGGTGGTGTAGGTACCATGCACTTCCTCTTTTGGCTACGGCAGACCTCGAGGGTCACCCGGGCGCGCCGTAACGCGGACAGCTCGCGTACCCGCGCGCACCCGGCGCTGTGTGAGCTCTCGCCGACAACTACGGTATAAATAAAACGCGGTCCTGTTCACTGTTTTCTTTTTCTTTTCGCATGAAAACACACATTCCCGATCATGTACCATGACACTCTACACATCAAATGAAACCTTACAGTCTCCTCTTTTTGACTATGCAATTCATTTCCCGGCACAACAATCACTCCCCGAGCACATGGGGCTTTTATACAGAAAAGCACAAAACGAGGTTTGTTACTTAGCTTACCTGTGATATGGTCAGGTGTTAACCAGACTAACAGTGTGTAGGATTCGTGGTGCATAAGCTTGGTCTCAATCTGTCCGTAAGGATCCAGTAAATCCAGTAAAACAATTTAGTCCAAAACATGTGTTAGATCCATTACGACGTGTGATCCGGGACATGCTTGTCATTGTTTACCCAAAACCACGAGCCTTGCTGAAGGCGAAGGCGGAGCCCAAATGTCCTTCTGTGGCTCTCGTATTCAAAATGGCTGCCTCTGCATGGGGAAGATCCCCCTTTTATGTGACTATATCTAAGTCCAAAAGAATACTTTGATTTCATGATGGAAGTGAAAAGGCTTGGAAAACAATGTATTTTTGAATGTGTATCTTCAATTTCGGTAATTAACGGGTAAAAATCTTACACACTGTCCCTTTAAGAATCATTTCTAAAAATAAAAATCAGGTACAGGGCGTTTAATAAACAGAATCATACTATAACCCAATAAACAGGGAAAACACCCACTTTAATCCATGCATTGTTCTACTGGCCTCTATGCGCACATAGTAATCTTAATACGTGGATGCTACAAATCACTCCAGCACTACCCCACACGCTCCCCCCTGCTGAGAAGCCCCCACTGCGGCAATATATGGAACAGTATATAGGAACCCCCTGCCCTCCCGTGTATGAGAAATGGGCCAGCCAACAATCTACGCCATGAAACAGGCTCTGAGCTAAAAGCACATAATGGAACCAGATGTGAGCCGACCGGAACGCATCGCTATTTGTTAACAGTGATATCGCTCCATCCCCAGCGCCCCGTTAAACCTCCGGGGGGGGCGCTCCGTTTGGGTCATTTGTTCACAGGCGGGGGTAAAGTGGCGTAGGGTCAGAGGTCAATACTTGGTCATTTATATGGCCCAAACCCGCAGGTTGTTCTATCACCACGGTGGATCTATACCTGGGAGAGCGAAGATAGAAAGTGGAATTCCCAGGACGATATATAAAGGACAGGGAGTGTACAGGGGTGTTACGAGCTTTGAGGAGGCCTTGGGTTAAAAGTCAGTTAGGGGGGGCTTATTTTAAAGGTCCTATATTATGCAAATTTGACTGTTGTGAACGTTAACAGTGTTTTGTGTAACTTTTCTGGTGGAAGGCCCGTCGGAAGCTTTTCTCTACAGAGACATTGTTGCTTTGTCTGGAATGTTTCACAGTGTGGTATTAAACCTTTTATATTTTTATTTATTAATGTTTGCACCCAACATTAAAAAGAACAAAAAGTACACACAAAAGAAAAAGAAAATAACAGATCAGCGCAGGAAAAACAAAAAAACCCAAAAGGCTTATGAGTGACCATCTTCTTAAATACTATAGTCATGAAGACCAAACCAGACCAAGTTACAGGTCAGATCTGAAGAGGCGACCCCGTTCACAGTCAGAGAACCCGTTTTCTGTGTATTTTTGAGATATAAAACCACCTGTAAATGACTGTTTAATGTCATACTGTGGAACATTCCAGGCAGAGCAATGACATATCCATAGAAACAAGCAGGTGACGAACCCCCAACAAAAAGTTACATAGATAGAACTTTGTATACTTTTCAAAAACATGCCTGGAGTTTGTTTCATTCGCTCCGTCACCCGCTTGTTTCTCTGCCTGGAAGGTTCCACAGTATGACATTAAACAGCTCTACCTTACATTTATTCAATTACAGGTGGGGTTATAACTCAAAAATACCTAGAAAAAGGTTACTTCTCCACAGATCGAACCTGTAACTTGGTCTGGTTTGGTCTCCATGACTATAGAATGGTTTAATGCCGGCTGTGCAATTAATCGAATTTTGATCACGATTTTGATTTTGGTGTCAAACAATCTCCAAATTCATATTATCGAGACCAAACGATTATTTTTTTCATTTGTCTGTCGAGAGGGATGCGCACGCGCAATACATTCCCTTCCACGCAGGCCAATGCGCAGCGCAGAGACTTCCTGGCGCCTACACTGGCGCCTGCGGCTGGCTGCGAGTCGAGCTCACACTACCACGATTTGACCAATGTCTGTCCGAGTTGCTACCAAGAATTACCAAGAATTGGCCGATCACGGCACTAGTTGATACCAGGAATTGACCAATCACACGACAGGAGTTGCTACCACGATTTGCTGCCAAGAATTGACCAATGACAGCACGAGCTCCTACCAAGAACACACAAACTACAGAAGACAATAGTAAACTAAGTTAGTATAATGCAACATTTAATCACTTAACTCGATCGTTCAACCTCCGTGGTATTTACTATGAATACAACGTACAAAGACACACTTTACATGGGACTTTGTAGAGATACGTGATCAGCATTTTCAATAGAGGCTACGTGAATTACTTATGATGGACAACACTTCATCTCGGAGCTTCTTCTTTTCAGATTTGCTGGACATGAAATGTGTGTTTGTCATATCACTATTCTATTTTAGCGCTATTGTATTATATTATATTATACTGAGGAGAAATCTGTGTGAGGAAAGTGAGGAATAGCTGTGTGTGATAACTTTTTGTTTGTGTGTGTGTGCCTGTGTGTATATCATAGCACCAGGCTATTTTTTATCTTTATATTTGTTAGGTTGTATTTTATTAAGTTTCGGGCAATCTGTAGAATAAGACAGAAGAAGAATAAATGTTTAAGGGGAGAGTAGCCCACTTTGTGTGTGTGTGTGTGTGTGTTTGTGTGTTTGTGTGTGTGTGTGTGCGTGTGTGTGTGTGTGTGTGTGTGTGTGTGTGTGTGTGTGTGTGTATGTAGGGGATTTTGAAAAAATCGTTTGAATAATCGTGATTTTAATATTGACTGAGATAATCGTGATTATGATTTTTTTCCATAATCGAGCAGCCCTAAGCGATAGCATCTCCATGGAGAAAAGCATCTGGCGTATCCTCCACCAGGAAAGCTACACAATACATCTTTAAAGGTCACTTGGAAGTCAAAAAAATGGCTAACAACGCTCCACAATGTCCCATACTGATTCTATACACACACACACACATACACCGACGCCATAGAAACAGCTTGTGCGTGACTTATTACAGTAAACACCAATAGCCTTTAGCCATAGCCCAGCACCCGATCTTGCCCAGTCCACGGGTCAAGCGCACCACCTCACAATAACCCATCTGCCTCCGCAATACACAAACGTATTCATTCAGGCACGGCTTTCCAATAGCCCCAGAACTGCTCACATGATTTCACATAATTACTGAACCAATGGTGAGAGAAAGAACACAGAATATGAAGGGAAATTAAACATGTTTGGATTTTAATGAAGTTTGCAGCGGCTCTCCTCCTCCAGGCCAAATAAGAGTCAGGTTTGTGGAGATGCAAGCACGCTCACAGTAAGGACGCATGTTTTCAGTGCAATAATAACAACACTACAATGAAAAATTTGGTGATCAAAAGTTACATACTGCAGCTTCACTTTACACCTCTTTGTTTTTCTTTTGAATGATTTCTTTAGTTTCATGTGAAAATTGCAACGAATATTGGTATTTAATTTAAAAAAGGGACAAATAAAATCTAATTTTCTTTTTTTTCCCACTTATTTTTATTGGCACATTTGAAATAACTGAACATAGTTTCTTTAAGTACATTTACTTCATCTACTTTTGAACAAAGTAAGAGGGAGTATTTCACTTCACATCGCGTCAGGTTTGTCAAATTGTTGTACAGTTTTGTACCATGTTTTTGTATATTTCTGGAGAATTGTCGAGTGGGAGCATGGGTGATGTAGGCTTGTGGGCGGAGCATTAGACACATTTTACAGCGAACCGTAAGGAAGGTTCATATAGGGCCTGGGAGAGATCGCTAAATTACTCAAACATGCATGGATGACCTCTAAAACCACTTGTTTTTGATGAGGGAACAGTGTTATAACATGGTAGAAAGTTTCAAAAAAAAGATTTTGCATAATAGCCTTTCTTTCATAAACAGGACAAGAACAGGATAAAACCAAAAACATATACTTCAAAAATACTTGACCCACATGGACTCTGGCAAATTTAATACCGTATCGTAGAACATTATATATATAACAAACCTCTGTTGGCGCACTCTCCACCGGAAAAATTCCACATTGCCTTAAAGATCCCATGACATGGTACTTCTTGATGCTTTTATATGGTGCCTTAATGGTTCCCTAATACTGTAAATGAATCCTTCTTCAAAATCAAGACTCAGTGCATGAGAAAGACACATGTACACAGTAAGAGTCAGAAAGTCTCTCTCTGAACAACTCATTCTGGGCATTGTTGCTTGAATGCAAATGAGAAGGACAGAGATAGGTTAGAGGAGCGGGTGGGTGGGGGGGCAAATGTGCTGCTGGTTCCTTGTTTTAGCGGTGCGCTGTGCGCTGTCTCCCACTTCCGCGTTTTAAGCGCAGAGGAAGAAAGGAGAGGCGTTTCAATGAAAAAAAAACACATTTTCACAGAAAATAAAATTAAACCACTGCTGTTTCAGAGGTCCAGAGGCTCAGATAAAGGACTTCCGAGCCTAGAACCACTCGCACGTGCCTCCAGGCAAATAAAAAAACGCATTTCGCATTGCGTAGCTCATTCGCGGTCCAAACTCTCTGGGCGTGATTTACAGAGACGGTGGGTAGACATCCAGACAGGGGGTGGAGCTGCATTTTTCGATGTGACGTCAGAAAGTTTCCTTGTTCAGAATCGCCCGTTTGAGCTGTGTTTTTTTCAAACGCAGAAAAGGACCGCAAATGCTCAGTTTACACATTTCACAACTTTTAGCCATTGGGGGGGCCCTAAACAGGGTAGGGGAGCTCACATTAACGTTCAAAAACCTCAGAAAGTGAAAATTTCATGCCATGGGACCTTTAAAATTCTGTTCGATGCATCTCTTTCAACTCCAAATTTACAAAACTTCCTTTTGTCCCATATCAGAATCACATTATTCCACCGTGTTTTTCTCCTGGCCTCCGAGATCTGATGGATTTCCAAAGCATTTGTATAATTCTTTGGAGGAGGACATCGACTGAGAGGCCGGCAACCTTCGACCCCGGGGCCCATTGTTTGGTAAAAGCTGTCCTGTTTGTCCGGACTTAGAAGGTGACAGTCCTTTTATAAAATACTGATCTGAAACTTGAGGGCATGTTTGACCTCCTCCACGAATCAATGAAAGTGCTCACAGTAAAATATTACTGTGGGCACAAATGGACTAAGGCAATACCAACGCTACAATGCGCTTTCTCTCCCTTTCCTCTCTGTCCCTCTCTTCTTCTTCACCATTTTTTGCTTTTTATGTCACGACAGCTAAGCTTTATTCCACTCCCGCTGCCCTTCTGTTGATCCAAGAAAAACAAATATTTGACGTTTCTGCCTTGGCCATTTTAAAGTACAAATACCAAAATCTAAGCTCTTAAGAAATACACCAGTGATTCTCAAGTTTTCCCTGGGTTAAATCAGGTCCTTCAAAAACTATGCAAGGTCTTAACCAAAACTGAACCAGGCAATATCCATTCCAATACCACGTTGAAAACAAAAACACTTTATTAAAGCCCCAGTGTGTAGGATTCGTGGCGCATAGGTGGATGGTGCTATTGCACTTTCTGTTTTAGCTACGGCAGACCTCGAGGGTCACCCGCGCACGAGCCGCACGCCGCTACTGTATAAATAAAACGCTGTCCCGTTTTTTTTTTTTTTTCTTTTCTCATGAAAACACACATTCCCGATCATGTACCATGACACTCTACACATCAAATGAAACCTTACAGTCTCCTCTTTTTGACTATGCAATTCATTTCCCTGCACAACAATCACTCCCCGAGCACATGGGGCTTTTATATGGAAAAGCACAAAATGAGGTTAGCTTACCTTAGAATGCTTTGCACAGGTCAAACTCTGTATTTCACCATAAACTTGGTCTCAATTTGTCCGTAAGGATCCAGCGAATAAAATCCAGTAAAACAATTTAGTCCAAAACACGTGTTAGATCCATTACGACGTCTGATCCGGCAGCATGCTTGTGTTGTTTACCCAAAACCACGAGCCTTGCCGAAGGCGGAGCCCAAATGTCCTTCTGCGGCTCTCGTATTCAAAATGGCTGCCTCTGCATGGGGAAGATCCCCCTTTTATGTGACTATATCTAAGTCCAAAAGAATACTTTGATTTCATGATGGAAGTGAAAAGGCTTGGAAAACAATGTATTTTTGAATGGGTATCTTCAATTTTAGTAATTAACGGGTAAAAATCTTACACACTGTCCCTTTAAGACAGATTCTTGTGGTCTTATATCTGTGTAATCCCTTAGTGGTCCATGTGCGTATACTAGTCCATGTGCTCTTATACTTCTGATTCAGCTCACGATCATTCTAAAACTATTGATGAAAGGTTGATTTTTAGTTTTGATACCTGCCCATGAGTAGTAGTTGTGATACTAGTTTTAGTATTGATTACTCTGTGGTTTTCTATATTTCTGACAACCCTAAAACTACACCAGTGGTTCTCAAACTGTAGGGCATGGTTCCTAAAGGTTGTATGTGGATTCCTCTGCAGTTCTATTTTTTTTTTCTTCTCTTTGGTCACTTATTAATCAGTAAATGAGAACTATGTATTGTTTCTGGAGGAAGTTTGGTATTAATTTGTCTCCATGGAGATGTTATTACTTGCTGGAATGGTCCACAGTATGGTGTTAAACTGATCTTGTATTTATTCAATCACTGGTGTTTTTATTCTGGAAAAAAATAGCTTCAAAACCATGCTTTCTAACTGAACATTTCATATTGCCAAAGATGTGACCTATAACCTCTGGTAGTGACACCTAGTTGGATTCATGGAGATCGATATGTTTAATATCATACTGATTGATTGATTTAATATCATACTGTGGAACATAACATCTCCAGTTGCAACTTGGAAACTACCGTAGCATGATGTTAGACCTGGGATATTTGGAATAATTGAATGGGAACAGTCCTCAAAATGTTGCACGTAACAATAAGATGAAATCCATGAATAGATCTTGGAACACCATATTTTTTGGTGGTTGCTGGTGTTAAAAGTTTCAGAACCTCTATCTCAGTCTACATGAAATAGGTTTGCAATGATTAATAACAATGTAATTGCCTTTAAAGAACAATTTATGCAAAACTGACTTTCATTCATTCATTTTCTTCCGCTTTTCCATTTTCTGGGTCACGGGGGCAGAAGTCCAAGCAGTGTTCTGCTGCCCAGAACACAATGCACCAGCCCCCATGAATCCTCCCGCGGGTGGTGGGTCCACAGGAGGACGGCTCACGTCACAACAGGCCTTGATGTACTTCTGCCATGGGGGCTACCAGTGTCCACAGACACTGGGGGCGAGGTGGGGTTAAGTGTCTTGCCCAAGGACACGACGGCAGTGCTCATCTGTGGGAGCTGGGATCACATGCGGTCAACCCGTCAAGAGCGGGATTCGAACCACCAACCCCTGGATCACGAGGCATATGCATATTTATTTATTCATTTATTTTTGAGAAGACAAAACTGACTTTGTCTTCTCAAAAATAAATGAATAAATAAATCAAATACCTGGAGTTGTATATTTGCTTAATTCACACTTCATTAATCCAGTAATCCAATTGCCAGTTTTGTTATGTCATAAATAAAACTCTGCTCTTTTTTTGCAAAATTTTTCTTGGCCCTCAGGCTTCCAGGTGAATTGGCCCAAATGACCTTAAGCAGAACTTTTGACTGCACGTTTTTTTTAATCTATCTTGATAAGGATAAAAGGTTGCCTGGAAGAATCCATGACTCATTGCTGTACCAGCGGCAAGTCTGGTAACGCTTGGTCCAGAATGCGCTGCTGTTGTGCTTAGACAGACAGCTAAGTGAACCAATCAGAGAACAGTTAACGGACAGCGTTGCGGGCAAAGGCGGGTGCACTGACGTCACCATTTTTGAACGAATCAGAATCGCGGAGTCCGTTGTTAACCGGGGGAGCGAGGGTGGAGCGAGGGTGTCCAAATGGTATCGCGCTGTATAGGAAATACAGAGAGATATCATTTGGCTGGCCAGGTAAGATAAAAGGAGAAATTCAATTTGTCAACTGGACAAAGTTTATTTGGTCGAAAGCGTTTCGCAGCTCATCCTCGCTGCTTCGTCAGTTCTGGTTAGAGTGCGGAAGGACACTGCTTATATCTCGCTGCAGGAAGGAGCTAACTATACTGAAATTATTTTGAAACTATCTCAACTATTTGTTTTTGAGTTTCTCTCTTTTGTTATACCAATTTCTATGGCGTCTAGTTTAGCATACCTATTCAACCCCTAAACGACTGTTTTTTCACACCTCTGGCCCTGATCTGGTTAGCCCTATTGTTTCCATTGTTTGTTTTGATTTAGATTTGAGAATGGAATTATAGATGGGAGAAAAGTTATGTCTGACTCCACCATTTCTGTTTAACGAAGGATTCTCTTTTTTGACAAAAATAGCCTCTTTAACTCCCCTCTTAGAGTTAAAGAGGCTATTTTTGTCAAAGCAGTGTCCTTCGGCACTCTAACCAGAACTGATGAAGCAGCGCGGATGAGCTGCGAAACGTTTTCGACCAAATAAACTTTGTCCAATTGACAAAAAGACGTTTTCTCTTAACAAACCAGACCTGTCAGCACTAAACTACTGCCGCTGCCATCTTGTGTTCACCCTTGCATGTTTTTTATTGTTTAATATTTTACTCTTTTTTTTGTATTAATGTTCTTTTTAACTCTTGTATTGCTTTTATCCTGCATTTTCTTTTTAACTTGTGCCCCTTGTTTTGCCACTGCCACTGCTCATTTTACTGATTCTTATACTTTTAATCTTTGCCTGCAACTTTTACTACACTGTAAAATTTGTGATTATGTGTTAATTAATATGTATTTTATTGATGTATAACAATTATTGCACTTTTTCCAGGGAGCCATGTGCCCACCAGGCATCGGACAACAGATGAAAATTAGCCTTTTGGCTAATTCTGGCATGTTATACAGTAATTGTTGGTCAATATGCACTGTCCGTTATAAATAAATAAATAAACAAAACAAAACAAAAAATTAATTTCTCCTTTTATCATGGATTCTACCTGGACGACTGAGGGATTCTTCACGTACCTTGATAAGGCAATATTTAATATTTATTGTGTGGTTTTGAGGATCTTGGCATGAATAAAGGACTGATAGCTCATTCTAACGTGTTAAACATGCAGATATTTCAATGACTGACTGTCCGGAGCACCAGTTTACAGCCCTCGATTGGCCCAATGCTTCGTCTGTCTTTAGATATGATGAAAAAAGTTTGGACACCCCTGTCATAAACTATCACCAGACTCGTTCTACGGTCAAATTGCATTCACAACATTCACTGGGGATAAGGACTTTGTTTACTTTCCGGTTTTGTGTAGAATCCCTCAGTCGTCCAGGTAGAATCCATGGCCAAAGGAGAAATTCAATTTGCCAACTGAACAAAAGTTTATTTGGTCGAATACGTGCTGCAGCTCATCCAAACTGTTTCTTCAGTTCTGAAGATCTCTCCTGGGCCCTATTCAAATAAACTTTTGTCCACTTGACAAATAAACTTTTGTCCAGTTGACAAATTGAATTTCTCCTTTGGCTTACTTTCCGGTTGTTCATTCCCTTTGCTGACAGCAGAGGAAGCTCTAATGCCTAAAATACTTAATTGGAAACAGAGGCAAAGTTTATAAAGTATATTTTTCAAACACAGACATTATTTTAAGTCTGAAAAGGTGAAATATTAATCTCAAGGAGATTAAAATCATTAAAGCCAGAAGAACACATAATAGGTTTCATTTACATACCTTGTCTGCAAATGACAGTTTACAGCCCTCGGCACTATTTACGCCTTGATGGAGCACCTGAGCTTCATGTTCGGAGGAGACAGGTGTTGCCGCGGAGACGAATGCACTCCAACAATCCACCCAACGATCTAATTCAGCGCAAGGGCTCTCGGGCTTGAAGAAAACTCCTTTCAACACACGCGCACTAGCTACACACCCGACCGCTAACCGAACAGGCAGCTAGCAGACAATCACCGAGAAGCCTAGCGCGTCCATTAGCCCTGTCAGTTAGAGAACGCGTTGATTAATTGCACGCTGCACGGTGGCAAATTAAGGCAAGTCTCGCGCCCACCCCGCTCTAATAATAATAAGAATAGATTGTCACAGAGGAGTGTGATCGAGAGCACTTAGGCCGGAGTACTGTATGTAATAAATGGTTAACAATGTTGGCAGTAACGCTGGTAGTATTTATGGACAGATCACCGCCTCGTACGCCCGCTCACAGTCCACAGGGGTGTTACTGGTGTACCATGTGCGGCTGAAGTCTTTATGTCTTGTTGCCATGGTGCAAAGTGTGATCTTGAAGAGAGGCTGTTATGCAAAACTTGACTTTTTGACGCTTTCTGCCATGTTATAATGTTGTTATCTAATCAAAAACATGACTGAAGAGGTTTTAGATGTTATCCCTGCATGTTGGAGTAATCTAGCGATCTCTTCCAGGCCCTGTTCAAACTCTCCTTTATGGCTAGCTGCCAGTTCCTATCCAAAGTTCAGCCCACAAGCCTTCGTCACCCATGCAATTTTCCATTAATATACAAAGGCATGATAGAAAACAAACTGACAAACCTGTGCAATCGTTTTTGTAGCGGAATGCACACAGAAAGGGGGCAGTCAGCACGTCAAAAACGTAAGTGAAATTTATTTTGTTTTCATTGCCTGAATAGCGTCTTTAATTCAGTTCAACAAATTGTCCTTCAACAGGCAATGCTTAATATGGCAAATAACACTAATAAACAACCAAGGGATATACGTCTTTATTATATGAACTTAAATATCCTCTGAAACTGGGAAAATCTTAGCTGGGTATAAACCTCAAACAGGGAATACTTCAGAATCAGAATATCCAACGGCAACCACAGGACTTGTTCAGAGAGCGTTTCTTGACTGACCAATAATCGAGCAAAGACTGAGTGAGCCGGAGTATATATACGATGCATCCGAAAATGGTCAAAAGTGCTTAAGAAGTTCCTTTCCTTATCAGCCATGACAAGAGCAATCTGAATTGATCAGTGAAGTTAGGAAGGATTAAGGAGAGGAGCAATTATGCTTCCTTTCATAGCTCCTTTAACCAGCGTGACGGACTGACACACTGCAAAAAGATGACAAAAGCTTTCAGAGGCAATAAAAGCAGATGGCCCGAACTTGAAAACTTCTTGAAGACGTGGACACCTGCGGCTTATAGACAGGTGCGGCCTATATATGTAAAAAAATAAAGTTCTTTTAAAATTTAGTTGCTGCGGCTTATATTCAGGTATGCTCAATAGTACAGAAATTACGGTAATTTTCATAAGACTCGCACAGTAGTGGAAGACAGTGCTTGTTGAAGTCCGTTTTTGTGGGAGTTGTAGTTTTGACTGTTGTTCCTGCCGCTGGTTAGGAGGATCCGGATCCACCCACAGCACCTATAGCTCCTTCTCCTCACTGCTCCTTCCTCCTCCTTGGTCCTTAGAGTTGACCTCATGACTTAGCAGAGGTCAGCGAAAAGGAGAAGGAAGGACAAGGAAGGAGGTATTTTTGCCCATTTTTAACTCATTCACTGCCGGTTTGTTTTCAGAATGTCAACCCCCAGACTGCCAGAGCTTTTAGAGCATTTTCACTGATTTTACAAGACTCACAGAATACTGAGTTCTTTGACTATATAAACATGGCACACATCAAAATAAAGTGTAGACTCTCTTCTTTCACCTGGAAAAATAAAATGCTTCTAACCTTTTCGTTTCTCAAGTAATTGATAGTAGAACATAGGGTAGTTTCAGCAAAAACACTGGTTTTTGACCACAAAGTGGAGAAAATGAGGGTTTTGTGCAAAGAGGGATTTCGAGCAGATCAGTGACGATCAATACTTATCGATTTAGTCATACCTCAAACATCTAAAACAACAGAGAAAAAGATTTTTGATGACTCTACACGTGCTGATCTCTTCCTTTCTTCCGCGTCTCCGATCGGCAGACAGGTTGGGATGTATGAATTACACCTTAAAAGTTGCTCCACGTCGTAACCTAGCAACCCCCGCTGAAAAACGCAATTGACGTCTTTATACGTCATGGCAACCAATGTTTGGATTCGAGGGGATGTAAAAAGATGAGTTAATGGGATGGAGACATGACTACCCCTGGGAGGATTAGGGAATGAGTGGCAGCTGTAGGAAAAACGGGGAGGGAGCAAAAGAAAAACTGAAACAGGCTGGAAATGGAAGCTGGAATGGGAATAACCATGTAAAAACAATAGGCAGAACTGTGACAGATATTGAAGAATTAACCCAATTTACATAAGAAAGAACCATTATTTGTCCCACAATATAGGGAAAGTTCCAGTGTTGTAATACAAAGTTACAGATCAGCAGGTGAATAGGAAGCTTTCAATCTTGCAAATATGAATATTTATTAAAAACCATTAACATAAGGTCTAACACAACACTGAGCAGAGTAAAGGCTATAAAAACATGTACAGCAAGTGTCCACGATTACGCAGAGTGCAGCATATGAACAGAATACATATCCGCTAAAGTGGCTTAAGTGTATCAATCTGTTCTGTACATTAGGTTCAATAGGAAATGACTGATTATTTAAATTGCAGCATATGGACAAAATACATAAACGGCAGTGTAAAGTGACTTGAGTGAACTGTACCATTCATATTATGTTCCAGTATTGTACATGATTACTGCAGGTGAATCACACAGGGTTAGTAGTGTTTCATGTAAAGTCTGACAGCAACAGACTGCAATTTAATAATTTAAACTTTCTCTCAAAAAAATTACACCGAAATGTAGTGTTTTTTGAGTCTGTTTATGTCACACCAACATCACTTACATACAGAAAGTCAAGCAAATTACAAATAGTATTTGAGGACAGTTAACTCAGCTAATTATAAATGTAAAGTCATACTACGCAATATTTCAGCCAAAAAAAAAAAGAAAAGAAAAAACTATAATGAAAGCTGATTTTATTTTTCATTTTGGTTAGATTTGTTGCAATGAAAAAACACTGACAATGACGTGTTCATACTGAGAGCGGGCTTTCATCTCCACAAACCTGACTCTTAAATGACCTGTTTCCATGGAAATGTTCCTTTTTGCTATAATATTCCACAGTATGGCAAAAGGAGAAATTCACTTGGTCAACTGGACAAAGTTTATTTTGGTCGAATACGTTTTGCCGCTCATCCAAGCTTCTTCTTCTTTAGTTGGATGAGCGGCGAAACGTGTTCGACCAAATAAAATTTTGTCCACTTGACAGATCGAATTTCTCCTTTTGCCGTGGATTCTACCTGGACGACTGAGGGATTCTACACACATTCCACAGTATGTCATAAAACACATCTAGCTCTATGGAGATTGTTCCAAGGAATGATTTTAACTTTCTTTTTCCATGTACAGCAGAAAGATACACTGTATTTTTATATAATTGTTAAATCATAATGTTTCACAATAAATATAACACTAAAATTCAATGATAAAAGAAGAAATTCAATTTGCAGGGCTCTCAAGTTTTGAGCGGGGTCGTGCGTGAGACTGCGTAATTTCCGAGGACCGGGGGGGCTTGAATTGCATGCGGAAACCAAACTGTTTTGTCTGCAATGAATATGGGGAAACGTGGCGGTGACCATTGCACGTGTCGGGCTAACTCTACGTATTAATCTTACTTTTCGGGCTCAGTGGGTGAGGAGGGGAGCTGGCGCTGTCTCACATCCCTGAATCTGAACTGTGGCGTGGAGGGAGGCAGGGTGGGGGAGTGGGGAGGAAATGAAGCGCTCTGATTGGCTGAAAGTTCTCTGTTTACATGCAGATCTGTGGATCTGTGTCTCAGCCGCAGAGTCAGTGAAAGTCAATGAAAACTTGAGTGAAACGGACGAAATGTGAGATCCATATGTGTAATTTAGAACACAAAGCCATACAAGCGAACAAGGAGGTCAAAATTGCGTGTCCGCTACGCAAAATGCGTACATGTTGGCAGGTCTGACTGCATCGGCAACATCTCTTTGGCTATGAATCTGGTGATGGCATTGGTTATGTTTTGCCATCGTTGACTTTTTCTGTCATACGGAACATTCTTTTTGACAAAAGCAAAATTGCGTGTGTCACACTCTCGATGCGTGAGACTTGAGAGCCCTGAATTTGTCAACTGAACAAAGTTTGTTTGGTCGAAAACGTTTCGCCGCTCATCCGAGAGGTTTCGTCAGCTCTGGTTCTAGGTGCTGGTTAGACACTGCTTATATCTAGCTGCTATATCTAGCTTGTCTCCCATTTATAATTCCATTATCAAACCAAAGTCAAAACAGACAAAAGAAACAATAGGGCAGCCAGGTCAGGGCCAGAGAGGTGGAGACGGTCGTTAGGGTTGTATGCTAAACTAGACGCCAGAGAAATTCGAAAAACAAAAGAAACAAATTAGTTGTGATAGTTTCAGGACAATTTCAGTGTAGTGAGCTCCTCCCTGCAGCTAGATATAAGCAGTGTCTAGCCAGCACTAGAACCAGAACTGACGAAGCCTCTTGGATGAGCGGCGAAACGTTTTCGACCAAACAAACTTTGTCCAGTTGACAAATTGAATTTCTTCTTTTATCATGGATTCTACCTGGACGACTGAGGGACTCTTCACGCACTAAAATTCAATATTGTGTCATCCCTCCCTCAGGCGTGTACTGTACACCGTTCTCTGACCATATCCTCCAAACAGCCTACAGTAAAAACACTACATACAGTACTCTCCATCAGCAGCTCATAATAACCCGTTGTGTATCAAAATGTCCGCCGTGTCAGATTGTGCATCCAGTCCACGTGCTGCGTATGCCCGACAGCCTCATGTGTTCTCTTACCGCTAACTCCAATGCAAATTCATCACCACTGACAGCTTCACCCATACAAGCCCGCAGCCAAACACGCTGTCTGCTACACCCGTGTGGCGTGTGGACGTTCTGGTCATACAGTGTGTTGCATCTATAAGTATTCAGCAAAAAGCTCTAGAGAGGATGTTAACCTGGTAACCCAGATTAACTGGCATGTAGTTGTAACTGCAGGTTCTACTCCCGCACACACAAATAGTTTGAAGAAGCATTTAAATATCTGCACTAAAATTAATTTGCAGTTGAAAAACCGGCAGTGTTTCCATACACTTTTGCAAATGAAATGAAACATGGTTGCAGCTATATACAGAGACCACTGCAAAATGATCAGTTTTTCTGATTTTACTACTTATAGGTACAGTATGTGTTTGGGCAAAAGGAACATTTTTGTTTGAGTCTATAAACTACTGACAACATTTCTCCCCCATGAAAATATTATCGTTTAGAGCATTTATTTGCAGAAAATGACAAATGGTCAAAATAACAAAAAAGATACATGTTTTCAGAGCTCAAACAATGCAAAGAAACTAGATCAAATTCATTTTAAAACAACATAATACTAATGTTTACACTTAAGAAGAGTTCAGAAATCAATATTTGGTGCAATAACCCTTATTTTTAATCACAGCTTTCATGTGTCTTGGCATGTTCTCCACAAGTCTTTCACATTGTTCTTGGGTGACTTTATTCCACTCCTGGTGCAAGAACTGAAGTAGCTCAGCTTTGTGTTTGTGTTGGAATTCAACAGACGCTGGAATGGAATGGCTGTAATACATGTAGAGATGCTGATTTCAGAAAAAAATGCAGTGGGCTCTTATTTTTTCCAGAGCTGTATATTGTTTATTTTAACATTTTCCAATCTGCTATTATACATGTATAATAAAATATAAATTCTAAAGTTATAATATGTAACTTTTTGGAGGTGGAGTTAAAGTTAAAGCCATACTTTGGAACATTCTCCATAGAGACAGAGGAGTTTCATGGCATACTGTGGAATATTACAGCCAGAGGAACAGCATTTCCGTGGAAACAAGCCGGCGAAGTTCCTCCTCCAGGCTAAACAAGAGTCAGGTTTGTGGAGATGCAAGCATGTGCAGACTAAGGGCGCATGTATTTCATGGTGTTTTAGTGCAATAAAAACACCCACAATAACATACTTTTATAGGTGAGAAAGTAACATGGTATAGCTTTAATGATGACACCAATGTGAATGTTAAATACTTGTCAAAACATATATATATATATATATATATATATATATATATATATATATATATATATATATATATATTAAATAACTGTCTACATGAATATGTTTTTGTGTAAAATTAAAGGTCCCATGGCATGAAATCTTCACTTTCTGAGGTTTTTGAACGTTAATGTGAGCTTCCATACCCTGTTTAGCCCCCCCCCCCCCCCATGGTTAAAAGTTGCGAAATGTCTAAACTGAGCATTTGCGATCCTTTTCTGCGTTACAAAAAATCGGAGCTCAAACGGGCGAGTTTGAACAAGGCACCTTATTGACGTCAGATCGAAAAAAGAAATGCAAATGCAGTTCCGCCCTCGTCTGTCTGTACTCAGCGTCTCTGTAAATCACGCCCAGAGAGTTTGGACTGCGAATGCGCTAGGCAATGCCAAATGCGTTTTTTTATTTGCCCTGAGGCACGTCCGAGTGTTTCTAGGCTCGGAAGTCCTTTATCTGAGCCTCTGGACCTTTGAACAGCAGTGGTTTAATTTTATTTGCTGTGGAAATGTGTTTATTTTTCAATGGAACGCTTCAAATCTCTCCCCCCGTGCAAAAACAAGGAAATGGATCAGCTGAGGGCTCAGGGCTCAGAGCCCAGAGCGGAGAGTTTGGCCACGCCCCCACCCTCTACTATAGGCCAGCTCTTTTCTCCTCATTTGCATTCAAGCAACAACGCCCATTATGGAGTGTTCAGAGAGAGAAAAATTACTCTTTCTCATCTTATCTCTGTTTCTCATGCACTGAGTGTTGATTTTGAAGAAGGATTCATTTACAGTATTAGGGAACCATTAAGGAGCCATATAAAAGGATCAAGAAGTACCATGTCATGGGATCTTTAATTATTATTTGTTGTGTAGACATGCAAACAAGTGTTGTGAAAATAACTCGATTTAAGTACTAAGGACTAGGCTTCAGAGTCAACACCAAAAAGATAATAAAAACACATTTTCGACACAAAATAATAGTAGTTTCTTTATGTTACTATGTGGTCTTGTATTAGTCCTGATAAAACTCATTGCTTCTAAAAGTGAAATCCTGTTTATGTGTATTTTTTACCTGTTCAAATGAGTATCTGTATCATCTATATATCTATATCTACCTTTTCATATCTGTTTTTCTATACTTCTATACTTATATGGTAATTCTGCAATATACAGACACCAGTGAAATGGCAAAAAGCTAATATAAATGCTCACATATTATGCAGACCTTAAAACATTCACTATATTCCAATTTGCGACTCTTACTGAGAGAAAACCCTGTCCCCATTTCTTATTATATCTTGACTCTTCCTACAAACACAAGATGGCTACCGCATTTTCCAGGGGCGTTCGACGGTTTTATCCCATCTCGCTGGTTGGACCCATGGGACTTAATGGACACAGTTCCGCTACATTCGAATACAGAGCTGGAGGTTGCATCAGTTCTGTTATCGGTTGTGGTCAGTCCCCTGGTAGAACGATAATCCCGAAGGCTGTGGGCTGATCTGAGAGCGCATTCTCCGCTCTCTGCAACCGGGGAAAAATGTGCTCCCTACAAACTGCATTGTAATACATATTTATAATGTGAAGCCGTAAACATGAAGCATTGATCTATTCTCGTGCAACGGAGAGATCGTTGTTAATATGTAAAATGGGAACTATCCATCTGTATGGGATTGGACATCGGAATTGGAAAACAAATAATGAAACGAGATGTAAAGTCCCCCGTATTTTTCTTTTTAGACGTTAGCATAAAGGTCCACTGCGTAACTTTTCAGGCTGGGGGTCCGTCACCATGAAGATGCCATTGCTTTTCCCCTTCAGGGATGAAAGAGTTCCGCTTTTTAGCGGATCTCCGCTTTTTTTTTAGCCGCGTGGTAATTTTTTTTTTTTTCTTTTTTTTTTTCCAAATACGTTGAAATTTTGGGTGTGTATTATATATGTATAATTGTGTTTAGGGTGACTTTCCGCTTTTTTCATGATTGGCCACTTTCATCCCTGCCCCTTGTAATGTTCCACAGTATGGTATTAAACTTTTACAATATGTTTTTATTCAATTATGGGTGTTTTTATTGTTCAAAAATACCTTTAAAGCATTTGCGATCCTTTCTGCTGTCGGGCTGTCAAGGCACCTGATTGACGTCAGATCGAAAAAAGAAATGCAAATGCAGTTCCACCCCCGTCTGTCTGTACCCAGCGTCTCTGTAAATCACGCCCAGAGAGTTTGGACTGCGAATGCGCTAGGCAATGCGAAATGCGTTTTTTTATTTGCCTGGAGGCACGTCCTTTATCTGAGCCTCTGGACCTTTGAACAGCAGTGGTTTAATTTCATTTTCTGTGGAAATGTGTTTATTTTTCAATGGAACGCTTCAAATCTCTCCTCCCGTGCAAAAACAAGGAAATGGATCAGCTGTGGGCTGACAGCGGAGACCGGAGTGTTTGGCCACGCCCCCACCCTCTACTATTGGCCAGCTTCTTTCTCCTCATTTGCATTCAAGCAACAACGCCCAGAATAAAGAGTTTGAGAGAGATATTTATGACTCTTTCTCATCTTATCTCTGTTTCTCATGCACTGAGTGTTGATTTTGAAGAAGGATTCATTTACAGTATTAGGGAACCATTAAGGAGCCATATAAAAGCATCAAGAAGTACCATGTCATGGGATCTTTAAACAGTGTCACACCTAGGCCTATACACACTTTTTTATATATATGATCTTGTGTGTTTTCTGTCATAAAGTAATCACTAGGCCTTTAAAGTTACATTGCGTAACTTTTTTGGTGGCCTTAAAGGTGGATAGTGTAACTTTCCTGGCCGAGGGTCCGTCAAATGCTTTTATCCATGGAACTGTTGTTGCTTTCTCTGGAATATTTCACAGTATGGCATTAAACCTTTCTATCTTCATGGAGACCAGCAGGCCAGACCAAGTTACAGGTCAGATCTGTGGAGAGGCGACCCCGCTCATACTCAGAATGCCTGTTTTTTTTTAGGTAAGGCAGAGCTGTTTAATGTCATACTGTGGAACATTCCAGGCAGAACAATGACATCCACAGACACAAGCAGATGACGTACCGATAAACAAAAAGTTACAAAATACACCTTTAAAATACTGTTCAATCGACCACATAAATGACATAAATATAGCAAAATAACTAATATACTTTTAACGCTGGGTACTATATTTCTCGAAGCAAGCTTGACGAAAGTTTGTGTTATAGCGAAAAGGAAAAGAATAGTATACCGTGTATATGTCACTTCCTACAAAAATCATATTATGTAAACTGAAAGAAAAACAGAAGTATCCCTACCATAGAACTAAAAACAGACGTGTCACTTGAATAAAAAGGTCGAATTGTTTCCATTTACATTTTCTCTAGCAGTGTTTTCCAAAGCTGACTCATACATTCCATTCTTTATTTCACTCAGCTGTACTGTAATAATATGAGTAGAACAGTATTTCTTAAACTGTGGTACGTGTACGTCCGACTAGTAGTATACAAGCTCCTCTATACAGCTCTGGAAAAAACAAGAGACCACTGCATTTTTTCTGAAATCAGCATCTCTACATGTATTACACCCATTCCATTCCAGCGTCTGTTGAATTCCAACACAAACACAAAGCTGAGCTACTTCAGTTCTTGCACCAGGAGTGGAATAAAGTCACCCAAGAACAATGTGAAAGACTTGTGGAGAGCATGCCAAGACGCATGAAAGTGTGATTAAAAATAAGGGTTATTGCACCAAATATTGATTTTTGAACTCTTCTTAAAGGGACAGTGTGTAAGATTTTTTACCCGTTAATTACTGAAATTGAAGATACCCATTCAAAAATACATTGTTTTCCAAGCCTTTTCACTTCCATCATGAAATCAAAGTATTCTTTTGGACTTAGATATAGTCACATAAAAGGGGGATCTTCCCCATGCAGAGGCAGCCATTTTGAATACGAGAGCCGCAGAAGGACATTTGGGCTCCGCCTTCGCCTTCGGCAAGGCTCGTGGTTTTGGGTAAACAACACAACCATGCTGCCGGATCAGACGTCGTAATGGATCTAACACGTGTTTTGGACTAAATTGTTTTACTGGATTTTATTCGCTGGATCCTTACGGACAAATTGAGAGCAAGTCTATGGTGAAATACAGAGTTTGACCTGTGCAAAGCATTCTAAGGTAAGCTAACCTCGTTTTGTGCTTTTCCGTATAAAAGCCCCATGTGCTCGGGGAGTGTTTGTTGTGCAGGGAAATGAATTGCATAGTCAAAAAGAGGAGACTGTAAGGTTTCATTTGATGTGTAGAGTGTCATGGTACATGATCGGGAATGTGTGTTTTCATGAGAAAAGAAAAAAAAATAACGGGACCGCGTTTTATTTATACAGTAGCGGCGCGCGACTCGTACGCGTGCCCGGGTGACCCTCGAGGTCTGCCGTAGCTAAAACAGAAAGTGCAATAGCACCATCCACCTATGCGCCACAAATCCTACACACTGGGGCTTTAAGTGTAAACATTAGAATTATGTTGTTTTTAAAATTAATTTGATCTTGTTTCTTTGCATTGTTTGAGGTTTGAAAACATATATCTTTTTTGTTATTTTGACCATTTCTCATTTTCTGCAAATAAATGCTCTAAACCAGGGGTGTCAAACATGCGGCCCGGGGGCCAGATCCGGCCCTCCAAGACCTTGAATCTGGCCCTCAGCTGTTTTTCTATTAAAATATTTTAATTTTCTATTAAAATATTGGTAGTTTTCTGCACCTCTTTTCTGCGCAGTTTAGCCTAGCAGCGTCTCCAGCGCCTTCTACCAGAGCAGCACAAATGAAGACTCGCCTTTTTCCAACCGCTCTTAAAGGACCATCGTTTTGACTGTTGACCGTGACACCCTCATCAGCAAAATGTCAAAAATGAGAAAAGTGGACGACGAGTGCAGGATTTTCCAAGAAAAATGGACTAATTCCTGTTTGTTCAGGAGGTGAATAGGAAACCTGTATGCTCGTGTTGAAATTGCATTTTTCTTAAAGTTTCAGGTTGTTCATAATATTATAGTATTTTGTAAAAGAAAGAGTTCATCAAATAAAAAAAGACTTCTGTAATAGATTTGCGTTTCTCTGCACAAATATTTGGACTTTTTAAAATGTATTTTTGGGGTATATTTTCCATGAGTTTCCTTTGGGATCAAAGTAGGCTGGATACGGCCCCCGGACCAAAATGAGTTTGACACCCCTGATCTAAACGATAATATTTTTATTTGGAATTTGGGGGAAATGTTGTCAGTAGTTTATAGACTCAAACAAAAATGTTCCTTTTGCCCAAACACATACCTATAAGTAGTAAAATCAGAAAAACTGATCATTTTGCAGTGATCTCATTTTTTTCCGGAGCTGTATTTGCTGTATTTATTTAAACCTGGTTGAGATTTGTTGGCACTCAGATAAACAACTCCTTTCTTAGGTGGTACTTGTTGTGTTATGTTTGAGAACCACTGGTATAGATAGTTAAAAAACGATTTTTAAAAACTGAGGTGTATGTTCTACTGTTGTTTTCTTTCTCTTTAATATGTTTTATTTGCCTGGAAGAATCCATGACTCATCGCTGTACCAGCGAGTGAGTCTGGGAACGTTTGATCCACAGAATGCGCTGCGGTTGCGCGTAGACAGACAGCTAAGTGAACCAATCAGAGATTGCGCCATCTTGATTCAAAACTGAGGCGGAACTTCCGCTGCCTAAGAGTGACGTTGCGGGCAAAGGCGGGTGCACTGACGTCACCATCTTTGAACGAATCAGAATCGCGGAGTCGGTTTGGAACCGGAGGAGCGAGAGTGGATGGAGAGTGTCCAAATGGTATCGCGGTGTATAGGAAATACAGAGAGATATCATTTGGCTGGCCAGGTAAATGTTTTATAGTATTACACAGTATGTTTACACCGCAGCGTAGCTCAGGAGCATGTCTCAGCTTCTTAATGTACTTTTAAAATGATACAGGCGGGGGGAAAAAATGGAAGTAATTCATGTCGAGCCGAGCATTCTGATGAGACACGTTAAAGGTCATGTGAGTATCTCCCACTATGAGCTTTAGATTCAGTTGATGCGCATGCTACCTCCAGGGGCCGTACGCTCTTTTATGTACTCGTCCTGTGGGGGAGACCTGGTTTAATCTCCTCACCACCTCTGCGATGTCCATTAAAACCACCAGCTCGCCTCCATTTCTTAAACTGCCTTCTCTGCAACAAATGGGCCGTGTGCAACTCCGATAAAAACGTTCCAAGTAGGAATCAATGGGGATAATAAAATATAGGATATACGGAATACCACAGAATGAGACCACAGTGCCTAGTAATGTATGGCTATATTCCGTGCATAGCTTCTCACAAAGCCAATAGGAATCATAATGGAGGAATAAACAGGGCGTATTTTTATTTACAGCCAGGTTTTACCGGGCTGTGCAGGCTTTGAGAGACTTGTAAAGGAACTTGTTGGTGGTTGGAGTGATGACTGCAGACTTAATGAGGCAAATAAATGATTGAGAGGGAGTTATGAGCACAGTACTGTTACATTTAGAGACAATCCAGTGAAGTTAGGTGTCAGAAGGCTTATATCATGATTTAAGTCATTTTATTTATTACACTGTTGTTTTCCATTCCAAGCTGAAATATGTATTGTATGGTATCCTAAAATTGTTATTCCCATGGTAATTCCTTTTCTTGGGTAGTCAAAAATGACTTCTTTATTCAAAATATTGTAATGTAATTAAAGGACACATATTATGCATTGTATATTGTGTATCTTTTGCTTTTAGAACTTAAATTAATGTTTGTTTTTTTTAAGAACAAGACATTTTTTCCAGCTTGGGTGCTGCCCATAATGAACGACTACTGTCAGCAGAGGGAATTAACCTGGAGAAAAACATTTGCTTGTAACAATTACGTCTTGACATGCTAATTTAAGCATGCAATTCCAAGTGGTTTGATGCCAGAAAGTCTTAAAGGCATGAAATTTTCACTTTCTGAGGTTTTTGAACGTTAATGTGAGCTCCCCTACCCTGTTTAGCCCCCCTCCCTATGGTTAAAAGTTGTGAAATGTCTAAACTGAGCATGTGCGATCCTTTTCTGCGTTACAAAAAATCGGAGCTCAAACGGGCGATTTTGAACAAGGAAACTTATTGACATCAGATCGAAAAAAGAAATGCAAATGCAGTTCCATCCCTGTCTGTCTGAACTCAGTGTCTCTGTAAATCACGCCCAGAGAGTTTGGACTGCGAATGCGCTAGGCAATGCGAAATGCGTTTTTTTATTTGCCTGGAGGCACGTCCGAGTGTTTCTAGGCTCGGAAGTCCTTTATCTGAGCCTCTGGACCTTTGAACAGCAGTGGTTTAATTTTATTTTCTGTGGAAATGTGTTTATTTTTCAATGGAGCGCTTCAAATCTCTCCCCCTGTGCAAAAACAAGGAAATGGATCAGCTGTGGGGCTCAGAGCCGAAAGCGGAGTTTGGCCACGCCCCCACCCTCTACTATTGGCCAGCTCTTTTCTCCTCATTTGCATTCAAGCAACAACGCCCATTATGGAGTGTTCCAGAGAAAGAAAAAATACTCTTTCTCATCTTATCTCTGTTTCTCATGCACTGAGTGTTGATTTTGAAGAAGGATTCATTTACAGTATTAGGGAACCATTAAGGAGCCATATAAAAGCATCAAGAAGTACCATGTCATGGGATCTTTAAAACAAATTTGTTGATAATTTATGGACTTGAAAACTGCATGTCTTTTACCTATAACGCAACAATACTGAGAAATTTCAAAATGACTGTTTTGTGATGGTTCAGCTGGTGTGGACTTATTGTAGATCAAATATGCACAAATTAGGGAACAAAGGGAACAATGTTATTTATTAACTGTTGTATATTTGTCCTCTGCATTTGAGCATCTTTCAATGCCACTGGAGCGACCTGTGATAAATGTGTTTTTCCAGTACACAAATACACACCCTACCATCCCATTCTGGAAATAAAGTTTTCACATATATGTTCTGTATTTAGAACTAGAGTCTGGCAAGTCAGGAGTACCTAGCTGAAGAATTTTGTCTATTGGCAATAATTTAGGTTCATAGAAACTGTATCGGTCTAAGCAAACCCACTCAGACACTGGTACAAGAGGCAAACAGCACACACTAGTCCCCATATGTTCTGGGAATTGAACCTGGGACCTCCTTGTAGCGAGGCCAGAGGTCCACTTCACCACTGTGCATGTATGAGCTTCCATTACAGTGCCTTTTGACTGTCCTCTTCAGAGACAGTCGCAGCGACCGTCCCTGTGGTGATCAGACTGGGGTCAGAGGTCACCCGTCTGACAGAGAGGGGGGTCAAAGCGACTCTGTGGGGATAAAGAGTTCATACAAGCCAATAATGGGGTCAGAGGCGTCCCTTCAATGCACAGTCCCCATAGAGACTGTACCACGGGCAGGGTCTGTGGACTTTTCATACATAATCAGGTGATTATGTATTTCCCCTTTTAGATTTAATCAGAAGTGGGTTATGCTTAGTTACTTTAATTTTTTTTTTTTTTTTTACTTCTCAGAGTAGTTTTCAGACATAATCATTTTAAGCCTACTGGTACATAATGTTGCACATTATCTGTAAATATGTACATAGCACCTAGCCTATATTTTTCATACTGTATATTCTGTAAAGATTGTTTCTATTTGATTATATATTTTTTTACATGCTTCTCTTTATCTTATTTATCTATTTTAATGTTTTTTGCATGCTCTTGGCATCCAGTGTGGGCAACAAAGTAAGAATTTAATTGTAGAGGGAAAGGTGCATATGGCAATAAAAGCTTTGAATCTTGAATATTTGACTCATACGTGCCTATTTTAGGTTCCTCTTCTCACTTTAAGTAACTCTGCAAGTGATTGTTGACATAAAGGTTATGCCTTTATATCAACAATAATAAATGATTTTAACATTTGTGTTTCTTGCACCACTCCTTCAGATTTCAAATTTTTGTGTTATAACTGCCAAAAATACCAAATATTTTGCATTACAGTGGTCCCTCGCTCTATTGCGGTTCACTGTTTGCGGCCTCGCTGTTTCGCAGATTTTTTTATTTATTTATTTATTTTTTTTATAGTGTAACATTTTTTTTTATAGTGTAACATTGTGTTCTGCATCCTGACCAGGACTAAACATGGACTAAACCAGGTCTAGACCAGAACTAAACCAGGTCTAGACCAGGTCTGAACCTGGACTGGCCCTGGACTAAACCAGGACTGAACCAGGTCTAAACCAGGATTAAACCACTCTTTGCTGGTTTCGCGCGGTTGGTTTGTGGCTCGGGCTGAGAGGTTCGATCCGCGGTTCGATCTCGTGCTCGCGGCCCCGGTGTACGCGTGGCCTCGCGCCGGTCGTGCTGCTCTGTCACGGATTTGACCACGATCAGGGGTGCACGTGTGGCGCACTTCTCCAAGGGGTTGGTGCGCGTCGTGTCCCGGGACGTGGCAGTGCTCCTCGCACGTCTGGCGGGGCTTCCGGAGCCGTGTCTCCCCCCACGCGTCACTATTAATACATTTTGTTGAAAATCTATGAAAGTTTGAGTGTTTAAACGAGAGACAAATGTGAGAAAAGGTTAATTCCAGTCTGAGAAAAGCGTATAATGTGTGTGGTGAGGCATTTACAGCCTTAAAACATGTAGAATAATTGTAAAATATAAAGTTGTCCTACTTCGCGGATTTCTCTTATTACGGGTTATTTCTGGAACCTAACCCCCGCGATAAACGAGGGATTACTGTATTTAATGTTCTATTTACATTATACAAATTACCTAACTACTCTTCCTTGAGTAGTTCCCCCAAATACTACTTTGTATTTGAGTTGTATTAATTAAAAATAACAGTATTTTTACTTGATAAAAGGAGATATTCAATTTGTCAACTGGACAAAGTTTATTTGGTCGAAAACGTTTCGCAGCTCATCCGAGTTGCTTCGTCAGTCCTGGTTGACGAAGCCTCTCGGATGAGCTGCGAAACGTTTTCGACCAAATAAACTTTGTCCAGTTGACAAATTGAAATTCTCCTTTTACCATGGATTCTACCTAGACGACTGAGGGATTCTTCACACATATTTTTACTTGAGTCAAAATTTTGGTTACCAATTTTTTGGCAGCCAGTTTACACCAGAGAGACAGAACCTTAAACCCACTGGTAAGAAGCCAACTTCTCTATCACCTAAGCCACTCTTGCCCCAAAACTTTTCAAAGTTATTTATGTTTTTAGCTTGAATGTTGACAAGTATGCAAATTCTGCATTGCATGCGTCGGGATGCTACAAAACCCACACCAATATCTTTACATGTGTGCCTCCTCTGACCGCTCCTGTTTTATTCAACTGTCTTGTTCAATCAAATCTTTGGAACTTATTTTCTTTGACTTTCATATATTCCTGCTACTTCACAACCCAGCCACAATGCATGAATCAATCAACAATATCTATATGAAACACACACAGCTGCCAGTGATATATTTCATGCCGCGGTACACAAAAACTGACACAATCTCTGTTCTATTTGGAGAGAATATAGTCCCACAAAATGGTCAAAAGAGAGAGCACCTTAATGTGGCAGGAGGAACGCTGACGCAGAAGTCAGGTTATTGAGCTGGGACAGATGATGTCTTCTCATAAAAGAACAAGTGCTTAGGGCTGGGTACTGTTTGACTTTTTTTGAAACCAGTACTTTATGATACCTGCTTTTTGATACCGGTTTTTGTTTTGGTGCCAGTATTTTTTAAAATGTAAATTAATTACCTATATTATTAAGAAAATACTCTTCAATCCTTGGATTACTTTATGACTGTTAATTCATATTTTAAAACATAGTGGGCTACTATACAATGTTCAGTTATAAGTCCAAACACATGCAAATGCAAACGATCCAGAGCGCACAGCTGATCTTCATGCACACATGCTTATTTCACTTTTGTTTTCTTCACATACCACTCTTTATATCAGTGGTTATTAACCTGGGTGCGATCGAACCCTAGGGATTCGGTGAGTCTGTCTCAGGGGTTCGGCGGAGGTCAAGACACGCACCCGATTCATATTTTTATGCCGTTTGTTACAACATATCTTTGTGAGCAATCCTTCTTGAGGATGCTGGACATAAAAACTAAGAAGAGGAACAGACTTTGCTGTGAAAATAACATGAGAGTGGCACTTGCCAAGGTGAAGCCACACATTTCTGAACTGGTCCCTCAAAGAGAACAGCAGAAGTCACACTGATTTGCAGTAAATATTCATTATTATTGTAGCCTGATGGAAATTAGGTGATGGGTGTGTGTGTTAAAATGTTACAAATAATAAATAGCATAAATACAATAAGTTCATTATTGGAATACATAAGGTTAAAAATTAAAGCATTTCAGTGTGGTAGTATTAAAGTCTTTGTGAAAAGGTATGTACTTTGTTGTGAGTTCATGCATTGTATTGTTTTTTTTTTGGTTTTTTTTAACACACTGATGTTAATGCACGGTTCATTTTGTGCACCAGTAAAACATACCTGTGTCTTGAATTTGTGAAAAAAATTCATATTTTATTTTTCAATAAAGAAGGGTTCGGTGAATGTGCATATGAAACTGGTGGGATTCAGTACCTCCAACAAGGTTAAGAACCACTAACCTGGGAAATCCCAGGCTGCTTTCGTTCGTTCCGATCTGAAAGACAGCCTGGCGACTATGGCAAGCGAGCTCTCCCGATTCTGGGAGCCAATCAGAGAGCGGGGAGGGGTGGCAAGACGGTGACGCTACTACGTGACAAACGGAAGCTTGGAGTTTGAACTGACAACTGATTGGCTATGGGCTACGTATACGCCAAATGATAGACATTCGTAGCGCCCAATAAACGGCCGTTGGCGATCGTAAACCACACCTCCGGTACGAGATATTTCGAAGGTGGCTTCCAGACCATATATCACTTGTGATATGGACAGGTGTAAACCAGGCAAAATAACCACTGCTTTATATCAAAGGTAACGCTGCCAAGAACATGCTTTTTGTTTTGATAAATACTTTATGCATCTACTGCGTGGTCGCCTGGACGGACGACGAGGACTATGCAGAACTTTACACGGACTCGTTGGGCTGCAAATGCACTCCAAACTGGTTATTTACTACATCACATTTACTTGTGAATTACGCTTTTACCTGGGCCGAGGAAGAGGAGGATTTTTGCGGAGATTTAGTTCATATTATCTGTGTGGCCGCATCTTTACACAGACGCATGCTCCACACAGGATATTACCATTCTTATTTGGGAATTACACGTTTACCGGGACCGAGGAGGAGGGGGATGTTGGCAGAGTTTGGCTCCTGTTATCGGTGTTGTTATCTACAAGTAATTTGCTATTTGCCAGAGCAAAAAAATAGAATGAAGCTAGCGTGGTCCAAAAGTTGATAAAATGGATTCAAACTCCCAAAGATATTAGCATGCCGTTTCACTTCCAATTGTGCATCGTAGAAGAGGTTCACGCATACTGACTGGCAGATGGTGAACTTAGCTGAAACTAGAATGACGTTTCAATATTTGGCAGTTACATCTTTTCCAACACGCAAGAAAAACTGTGTGTGTATTTTTCTAGTAACTTCTAGCCAATGGGAAACACTGAAGAATTTTGGCTAGCTTGAAATTTATTTTAAGTGCAAAATAACTTATTCCATTTTTATGAATTGATTTGGTCTATTGTAATTTTTAATGACATTTTACCTCAGCCCTTACTGTCCATCCCGTTCACATACCCTCACCCTCACACTGTAGGAGCAGATATTACTCCAGTGAACACAAATACTCACAACGCACAATAGAATCGGCTTCGTTGGTGCTGTCTTCAGACTGCGGTGTCAGGGCATCAGGTTTACATGCAAAGTATCTAGACAGTCCAATGTTTCCGTGGTTCTTTTCAAGCATTTGAAGCAGTACATCTTGAGCGTTCGACAAAATTCACTGCACGTCAACAAGTTTCAAGCTTCTACCCTTAATTGCAAAGGGCTTTATGCACATGCAGCTTGACAATATAAGTACTGCTTATCTATTGTAAAATGGCCTTGGAACAACACAATGCAGCACGATGATTGGAGCAGCTTAGAAAAATATACCTGTGCTATGTGTAGAGGATTTCAATATTAAGGTTAGTTTAAATATTGCTGGGTCCCAAACTGTATAGGCCAATAATATTTAACAAAGATGGGAGGCAGGTACAATGGATTGTTAAAATTCCAAATTTTATTGTAATACAGCTTGTTCTTGGGTCTAGTCACTAATATAAATAATAAGGTTCAACATTTGTGGATTTTATTAATAGGGAAATCTGGCTGTTAACCCCCACCTGAGAGTATGACAGCGTCACATTCTACAACATGAAAACTCCCAATACTGTATAACAGTGGTTCCCAACCTTTTTTGGCCTGTGACCCCATTTTGACATCACACATTTCTGGCGACCCCATAGACTTTTTTTTATTTTTATTTTTTATCATGTTTCAGTCTCGGCCTCAGTCGCAATATTGTGTCAAATGGTTCGACGTGTCTGAGGCCTCGGAGAAACACTGACCTCTAGTGGACAAATTTAACCATTGCAAACCAACACACAACCCATGATTTGGGAAGTTCCCAAATGGATGGATGGGAACGGATCGCTTTTTCCACTTGTAGATGCCATCGAAAATGAAACAAATGCCAAAAGTCGTCAGAAGTCACCAAAATCACCACTAACATCACACAATACTCCTCACTACCAAACATTTTTAAGAAATATTGGTGCATCTTTTATACTGTAGCAGTTTAGCGCTTGTCAAACCAAGGAAGCGCGTTCAACACTCTGAAGCACTCTGAACCAATCGCAAAGCGGAACATTCGCTGAGCCAATGAAACGCTTTGATACACTGAAGCGATTGACATGCAGAGCGAAGCAGCGGGGGGGAGGAACCAACACTTCAACACTTTGGTCACGTGAGTGGCTGTGCTTTGGAGCAATTTGTTTAAGAAAGAACGAGACATGCTCCGGAGCTCCGTCTCATTTGCCCGTCACTAGTTATTGTGACTGCACTGCTCCGGACATTTCAGGCGACCCTGCTTGAATTCTAGGCGACCCCATGTGGGGTCGCGACCTGAAGGTTGAAAAGTGCTGCTGTATAATATAATGCCTTAGTCTTGTATTGCGCTTTACGGGCTCAACAAAGCCTCTCAAAATTGAACCACTGGCCCCTCCAACCACCACCGACACTCCCTGACACAACCCACATTTGTGCAGCGGATAATGGGTATGTTTTGCTCAAGAACACTACAACAGTATGCATTAGGCTTTCTCCATTGGAATTGTTGGAATTGTTGTTATTATTTTCTACAAAATGGCATGGAGTTTGCTGATCTGTGTCAAGCTTAAACATCATGATAACAACAAAGCCTTTGGTTTAACAATCTCCGGGGCATTCAAAAACAATCTACATTATTCGTATGTAGTCACAGCTGCCCCTGGGGTAGACGAAGTGAGGCTGCCAATCTGTGCCATCAGCCCCCAAATATGAACTCAAATATGTTGAGAAAGATAACTACAGCTCTGGAAAATAATAAGAGACCACTGCATTTTTTCTGAAATCAGCATCTCTACATGTTTTACAGCCATTCCATTCCAGTGTCTGTTGAATTCCAACACAAACACAAAGCTGAGCTACTTCAGTTCTTGCACCTGGAGTGGAATAAAGTCACCCAAGAACAATGTGAAAGACTTGTGGAGAGCATGACAAGACGCATGAAAGCTGTGATTAAAAATAAGGGTTATTGCACCAAATATTGATTTCTGAACTCTTCTTAAGTGTAAACATTAGTATTATGTTGTTTGAGGTCTGAAAACATGTATCTTTTTTGTTATTTTGACCATTTGTCATTTTCTGCAAATAAATGCTCTAAACCAGGGGTGTCAAACTCATTTTGGTCCGGGGGCCGTATCCAACCAGCTTTGATCCCAAAGGGGCTGGATCAGAAAACTCATGGCATATATACCCCAAAAATAGCAATAAGTCCAAATATTTGTGCAGATAAATGCAAATCTATTACAGAAGTCTTTTTTATTTGATGAACTCTTTCTTTTACAAAATATTATTATATTATGAACAACCTGAAACTTTAAGAAAAATGCTATTTCAACACAAGCGTACAGGTTTCTCATTCACCTCCGTGAACAAATAGGAATTAGTCAAATTTTCTTGGAAAATCCTGCACTCGGTGTCCGCTTTTCTCATTTTTGACATTTTGCTGATGAGGGTGTCACGTCAACAGTCAAAACGATGGTCCTTTAAGAGCGTTTGGAAAGAGGCGAGTCTTCATTTGTGCTGCTCTGGTGGGAGGGGCCACGTACAGGTGCAGAGGCGCTGGAGACGCTGCTATGCTAAACTGCGCAGAAAAGAGGCGCAGAAAATTACAAATATTTTTAATAGAAAATTAAAATATAATCAAAATATTTTAATAGAAAATGAGCCAAGGGCCAGATTAAAGGTCTTGGAGGGCCGGATCTGGCCCCCGGGCCGCATTTTTGACACCCCTGCTCTAAACGATAGTATTTTTATTTGGAATTTTGGGGGAAATGTTAGTAAAATCAGAAAAACTGATCATTTTGCAGTGGTCTCTTTTTTCCAGAGCTGTATACGTAAGGGTATGTGGTAGAACTCTGAAAATATGTCCGGATTGTGTGTTTGTAATTACTGTATACACTTGATAAGAAAAGAAAAAAGAAAATTAGACTGTATTTGAAATAACAACTCTAGCCATCCTTAATCACCATCGACAGAACCCTGTGGTGCCCAAACTCAAGCAGCACGTCCCCTCTCATCTCATGAGCCAATTCAATCCTGGCTTCTCCATCTTCTCCCCTGCTACTCCAAACTCCAGCGTTCCAATTTCCTCTCCTTTCCTCTCTAACCTACTTCACAGCACCTCCTCAGACAACCGGCAGTGAAGAGGAGACAGAAATCCGGAAAAGACTTTGGCTCCTTTCGTTTTTTTTCTCTCCCCCTGAGGTGCCAAAATGCAGATAGTGAAGTGACGTGGTGGTTAAGATCTCCGCCCGGCGCACTACAATGAATGCACACGGACTACCCAGCGAGAAGAACTCCCTCTCATGTGTCAAGGGGATTTAAGTCAGGCCCAGTTCATTCAAATCATACACTGACTCATACATAGTGAACAGTGGTGGGGAGTATCTGGATCCTGCCGGCAACGTCAATTTGTAAGCACTGAAATAGATGTCCGACCTGCGTGAATTTAATTAAAAAGAGGGTTTGAAGTGGAGTTATAAGGTGCGGTTATGGATAATTAGTGTGTTAGCTGAAGGTGATTCAAGCGAGTGCAAAGCGGGGTTAGGAAAAGAGCATGAGTGCACCATGGAGAGCACAATGGAGTGATTTAAGGAGAGGGGTGATGCAGTGGTGTTCGTTCCATCCTACTTTCAAAATGCACAACTTTGCCACTTAATCTTTGCAATATTCCATGTTAAAATAGCCTTCATCATACATTTTAAGCATAACCGGCATGGGTTGACCGCACCATAGGGTTACAAGGGGTGATCCAAAACTGTTCATTCTATTCTACTTTAAAAATGGGAGAACTTTGTCGCATTATTTGTTATAAAACTTTTAAGCACATTTCTATCTCTATAGACTTTTCTTTTTTCTATGTATTTGGTTCATAGTGATATCTGTAGTTTTGTAATTTTGTAGTTGCGTATTCGCTGAAGGAGGCATCTGAGACACTCGAAGAAAATGTCTGTTGATGCTGAACATAATAGCTAACAGAATATTAATAGAATATTATTATATTAAAGCATGTGCATCACATTAAAAACTTTTAGGCAAGCTTGGGAGATCCAAATAATCCTCTCAAATAAAGGTAAGATCCCAAACTCCCAAAGATCAAAGTCTTGTCATAACTATTATATCAATCAATCAATCAAACATAATTTATAAAGCGCTTTTCATACAAAAAGTGTAACACAAAGCGCCTTACAGTGATTAAGGATTAGAAGATTAGAAGATTGACTTTTATTGATCGTTTATTTTGTTGTTTATAAGGAATATAGGAATATATATATATATATATATATATATATATATATATATTTTAAATGCCAAACTTAAAGGGACAGTGTGTAGGATTCGTGGCGCATAGGTGGTTACTAGCTATTCCACTTCCTCTTTTGGCTATGGCAGACCTCGAGGGTCACCCGGACGCGACGTAGCGCCGACATCGCGCGTGCCCGCTGTATACATAAACCGCGGTCCCCCGTTCACTTTTTTTTTTTCTTTTCGCATGAAAACACACAATCCCGATCATGATTCATGACAATCTACACATCAAATGAAACCTTACAGTCTCCTCTTTTTGACTATGCAATTCATTTCCCTGCAAAACAATCACTCCCCGAGCACATGGGGCTTTTATACAGAAAAGCACAAAACTTAGCTTACTTAGCTTACCTTTGAAGGCTTTGCACAGGTCAAACTCTGTATTTCATCATAAACTTGGTCTCAATCTGTCCATAAGGATCCAGCGAATAAAATCCAGTAAAACAATTTAGTCCAAAATACGTGTTAGATCCATTACGATGTGTGATCCGGCAGCATGCTCCCCCTCCCCCCCTCCCCTTCCCCTTCTCTCCTTCGCTCCTGGCTGCATATGGGAGCAGAGGACCGAAGGAGAGAAGGGGAAGGGGAGGGGGGGAGGGGGGAGCCATATACAGCGCGGCTGTGCAGCTGTTAGCAGGAGCCGAGGCGAAGGATGAGCCCAAATGTCCTTCTGCGGCTCTCGTATTCAAAATGGCTGCCTCTATATGGGGAAGATCCCCCTTTTATGTGACTATATCTAAGTCCAAAAGAATACTTTGATTTCATGATGGAAGTGAAAAGGCTTGGAAAACAATGTATTTTTGAATGGGTATCTTCAATTTCAGTAATTAACAGGTAAAAATCTTACACACTGTCCCTTTAAACAGGAAATTCAAAAAGGTTTTATGATAAGTTCCACTTGCTCACTTGTTTTACTTTCAAGGGATGGGCGGATCGATACCAAAGTATCGATAATTCGATCCTGATGGGGTATTTAATATGGATCGATCCTGGTATTAAATGATCGATACCAAGTCATGTTTTCTTACTGACTTAACTTTCAGTTTATTTAGTTCAAATTCATGTGTTTTGTTCATTATTCAACCATTGCCACTTGTCAGGCGCTACTTTTCCTTCCGCGTTCTCACCAAACGTGGGGTAGAACGTCATCCCGCGATACACTCACTGCTGTGAGATTTCAGTCAAAGCGGCGCGGGGCTGCGGGAGCCATGGGAGCCATGGGAGACTAGTCTGGTTAACACCTGACCATGTCACAAGTGAGATATGGGTCTGGAAACTCGCTTCGAAAAATCCCGTAGCGGAGGTGTGGTTAGCGATTGCCAACGGCCGTTTATTGGGCGTTATGAATGTCTATCATTGGGCGTATACGTAAGTCCATAGCCAATCATGTCAGTTGTCAGTTCAAACTACAAGCTTCCGTTTGTCATGTAGTACGCGTCACCGTCTTGCCACCCCTCCCCCGCTCTCTGATTGGGGCCCTAAATCTGGGACTCTCGCTTGGACGAGTTTCCAGGCCGCCTTCCAGTTCGAAACGAACGGAAGCGGCCTGGGAATTCCCAGGCTAATGGGAGACCGCAAGCGTTATTACGTTCTGCACGTTCATAATTGTTTTGTCTGTGTAAAAGAGTAAGAGACACTTTTTTTTGTAATTGTGTTGTTTGTGGATCCGTACGCCTTAAGTTGCCATTAGTATATGGTTAAAAATGGGAGAGCTCATCAGCCAACTCAGAAATATTAAGTCATGTTTGTGAGTGCCATTGTTATGTGAAAATAAACATTCTGATATTTCATTTGTTGTCTTTTTTCATAGGCTGCAAGTGCCCAACTTACAATAGTTTTGATGTCTGCATTGCCATTTTCATCAAAGAATTTTTTTCAGATATCTGGTGTTAGAATGTGTGGAGCTCAGCCCCCTGGTGGAGCTTTGCGAAGCCAAGGTTAGAGCCAGGTTAGTGTTTTTCTGCGGTATTAAAAATGTATGAAAGTATCGGTATCAATATGTGGATTCTAACCCTGGTATGACTTGGTATCGTATCAAAACAAAAATAACTTGTATCGCCCATCCCTATTACTTTCCCCTCCACACCAGATGCAACCTTCTCCACTCTGTCATGCCAAAAAAAAAATTGAAATAATTGGCTCCTTAGTCATTAAGTCCCAGAGAAAGTTTAGGGAGATGCCATTTAGGATCAGATTTTTTTGGTCATACTTGAGGACACAACATCGACCTGCATAATCAGTAGCACGTTTTGAACCACAAACTAGTGAGTTGGTGGGAAACGGTTCGTGCTTTCCACTGTCATGGATATGGGGGCTAATGCAGATGTGTAATTGTCATGTGCTCACCACTGGCTCCACGAGGCCCATGTGTTGTCACCGCCAGTGAGTGTGGTGACAGCGGCGGTCGAAACCGGCTGACAGCTGGCACAGCGTTTTGACGAGAGCCAATCAGAGCAGAGATGTGCTAATTGTCCTGGGACAACTAGGAGAAGTCCAAGGAGGAAGTCCACATTTAGCCCCAAACATGCCCAGTGACACTTGTTTCGTTGCAGTGCCTTCAGTTATGTTGTTTTCCATGGCTTAGTTCCCAAATTGATTTGACGAGGTAAAGCAAGTTAAAAAAGACTCTTGATTTACTGCAGTAACTGAGGTGAAAATGTGTAATCTACAACATTAACTCGAGTGTCTTGGTAAACAGGTTATTTTGCGAACTGCTAGTATGTCTGTATTTTTGGTTTATTTCTTAAAATGATTTTGAAAGCTGAACTTTTTAAAATTTGCATAAAAACATACTAGTGCACATAGGGAAAAGACAGCTGTGCATTCACATTAGAGCCCCATCGTGTACTGTTTTTAGCCAAAAATAGATTAAAACAAAATCATGTTGTTGTATCGTTTTTGTTATTTATTTATATATATATATATTTTAGGACGTTTTAATTGTACTGAAACATAGAAAAACATGTGTCCTTACAGTGAGGGGGCTTGCATCTTCACAAACCTGACTTATTTGCATGCAGGTGTTCATTTGGCGATAACATTCCACATAAAACTCATCTATGTCCATGGATAATGTTACAAAATATGGTTTCAACTTTTAATTTCCATGGAATCATGCCACCTCTGGAAAGTTACACATTGTTGCTTTAAAGGGACAGTGTGTAAGATTTTTACCCGTTAATTACCGAAATTGAAGATACCCATTCAAAAATACATTGTTTTCCAAGCCTTTTCACTTCCATCATGAAATCAAAGTATTCTTTTGGACTTAGATATAGTCACATAAAAGGGGGATCTTCCCCATGCAGAGGCAGCCATTTTGAATACGAGAGCCGCAGAAGGACATTTGGGCTCCGCCTTCGCCTTCGGCAAGGCTCGTGGTTTTGGGTAAACAACACAAGCATGCTGCCGGATCAGACGTCGTAATGGATCTAACACGTGTTTTGGACTAAATTGTTTTACTGGATTTTATTCGCTGGATCCTTACGGACAAATTGAGAGCAAGTTTATGGTGAAATACAGAGTTTGACCTGTGCAAAGCATTCTAAGGTAAGCTAACCTCATTTTGTGCTTTTCCGTATAAAAGCCCCATGTGCTCGGGGAGTGTTTGTTGTGCAGGGAAATGAATTGCATAGTCAAAAAGAGGAGACTGTAAGGTTTCATTTGATGTGTAGAGTGTCATGGTACATGATCGGGAATGTGTGTTTTCATGAGAAAAAACAAAAACAAAAACGGGACCGCGTTTTATTTATACAGTAGCGGGGCGCGGCTTGTGCGCGGGTACGAGAGCTGTCCGCGTTACGGCGCGCCCGGGTGACCCTCGAGGTCTGCCGTAGCTAAAACAGAAAGTGCAATAGCACCATCCACCTATGCGCTCAGTTGGTAGAGCGTTTCTTTAGTGATCCAGGGGTTGGCGGTTCGAATCCCGCTCTTGACGGGTTGACCCCGTGTGATCCCAGCTCCCACAGATGAGCGCTGCCGTTGTGTCCTTGGGCAAGACACTTAACCCCACCTTGCCCCCCACTGGTAGCCCCCATGGCAGAAGACACATCAAGGCCTGTTGTGACGTGAGCCGTCCTCCTGTGGACCCACCACCCGCGGGAGGATTCATGGGGGCTGGTGCATTGTGTTCTGGACAGCAGAACACTGCTTGGACTGCTGACCCCGCGACCCAGAAAATGGAAAAGCATTAGAAGATGAATGAATGAATGAGATTTTTTTTTTAACCACGTATTTTAAAATAACGTTATAAACCAAAATTATTATACATTTTGACTACGTATTTGTGGAGGCTGTCGCTGTTCTGCATATGTCCAATGTTTTTCTGGCTCGGACAATTTCATTTTGTTTCTTGTAACATAAGATGCGTGAAGAGTCCCTCAGTCGTCCAAATAGAATCCATGATAAAAGAAGAAATTCTATTTGTCAACTGGACAAAGTTTGTTTGGTCGAAAACGTTGACCAGGGCTGACCAGAGCTGACGAAGCCTCTCGGATGAGCGGCGAAACGTTTTCGACCAAACAAACTTTGTCCAGTTGACAAATTGAATTTCTTCTTTTATCTTTCTTGTAACATGGAAATTTATTTAAACAAAACAAAAGTCAAATCTGAGACATTTTTAACTGTAAATTGAGTAGGAACCCCCGTAACACCATTTTCCCATCATTTTTCACACCCTCCACCTCCTCCTCTCCTCCTCCTTTGTGACAACCTGAAAAAAAGATGTATTTCTTCTCCCATTTGCCAGAAGCTATGAAACATTTATCCAGCCCTGACACATCTCCCGGAGGAGCTGCCGTAATTGTCCTTCTCGGGCTCCCGTAGTGCCTCTGCTCTGTACAGCATGTCCTCCTATACCGGGACAATTAGCAGCAAAGGGCACCTTCAAAACAACTATAAGATCAATCTATATAGTCACTGGCTATCTCCACTCATAAACATGTATACACTACCAGATAAAGAGGCGTGATTGGAGTTCCCACGGGACACCATAAGGAGGTTTGAGGCCAATTTAAAACTCTCTAAGATCATCTAGTCATCCAAAGTTAGGTAAATATGATTGATTTTAAGGGGGGCGAGTGGTTAGCGTTTATATAAGACATACATGCGCTGCAAACTGATCTTAAATGATCTTTACACCAGAGAATGGTGTAAATCGTCAATAGGACTAGAACGCACTAACAATTAATTTTTATTTGTGTGAAAAATATGCATTGCAATTTACATAGAGGTAGCACAAACAAGTGACAGAGTAGTTAGCATTCCTTCATAGCAGGATGCTAATGCTACACACTACCGCGAGTAATTCGTTGTACATTTTTGGTAACATTTTTGAACTGAATGAACTGGGCCTGACTTATTACTCCAGATGCCCTTTCTGGCACAGCCCATTTAAGTAACTACATAAGTGAGAAGAGAGAAATCATCTTGATAAGCAAATAAAAGTAAAAAGTAAAAGTAAAACCACTCTAAATCTAAAGACGATTTGGTAACACTTCATAAAAAAACAGTTGCCTGGAAGAATCCATGACTCATCGCTGTACCAGCGGCGAGTCTGGTAATGCTTGGTCCAGAATGCGCTGCCGTTGAGCGTAGACAGACAGCTAAGTGAACCAATCAGAGAACAGTTAATGGACAGTGACGCGAACCAATCAAACAAAAGAAAAGAAATAAAAGAAAGGCCTCTTGAGCTGTCAGCTGCTGTGGTTTTAAGGAATCGATGTGTTTTAGGTCATTTAAGACCAATTTTACAGCTGAATGGAAGGGATGTTCAGTTCTCCGATGCGCCATCTTGATTCAAAACTGAGGAGGAACTTCCGCTGCCTAAGAGTGACGTTGCGGGCAAAGGCGGGTGCACTGACGTCACCATCTTTGAACGAATCAGAATCGCGGAGTCCGTTGTTAACCGGGGGAGCGAGGCCTTAAAGCAAGAGTATGTAACTTTATTTTATTTTATTTTTTATTTAACCTTTCTTTAACCAGGAAGTGGTCCCATTGAGTTACAATAATGCTTCTGCCAGGGAGTCCTGGCCAAGAAGGCAGCCAAAAGTTACATTTCAATAAAAACAACAAACACAAAAGACAGGACAATCCACAGCTACATCACCTCTAAAGAGACAAAACACATCAATTCTGTTGTCTATGTACACAGACAACTAAAAAGCAGACATCACAACAAAACATATAATTAAAAACATGTATGTAACTTTCTGGAGGCGGTACATCACCTGCATGATTGCATGGAAACAGAACATTAAAACCATACTGTCTCCATGGAGACAGATACGTTTTATAAGACTATAGCAACATAAAGAAACATTTCCATGGAAACTAGCAGGTTTTTTTTGTGTGTAATATAAACATCCATAATGAAAGAACAGGTTTCTGGCAAAAATTATACACACTATGGATTTAATCACTTGATTTATAATAAACACATCAAATTACACGTCCAATTACAGGACAGATCTGTGGAAAGGCAACCCTACTCAGAGTCAAAATCCCTGTTTTTCTACGTATTTTTCAGATATAAAAGCACCTTTAAGTGAATGACCCCCTACGGAAAAGTTACACAATGCACCAGAATAATTCAGGTTTAATAACTACCTAATTATACTCCAACCCTAACTCATGACCTTAACCATGAATCATCGTTTATATCAGTGGCGTGCGGTCAGGGCAATTAAGGCATGCAGTTTCCTAACAAAATGTAAAATCAGACTGCAACAACCGCAGGTCCCGTTACCGTGTTGCTTTGCCCCTCTACGTGCTGAGAGCGCGGCTTTCTACTTCAACTATAACATGGATAAAAACTCTAAGAAGTCAAGTTATGGTAATATCTCCACTTTAAGTCTTTTTAAAGCTAATGTGTAGTCATTATAATGTGTAAAATTTTTGTTCTCACGGTATCCTGGAAACTAGGGATTGGCCAAGATTTCATGTTACAAGATCTCATGAGCCAAATTTCCACAAGATCGTGCACAAAAATGAACTTTATCTTTATTTTTTCTAAGTTATTATGATTGGACAAAAAAAAAAAAGGTTATGGCTTGGTGAGTTACATGCCTTACAATTCCAAAAAGCAGTAGTAGAATGGAAACAAAGACCCAGGACACGCTGGACGGACTATGTCTCCCGGCTGGCCTGGGAACGCCTTGGGGTCCCCCCGGAGGAGCTGGAGGAAGTGTCCGGGGTGAAGGAAGTCTGGGAGTCCCTGCTTAGACTGTTGCCCCCGGATAAGCGGAAGAAAATGGATGGATGGATGGATGGAAATTAAAAACTGTGAGGCCGAAACTGGAAACTGAATCGTGAAAACTATATATTATCGAAACCTGATCTTGTCTCGTTCTCGTGGACCCGATCTCGTATCTCGTCTCGTGGAAATGGTGCCTCGTCCCGTCCCTAACAGAAAACTGTCTTCTATTGTATTTCTGTTTCACCACTTTATCATCACCTTAGAGGAATGACACCGCACGCTTTGGGATGACACAAGCGCCTGACAAGACCCAGAAGTTCCCCCAACGCCGAGGCAACAAGAAGGCGTCCGCTCTGTCACACGTCACCTACCAGGACCCCTCTCCCCTCGGACCCCCAGCCCCATCACTCCAAATGTCAACCTCGAGATCCATCCGCCGCTCCCTCCCTCCCTCCTGTAGCCTCCTGGGAGCGAGTGTGTCCCGGTACCTGCTGTCTTCTGTAGTCCCTGCCAAAGTTACTCTTCTCCCCCCTTTTAAGTGAAAGTGGGCCACTTAGTTCCCCCGGGAGGTCCCCTTTGAGAGCCGGCAGAAGTTTTTCAAAGCTGAGACGGTTCACTTATATATTGCCTGATGATGTTTGGAAAAGTTGGGGGTTTAGGTTGGGGTGATTTGAAAAGAAAAGAAGTCATATTAAGATTTTCCTCATAGTCTTCAATCGCTTTTTCATGGTTGGTAACACAGAAAGTTCTTCACAGTATTTTTAAACTTCATACACCTTCAGTACAATAATTTGGATACTTTAAGACCTGAAATTGCCAATCTCTACTGCGCAAAAGGTAAAAGGTAGCTACATCACGAGGTGGAACAGAGCATCTTGAGCTCTGGAGATGTCGACAGACTAAATAATAACGGAAATGTGTGAATGAAACTCCCCGCTCTTGACGGTTGACCGCATATGATCCCAGCTCCCATAGATGAGCGCTGCCGTTGTGTCCTTGGGCAAGACACTTAACCCCACATTGCCCCCAGTGTCTGCGGATACAAGGCCCGTTGTGACGTGAGCCGTCCTCCTGTGGACCCACCACCTGCGGGAGGATTCATGGAGGCTGGTGCATTGTGTTCTGGGCAGCAGAACACTGCTTGGACTGCTGCCCCCGCGACCCAGAAAATGGAAAAGTGGAAGAAAATGAATGAATGAATGTGAATGAAACTAAACACAACTCCAGGTATGTTGTTTGACATGTGATGGCGGCGCGGACACACGCAGCAGCCGTTCTCAGTCCCAGCGTTACAGTGTTTTCATGTGTTTTGTCACGTGAACAACGTTGTTTTTTATATACAAGTTTATGTACTTTTACTACGGATACATGTGATGTTTTAGTCATAGTGTTTATCGTCTTGTTTATCAGATGTTTTATGTTTACTGTGGGCCTAGGGGGCGCTGCAATTTCAAATCCTGTGTGTGCAACCCGTGTCTCAATTCTCAGTGTGCACAGTTCGGAGCGCGGTTTTAAGGGCATGTACGTCACTTCCGGCGCGACAACTGCTGTCCCATTTCATTTTTGTCTGAAGACCGCAGTCGTTTCCATGGAAATCGGGGCGTGGACCAACTGCGTGAAAAAGCACACTTCGCGCAGTCATATATCCCAGCATGCACCGCGCACTACTTCTTCTACGGGAGAAAATGGAGCCGGCGGCTGCTTCCCGTAGTTGCGAGACCTGTCGCATTTCGCCGACACCCATGCGGTCCGTGGATTGCACTCAGGGCTGAGCAAGTATGCACAGTCTGAGTACCCTTAAAACTACGCTCCGAACTGTGTACTCTGAGAATTGAGACACAGCTATGGTTTTTGACAATAAAGCTGACTTTGAACTTTGATGAGGTAACAACAGCATAACATGGCAGCATAAGAGTTAGTTTGTATAACAGGCCTGTTGAACATTTAAACTTTTCAATTTCACACTCTGAATTTTAACAGTGGAATTTGGGGGCATGAAAATATTTATGTGGATTAGGTGGATTTTTTATTTAGAATTTTTTAAACACGCTTAAAAATTTATAAACTGAAATTCAGAATAAAAACCTTTCTGCCATGTTTTTTTTTCATAGTTACAAAACTGAAAGTGAGAAATTCACTTTCAAAATCTGACGAAACAAATGATCCCACATATAAATGTCTGATAGATGCTTAATGCCATCCTCTGGAACATTCTAAGCAAAAGCAATAACAAGAGAGAGACAAGCTGGTGGCACATCATCCACCAGAAATGTTACATAGTGCGCTTTTAACACCAGGTCAATTCTGTCTTGCCCAACAACACAACAGCAGTGTGTACGAGAGGGAATTGTCATTTTTAAAGGTCCTATATTATGCAAATTGACTTCTGTGACTATGTAGTCATATTAGAATGTTTCCTCCTCAAAAACAAAACATAACCGGTGTTTTTTTTGTTTTGTTTTTTGTTTTCATTCACACATGTTTCAGTGACCCTTTATTATTAGTCTGTCTACATCTCCAAAGCTCAAAATGCTCTGTTCCACCTTGTGATGTCATGAAGCAATAGTTTTCAAGTCAACAGCTACTTTTTTGTTTAGCAGAGATTGGAAATTCCGGGCCTGAAATCATCCAAATCATTCTAGTGAAGGAGTATGGGGTTTAAAAAACACAGTGGAGCACTTCCTGTATTACCACATGACCTCACAAGGTGGAACAGAGAAGAACTCAGCCTCAATCTGCAGGTTTGTGTATTAAACATGTGTGAATGAAACAAAACACAACTCCAGGTCTGTTTGTGATGAGGAAACATAATGTAATATGGACCAATTATCCCTTTTTTAAAAATCAGTTTCTTTCTGTTTTGAGGAGCGCTCCCTACTACTTCTACTAAGGGATATAACATAGCAGAAATGAAATATCTTGATATCATATGGTCAAATTTCTCACAACAATACTGTGGTCCCTCGTTTATCGCGGGACCACAGTATTGTGAGTGAAATCCGCGAAGTAGGACAACTTTATATTTTACAATTATTATACATGTTTTAAGGCTGTAAACGTCTTAAAACACTGGAATTAACGTTTTCTCACATTTCTCTCTTGTTTAAACACTCAAACTTTCGTAGATTTTCAACAAAATGTATTAATAGTGAAGCGTGGGGGCTTCGCCGGGAGCCCCGCCGGACGCGCGAGGGGAGCGGAGACGTGAGTCTCTGGATCCGCCGGAAGCACCGCGCTCATCCAAAGGCTCTCCCGGGACGCGACACGCACCAACCCCTTGGAGAAGCACCCGCTCATTGTGGTCAAATCCTTGACAGAGCAGCGTGACCGGCGCGAGGCTGCGCGTACACCGGGGCTGCGAGCAAGATATCGAACCGCGGCGCCCGGGCCATACCTCCCCCTCAGGACCACGTCCTCGCAGCCTGAGCCACAAACCGAACACGCACAAACGAACGCAAGAGCCGCACCAAACCAGCAAAGAGCCGCACGGTCTAGTCCCGGTTTAGTCCAGGTCTAGACCTGGTCCAGTCCTGGTTTAGTCCAGGACCAGGCCAGGTTTAGACCTGGTTTAGTTCTGGTCTAGACCTAGTTTAGTCCACGTTTAGTCCTGGTCTAGTCCCGGTCCCCCCTGCATCCCCCATCTATCAATTGGCAAAGGTCTACAGTCTCTTAGCCAATCAGGAAGCAGAACACAATGTTACACTATTAAAACAAAAATGTTACACTATTTTTTTTTAAAAATCCGCAAAACAGCCAGGCTGCGAACAGTGAACCGCGATAGAGCGAGGGACCACTGTATATCGGATTACAAGTTCTTTGCTTAAATGCATTGATTTATTGCAGAAACAGCACAAAAAAGGAGGAAACTACACAGACTGTGATCTTTTATCTATTATCTTTTTTTTTTTTATTAGTTTCTTTCTGATTTACTTGTATGCACCATCCAACTTCAAACGTCACTACTGCATAATTATGAAACTCTATGAAACAAATGCAAATCTGCGGGACTTGTCTATTTAAATCCATTGATAGCCAACCTTTCTCATTCAAGTGCACGGCAGAGCAGGAGGATCTATCCAGACATTGACTGGGTCGGCTCTTTGCTCCAGTCTCCATGGCAACACTAGCTCCGGCAGTCCTGGCGTAACTGCGTAGACCGGGCCAAAAGCACGCAGCACCGAGTCTCTTCATTAACAACTTACTGGGATACGCTAGCTGAGAGGATGCCTGATTTTGGACAAGGTTTAATCTACAACTTGCTATGTATTTATGGTAGCTTAAAGGTGCATTGCGCAACTTTTCTGGTGGAGGGTCTGTCATATACTTGTCTCCGTGGAGATGTTATTCTTTTGCCTGGAATGTTCCATGGCATGACGTTAAACACACCTATCAAGCATTCCTTCATTACGGGTGTTTCTATTGCTCAAAAATAATCATTCTCTCTGTGAATAGGGTTGCCTCTCCACAGATCTGACCTGTAATCTAGCCTATAGTTGTCTCTCTTGAGATAGATAGGTTTAATCTGTACTGTGGAACATTCTAGACTCAGCAATAACATTTCCATGAAGACCTAAAAACCTAAAAAACATGCACCAGGGGACTACAGGTGGAAATTAGCTCTAGTGCTACAACCTGCACAATGCATCTCTCCTGTTAAGATGAATGTATATTGTGCACTGTCCCCGTCGCACAAATAAACTAAATAAGTAAATAAATAAAATAAGACACACAGGTGAGGGACCCTCCACCAGAAAAGTTGCGCAGTGTACCTTTAAATGTAGTCCAGAAATCAGGCTTTTTGGACCAGTTGTGTACATTTTAGCATTGTCTTGAATTGTACAACTTAAAACTGTGTATATTTATGGAAAACAAGAAAATGCAGGGGGTTTTTTCCATTGCAACACTGAAGTAGTGTTAAGTGTGTTAAAGGAAAAGTAACGTTTTGTTTTTTTTACAATTTGAGCCTTATTTCGGTAATAAAACAAGTTGTTTTACTCACCCATAGCACGTTGGTGTCATATGAAGCATTTCCAGAGATGTTTTTAGATTTGCGGTTAGCCTAGTGCAACTTCTAGCCATAGCTCGGGGCATATAATATATTCCCCGAGCATGTAATATGCCCCGTGCGCGCTCCAAATAGCACAAACTTTAGCACTTTTCAAATCATAGAAGCCTGATATCTTAGTCTACGATTTTGTTTGAAGCAAAAGTGGACTGACCAGGACTAAACCAGGACAAAACCAGGACTAAACCAGGACTAGACCAGGTGGATTAAAGCGCTGCACGTCTATTTCCTGGTTTCGTTTCGAGTCACAGCTGAGGCGAGCAGCAAGGAGGGGACTGCATGCAGTCTGAGCGCATGAACAAGACCCATGCAAGAGCCGCGGTGGTCTAGACCTCCTCTAGACCTGACCAGGTCTAGAGGAGGTCTAGAGGAGCCGCGGTGGTCTGGACTAAACCAGGACTAAACCTGGACTAAACCAGGAGGAGCCGCGGTGGTCTGGACTCCTCATCTACTCAAAACTATGGCTAAATCTCGGATTACAGGCCACTTTTGCTTCAAACGAAATCGTAGACTAAGATATCGGGCTTCTATGATTTGAAAAGTGCTAAAGTTTGTGTTATTTGGAGACCGCAAAGTAATGCCCCGAGCACTCAAGTTAACGGATAAGCTACAACATAACTTCTACGAAACTGCTCAAAATGACACCAAACTCCTATGGGTGAGTAAAACTACTTGTTTTATTGCCGAAAGAAGGCTCAGATTGTAAAAAAAAACGTTACTTTTCCTTTAATGCAATGTGAGTACTAAAACGATAGTTAACGTGTGTGGTAAGTGTATGGACAACACAGAGGAGCGGTGTCTGGTACTACTACAACTACTTCTACTAAGGGATGCAACATAGCAGAAATGAAATATCTTGATATCATATGGTCAAATTTCATATTGTGGGCCATTGCAATATATCGGATTACAAAAAGTAGACAGTAAATCGACTGTGATATTTTGTTCCATTTCAGAAAATGGAACAGAAAATGGAGAAATAACTGTTATAAATAACTTTTCTATCTTAATTCTTAGGACTATCACACTAATATAGTCCCAAAGGCTTGCCAAGATTTTGTAAAAGTAGCATTTCTTCAGTTCTGTTAGCATCTCCACAATCTTGCAATGATATTGTAATTATTTTCGTAGCGTGATTATTTATTAAATATGGGACATTAATGCACATTAATCAACGTGTGTGAGTAAATCATGTAAATGTTCCATCCAGAGTTTGCCACGCAGGCTCATTTTCATTCATAGTCTCATTGGCAGGTTGATGGCAAGACAAAAACAGGGCACAGGCGCAGTCGCAGTCGCATTGAGTTCATCACACATAACAAAGACATGAAGATTAGTGAATATTAACTGTAGTCACATTAGTCAAACTATCAGCCATTATAATCTATTCAGCATAAACTTTGCAGTCCCTTGCACACTTTCAATTTTCAAAACCTCAAATCTGCACTAAACCTGGACTAGGACCAAACCAAGTCTACATCAGGACTAAACCGGGATCAGACCAAGAGTAGCACATACACTCTCCAGGAAACACTGCAAAATGTAATATAGGTGAGAGATGATAAGAACAGAGCATTTTAAAATCTTTACATTTAAAATAAATGTCTTTTGAAGTATCCATTAAGTCAAATCTACCCAGCTTAGACATTATATTTTGCTGTACTCCTGGTGTTTTGTCAATTGTCAGAAAATGTGTATTTTTGCCTTAAAGGAAAAGTAACGTTTTTTACAATTTGAGCCTTATTTCGGTAATAAAACAAGTTGTTTTACTCACCCATAGCACTTTGGTGTCATATGGAGGATTTCCGGAGATGTTTTAGATTAGCGTTAGGCTAACGCCGTTAGGCTAACGCCGTTAGCCTAGCGCAACTTATTATTATTATTATTATTACCTTTATTTAACCAGGAAGTCCCATTGAGATTCAAAATCTCATTTTCACTTATAGCCATAGCTCAGGGCATTCCCCGAGCATGTAATATGCCCCGTGCGGGCTCCAAATAACACAAACTTTAGCACTTTTCAAATCATAGAATCTCGATGTCTTTAGTCTACGATTTTGTGTGGTCAAAAGTGGCCTGTAATCCGAGATTTAGCCATAGTTTCGAGTAGATGAGGACGCCAGTGCGCCTGTGCGGAGTGTGCTCTCAGCTCCCGGGACCCAAACATGGAATGCAAAGCTGTAAACTATGGATAAATCTCGGATTACAGGCCACTTTTGATTCAAACGAAATCGTAGAGTAAGATATCGAGCTTCTCTGATTTGAAAAGTGCTAAAGTTTGTGTTATTTGGAGCCCGCACGGGGCATATTACATGCTCGGGGAATGCCCCGAGTTAGGCTAACGGCGTTAGCCTAACGCTAATCTAAAACATCTCCGGAAATCCTCCATGTGACACCAAAGTGCTATGGGTGAGTAAAACAACTTGTTTTATTACCGACATAAGGCTCAAATTGTAAAAAATGTTACTTTTCCTTTAACTGTCTCCATAATTCCTATTTTTCCCTTTAAATCTCCACTTGCCCAAACTGCAAACGTCCCCTAACATCCAACCTATTTCGCATCTGTACTTCCAAAGTGTTGGTGTCACTCTCCAGCCCGCTCCACTGTTTCTGTTCCCTCTGCTCCTTTGTGCTTTTCCCAACAGCTTCCTTTTTGCCAACAGCAATTTGAATGAAATGGAATGGATGCATGCATAAGAGCGAAGGAGAGGAGAGCCTATAAATAACAAGAGGAACAAAAAACACACTTACCTGGATCAAGGAAGCCAAATGGAAAAGAGAACACACACACAGAGAGAAAGAGAGGAGGGTTAGCAGCTGCAGGTCAACAAATATGTTATATTTCAGAGATTTTTTTAATGAAAAGTCCAAAACCATCTGCACAGGAAAAAAGACACATGTTCAAGAAAAACTGGGAAAAAATTGAATAGTTGTAGCTAAAGAAAATTGGGATAACATTTGTAGCTTTCAGTGGACTTCCTCTAGCTCACTGACCTGGAGAGAACATTGTTGGAAAAACATTACAACAAAGTAAACAAAAAATCGGAATGCTGAAGGTTGAAGGAAATGTGGATTTATTGAACCAATGTCATGTAATTGGTATCATTACTGGTCTGAATACGTAAAGCTCTAAACAATATTTTTAAGACTGATGACTTGGCTAAAATCCAACCCCACACTTTGATTCAAAATGAAAAATTGACAAACTCTTAAGAACTTACGGAGAAAAACGGTTGAAGATTGTATCCCCCTTTTGTGTCGATTTAGTTTGATTCATATAAATGTGTAATGTAACATTGTATGGATCCCCTATCTTCACTGTATTCAGTCAATTTATTTATTCTACTGGGTGAAATGTCTGCGGTGTGCTCCCAGCTAAGCCACCTCGCAAAAAAAAGAGATAGACTAATATTTGTCTGATGTGTTATTGTTTGTAATGATGCCAACCTTTTCTAATAAAAGCATTAATAAAATAAAAAAAATACAAATGGTATTGCTGCCACACACTACGTGATTTTTTGGTTTTAAATGATTTTTAAATGTGCGACAAAAAGCGCACACCACAGACAGAAGGAGAATCTTATGCGATTTTAATCGCAAAGACTGCAGCGGTATCTGGCTGCAGACCACGGGCTATAGAGTTGTCAGCGCAATCGCGTCAGTTGTTTCCTGTCTACATTAAAACCACACACTTTGAGACTCTTAAGTGTTCAAAAGATCAGAGTCAAAACTACAAAATCAAAACTGTGTTATTATTTGTGAAAGGCGGTGCAATACTGCAGATACATGATTTTTAATGCACAGAAGGTTGGCGATAAAGTCTACAAGCAAAAGGTTGTGAAATTTTTCTTGGTTTAGGTCACTAATAAAGAAAAAGTCAGAAGTGCTGATTGGCTATAGTTTCCAAGATATATTATTGGGTTAAAATAGGAAATTTATGCAAAATAAAGCAAAAACGGTTACCTGGCCAGCCAAATGATATCTCTCTGTATTTGCTATACAGCGAGATACCATTTGGACACCCTCGCTCCACCCTCGCTCCCCCGGTTAACAACGGACTCCGCGATTTTGATTCGTTCAAAGATGGTGACGTCAGTGCACCCGCCTTTGCCCACAACGTCACTCTTAGGCAGCGGAAGTTCCTCCTCAGTTTTGAATCAAGATGGCGCATCGGAGAACTGAACGTCCCTTCCATTCAGCTGTAAAATTGGTCTTAAATCACCTAAAACACATCGATTCCTTAAAACCACAGCAGCTGACAGCTCTAGAGGCCTTTCTTTTCTTTCTTTTCTTTTGTTTGATTGGTTCACGTCGCTGTCCGTTAACTGTTCTCTGATTGGTTCACTTAGCTGTCTGCCTACGCGCAACGGCAGCGCATTCTGGACCAAGCATTACCAGACTCGCCGCTGGTACAGCGATGAGGCATGGATTCTTCCAGGCAACAAAAACAGTAGTTTATCAGAAGGTACAGTGTGTCTACAAGCAACAGTTCTATCTGAAAGCCTGTCTGCACATTCACATACATTCATTTTAATATGTCTAGAGTTTTAACATAATCAATATAAATAATATATATATTATTATTATATCATTAAATATCTTGAATACATTAGCTAACCAGCACAGTTATCAATTGATTTTCAGTTCATCTTATCAATATAAATGAGATTTAGACACTTTTATGTCTAAAAATTTGTAGACCAGTGTTACACAGGAAATAGAGTCACGATCACCAGGAGGAACTACTCTGGCCTTTTTACTTTTAAAGAACCCTTCAAACTGGATTAACAGCGCAGTTTTGTGGCCGACTGGGTATCATTATTTGCAGAGGGCAAATTCTATGGATAATCTGGATGAATTGCTGCAGTTTATATTTGCATCTTCACGAGAGGTGATGCTTTGTTGATTAAAATGTTTAAGTGCAATGTTGTAACAGTGTTGAATGCCGCGAAAATAAGCAGCCATCTCTATTCGTGTTTCATTTCTATGTTTCATTTTATTTTTATTGATGTAAAACGTGGTAAACTGTGCCTTTGTCTCTCCAAATAATGACTCCAAATAATGTAGATTTGAAATTATTTGATTGTTCATACATGAGTTGTAAATCCTGTGTAATATGGTAATAACTAGGGATGTATTGATATGTAAATCACAATAACAATATTCATTTCATGATACAATATCACTGCTATATTTTGGAGATGCTAACAGAGTTGAAGAAATGCTATTTTCCTTTTAAAAAGTCTTAACAAGCCTTCGGGACTTTATTAGTGTCATAGTCTAAAGTATTAAGATAGAAAAGTTCTTTATAACTGGTATTTCTTCAAGTTTTCTCAATTGAAATGGAACAAAAGATCACAGTCTAAGTAGTTTCCTCCATTTTTTATTTTTTTATTTTGCTGTTTCTGCAATAAACCAATGCATTTAAGCAAGGGAGAACTTGCAATTCATATTATTGTGATGGCCCACGATATTACTGTGAGAACTTTGACGATACAATATCAAGATATTTCGGTTATTGTTACATCCCTGGTAATATGTTCATGAGCAGCACATTAGAGACTGCAGAGTGTACCTGATATGTGTGAAAACATATTAACGTTAGAGTATTTCTATTGCTTCCTTATTTTTTCAATTTTTTTCTTGTTTATTTTCTTGTAGGTGTAAAGCTGATTGACTCCAGTCTTTCATATTTTATCCCCTGGCGAAGAGTTCACCGTTATGTGAGTCCAGTTGTTTTTCTTTTATATCACTTCTAATTAGGGCTGTCAGTTTAACCTGTTAATTAATTAATAAAAATGAACGCAATTAATTATGAGTGTCAATTCAATGCACGCACATTTTAAATTTGGCGTGCGGCGAGCAAATCGCTGCCAGGACCATTGAACGCCAAGTTTATTTATGAAAAGAACGAAGACGGGATGGGATCAACAAGAACGCGGTGATTTGTAGCTTTTGTCAAAAAGAATTTTCCGATCACCGAAGCTGCTCCAGCCTGACGGATCATTTGAATGATAAACACGGACAAGTTCCATTGTTACCGGTGATAGAGCGAGCGTGAGCGCACTTCACCAAATCAGCAAACCACCAAACCAACAAACCAACAAACCACCAAACCACCAAATCACCAAACCACCAAACCACCAAACCAACAAACCACCAAACCACCAAACCACCAAATCACCAAATCACCAAACCAACAAACCAACAAACCACCAAACCACCAAACCAACAAACCAACAAACCACCAAACCAACAAACCACCAAACCACCAAACCACCAAATCACCAAATTACCAAACCAACAAACCAACAAACCAACAAACCACCAAACCAACAAACCAACAAACCACCAAACCACCAAACCACCAAACCAACAAACCAACAAATCAACAAACCAACAAACCAACAAACGACCAAACCACCAAATCACCAAACCATCAAACCACCAAACCAACAAACCACCAAATCACAAAATCAGCAAACCAGCAAAACACCAAATCACCAAATCACCAAACCATCAAACCAACAAACCACCAAATCACCAAACCACCAAACCAACAAACCAACAAACCATGCTCACAGAATTTGGGAAATGATTGAGCAAAGCGACCACAGAAAAACTGATTCAAACTCAATCGCAAAGTGGGTTCGCTCGCTCGCTCGCTCACTCACACTCTTAAAATGCGATTAATTAGATTAATTAATTACAAATCCTGTAATTAATTAGATTATTTTTAATCACCTGACAGCACTACTTATAATATTGCTCTGAACTCTAACCTAAACAACACAACGCTTCTTCCAAAATCGTATCTTGAGTCTCCGTTTGCCCATTAAAACCACAGACAGTGCGGCTGACACGCCGTCGCTCTCTGATGGGTAGAAAGATGACAGCTCGTGCCCATCCATCATTCAGGGGGTAGCCTCCTCTCCGCACCGTGTGACAGTTTCCAATGGAGATGTAGCACCCAGCCCCTTTCCTAGCCGTTAGCTTTGGGATTAGCCGGAAAGCGCTTGAGTGGCTACGCTAACATCCATTCTTTCCGGGTGACACTAGATTACTTTTCATTATGGCCTGTATTGGATTTTCTTTGCCACTTCTATTTTTTTTCTCCTTTTTTTTCTTGTAAGGCTGACAGAACATTGACTCGAAAGGTCATAGCCGATAAGCGGAGTAATTATTTTTGGACCCGTTGATAAAAACCTCGGGTGGGATTCAAGATAAATTAAATGAACCCACTAACAGACGCAATAACAATAATTAATTAGCGGCGTTATTTTCTATGTGGACCGCATCTAAAGTTCTGTCTGATATGTAATGCTGTGTAAAGCAGCGGGACAGAAATATAATGGGGGGAAAAACAAAAAAACCTACATTATAATACAGTGTTAAACGGCTGATATTATGCAGAACTCTGTAGCTCTTAGCATCATTGTACAATTATTTCTTCAACAAAAACATATGGGCATAATTAGTCTCAAAATATTTCCATATTGTGACATCATTAGGTGATATTTCAGGAAGTGTTTCACCAAAGTCATAATTAAAGGTCCAACATTACGCCAAACTGACTCCTGTGAGCTTTAAGATTTATAAGATTTATATTAGAATGTTCAAAAACATGTCTGGAGTTGTGTTTTGTTTCATTCACAGCTGTTTGAGGAAGCCTTTATTAGTCTGTCTACATCTTCAAAGCTCAAAATGCTCTGTTCCACCTTGTGATGTAGTTTTCAACCTTTTACTTTTTGTTTCGTAGAGATTAGCAATTCCAGGGCTGACATTATCTAAATGATTCTAGTAAACGTGAAGTGTAAAACCACAGTGGAGCACTTCCTGTATTACCACATGGCACCACTCATCCTTTAAAGATTTTTGAATTCATGAATTATTTTATTGATTTTCCGTGACACAGGTCAAACAAAGGAGCTCATTGGTCATCAATCATTTTGCAACTAAATCAGATCTCCCTAAACCTTCAACCTTAGATTTACCGAGTTTGATTGATTGATTGATTCTGCAAAAATCCGCAATGTTTTTCAGTCCCCTGTGATATTTTTTTCCTTTCTTTTTTCCTTAAGCAGCCATATTTGTGCCCCATGTGTGTCCCTGATTGGCTAATCCGCCTGTCAATCACGCCCATCTGAACTCAGGGGGATTCACCGATGACCGGACTCACATCTTTGTAAAGTGTGTATCTGGATCCCAGGCAAACACGAGAGCTAGCAGTTTTAGTTTTTAGGCTCATATCTGTCTGTGGACACTGTTAGCCCCCATGGCAGAAGATACATCAAGGCCAGTTGTGACGTGAGCCGTCCTCCTGTGGACCCACCACCCGCGGGAGGATTCATGGGGGCTGGTGCATTGTGTTCTGGGCAGCAGAACACTGCTGGACTGCTGCCCCCGCGACCCAGAAAAATGGAAGAAAATGAATGAATGAATGAATAAACTATCATGGCAGCAGTAGGATAACCATGGTGTTTTGAGAATATTTAGTAATAATACAACTCTATTAATATTTTCAAGATTCAAGATTGTTTATTTGTCATATGCAGGATCAACACAAGGTCAAGAATGCAATGAAATGCTTAGGATCAGAAGAAGCGTTGACCTGTTGATTTTGTTATTGTAGCTCCAATAAAATATCTAAAACCTTTAAATATTTTAAAGAAGTAAAAAGGTACAAAAACAGAACCAGAACTCATGTTATTTTCCCATACAAATACTATTTTAGGCTGTAAAATATGAAATACTGCACTCCAAATGCAAATTGTTGAATCACAAAAAAAGTGCAGTTTTTGTCATATCTTTGAAATCACACATTCTTACTGTGAATGGGCTCAGCTATCCACAGATCTGACCCATAACTTGGCATGGGGGCATCACTTTCCTTGAAGTCCTAAAATCTGTATGGAGACAATCTGAGTTACACTGCACTGGTACCAAAAATCCTTCAGCTGAGGTCCTGACCAAGCCTAGCAACAAGATCATGGAGATGGGTCCCCGGGCGCCTTCATGTGCTGCCCACTGCTCCGGAAGAATAAGTACAACGCAGAGGATAATTTCACTACAGGGATAATAAAAAGTACTACCAAAAAATAAATAAATAATAATAATAAATCTAGCTGCAAGCGGCGATGATCAGCCCTCACTTGCATTCGCGGGGGGGGGGGATAAACGCGCCATTTTCGTCCCATTTTTTCTAGCTGGATGCATGTGTGAGTTTGTGTGTTATCTCCATGCATGTGTGTGCATGCATGTTTGTTTCGTGTTTTAATTTCAGTTATTTTAAGAGGAGGGTCACTCATAAGCCATTCCTGCACTGTTCTGTTATTTTCAATTAAAGTTTATTTTCGATTAAAGTTTGAGTGAAATCGGCCAAAGTATGCACGGATTATCACTTGTCGAAATTTGATGGCGAGCTGCAAAAACAAACCTGAAATTTGTGGCGTTTTCACGGAAACACCGTTCAGTATTTTAGAATGCTTTTAATAACTTTTAATGTCTCACTTGTCTAGATGATACAGCACGATTCTGGTGAGTCTGGGTCAAAAACCCGAGGAGGAGTTTGTTAAAATACGAGGACAGGAAAATTTGCCTTCGGCGCCGGGTCGCGTGCTCGGTCCAATATGGCTGACTTCCTGTTGGTCGCCTAGCAACGGTGTAATATACTTTTTTGTACCTATTCCCATGATGCATCTGTGTACCAAATTTGGTTTGGCTACGACAAAGTTTTTGCTGGACGTCCCATTGGTGAGGACAGATGTTTAGCCTGTTGCCATGGCAACACGGGTATAGCCATAGGTGCAAAATTTCGTGAGTTTTCGTGGGTGGGAAGTACACAAACCTTGCAAAAAGGTGGGGGAGGAAAATATAAGTATATAATAAGAAGAAGAAGAAAAAACAGAACAATAAAACATATATAAAAAATATAAATATATAAATAAATAACTGAAAATAATAAATAATTAATTAATCAAATAATAATACAAAAAAACTGTAAATAATAAAAAATACAATAAAAAATATTCTCTCTTCAAACTGCTTGGGGCTGGAGAATAAAAACAAAAAACAAAAACATTTGCTGGAGGAAGAATTGGCTTCCACGAAACACCACCCACGGTCAAAGTGGACAAATGGTTAATTACGGCAACACTGAAGCACAAGGTAAAAAGCGTGTTAATGAAATCCTAATACGGCTCCAATCCTCTGCCTCCCTGCACGGCCTTCTCAAGGACTTAGCTGCTTCAGCCTGGGCCGCGCGCTAGCTCTGTTCTGGCTAATTAGCAAAGCGCACATGTCAGAAGGCTTTCTCTCAAGTATTCTTCCAGCTAAATTATTCTTTTGAGACGTGTCCTTTGACAGAGGACACGCGAGCCACTCTGAATGGTAGAAAACAAAAGTTAAATCACAGATGAGTTAGGCAAAAAATATCTTCGCTATTACTCAGGCTGGAATTTCAGATGTGTTTGTAGTGATAGGCTTGCTGCAGTTATTTCTTTAATCATTTATTGGTTAATATTTTCACATTTTTAATTGTTCATGCTCTAACAGGCCTATATTATGCTGCTTTCTGATCTGTTATAATGTTGTTTCCTCATCACAAACAGACCTGGAGTTGTGTTTTGTTTCAGTCATACAAAAACGCACAAATCCTGCATATTTAGGCTGAGTTCTTCTTCCAAACTGAAAACACTTCACCTCCACCTTGTGATGTCATGTGGTAATACAGGAAGTGAAGTATGGAGTGTGTAAACTCCATACAGAATTATTTGGAACTTTAACAAGCCTGGAATTGCCAGTCTCTTTTGTAAAATAGATAAAAGGAGCTGTTAACTTGAAAATTACCACTTCATGACATTATTTAAAGGTCCCATGGCATGAAATTTTCACTTTCTGAGGTTTTTGAACGTTAATGTGAGCTCCCCTACCCTGTTTAGGCCCCCCCTTCCCATGGTTAAAAGTTGCGAAATGTCTAAACTGAGCATTTGCGATCCTTTTCTGCGTTACAAAAAATAGAATAGAATAGAATAGAATAGTCTTTATTGTCATTATGTTAGGTAAAAACACAACGAAATTGGGAAAGCTCTCCGCAGGTGTAGATAAAACAGATAAAAATAAATAGAAAAAATAAAAATGTTTGACCAGCAAACAAACAACGCACTTCAGTAAAGACAGGATAAAACAAACAGTAGCAACAAACAGTAGCAGCAAACAGCAGCAGCAGCACAATGTAGTGAGGTAGTGTGTTGTGATGTAGTGAGGTAGTATGTTGTGGTGCAGTTGGGGGGTAGGGGGAGGGGGTTAGTGCATGCGTGAGTTCAGTCTGATGATGGCTTGGGGGAAAAAACTGTCTCTAAGTCTGTTGGTCCGGCTCCTGATGGACCTGTAGCGCCTGCCTGATGGTAACAGTTCAAAAAGATGGTGTGCGGGGTGGGAAACGTCCTTAATGATCCGCTCCGCCCTGCTGAGGCATCGGGAGGTATAGATGTCCTTCAGGGAGGGGAGGGGGCAGCCGATAATCCTTTGGGCCGTCTTCACCACCCCCTGTAACCTCTTCCGTTCTGCCTCCGTGCAGAGCGTGAACCACACCGTGATGCCGTACGTAAGTGTGGTCTCGATGGAGGAGCGGTAGAAGTTCACCAGCAGCTTCTGACTGAAATCGGAGCTCAAACGGGCGAGTTTGAACAAGGCACCTTATTGACGTCAGATCGAAAAAAGAAATGCAAATGCAGTTCCACCCCCGTCTGTCTGAACTCAGCGTCTCTGTAAATCACGCCCAGAGAGTTTGGACTGCGAATGCGCTAGGCAATGCGAAATGCGTTTTTTTAATTTGCCTGGAGGCACGTCCGAGTGTTTCTAGGCTCGGAAGTCCTTTATCTGAACCTCTGGACCTTTGAACAGCAGTGGTTTAATTTTATTTTATGTGGAAATGTGTTTATTTTTCAATGGAACGCTTCAAATCTCTTCCCCTGTGCAAAAACACGGAAATGGACCAGCGAGGGCTCAGAGCGAGAGCGGAGAGTTTGGCCACGCCCCCACCCTTTACTATAGGCCAGCTCTTTTCTCCTCATTTGCATTCAAGCAACAACGCCCATTATGGCCTGTTCAGACAGAGAAAAATTACTCTTTCTCATCTTATCTCTGTTTCTCATGCACTGAGTGTTGATTTTGAAGAAGGATTCATTTACAGTATTAGGAAACCATTAAGGAGCCATATAGGAGCCAGCATAAAAGCAAGTACCATGTCATGGGATCTTTAGTCAGTACATTTTTTGTGATATAGGACCGTATGTACCACTTAAAATAATGACCATGTATAAAACCAGACAATATTTTCCAGCTTGGTGTAGAGCTCCATGCACACAGTTGTGATTAATGGGATTTGACGCCAGGAAAGCTCGGAAAGTCTTTCGAGGAATTATAGACTTAAAGTGCAGGGGCTCTACCTGTGATGCAACAATCCTGGGAAAATTCAAACCAAGTTGTTGTTGACTGCTCAGGGGGAGCGGAGTTACTGCACAAAGATTCGTCAAACAAGCAGAAATAACGCAAAAATACAACTCCGGGTAAGTTTTTGATAAGGGAACAATGTTTTTTTTTTCCCTAAATGATAGATGACCAATGAGCTGCTCCGTTTCTCCTGCGTCACAGAAATAAATCAACCTGATTTTTTGATTCAGGCAAAACAAAAGCATCTCCATGGACACAAGCAAGTAGCATATTCCAATCAGTAAAGTTACATAGTCCATCTTTAACCTCAAGTGTTAACAGCAGCTAACAGTTCGTTTTTGAATGTACCAAATTACAACTTAATCAAACACAGACTTCTAAAAGAAAAAATTAACTGAATTGATTTACTTTTGTGGCAGGTGTTTCTGCTTCCCGTCAAACACCTAAGAGCTCCTTCAAAACAGAATCAATGTTTGATTTGCTGGACATTTTTGACTTTCTTTCACAACCTGTTATTTTAGCATAACTTTTTAGCCAGTCCTTCATTTTTTTCAGTTTATTTAATTCACAGGGCTGCTTGTGATTGCTGAACAAATGAGCCTTTTAACAGCTCGGTAGTCCTGATCATAAACAATTTGAATTGGGTTGGTTATAAAATCGCTAAAACCACTTCCAATACCAGTTTCAATACTATAGCTTTAAGTATCTGATAACAACCGAGAATGAAAACAGCATTTATTTCCTTTACACAAAAATAAAATAAGACAAAACTGTATTATGTAGCTGTTATTTACCCCTCAGGTATCTATAAAGCAGCCTTGTGTGAATAAAAGTTCAAATATTCTGAGACTTTCTGGACCAGCTACGACCAGTAAATACTAATATATTATATCACTTTATACTGGATGAAATGTTTGGTATCCGATCCAACAAATCTTTCGGTGTATCCCTAAATAGAATCCTGTCTCTGAATGGGGGAAAACCTGCTAACCTTCTAGTTTAGACCTCACAAACATGTTCTGAAATGTATGGAATTCTTCTGCTTGTTTAGTGGTTCATATTTCAACTTCCAATCTTATCTGAAAATGCATGTTCAGATCATCCCAATAAGTCACCATGATGAGTTTAGAACCGCTTTTCACAACGCTCAGAGACCAGAGCGGAGTTTTATCGTCATGTGAAGGCTAACAACAGCCAACATGCTAATAGTGCTCTTCCTGGTTGGTGTGGGGACAATTTTAAAGGTCCCATGGCATGAAATTTTCACTTTCTGAGGTTTTTGAACGTTAATGTGAGCTCCCCTACCCTGTTTAGCCCCCCCCCATGGTTAAAAGTTGTGAAATGTCTAAACTGAGCATTTGCGATCCTTTTCTGCGTTAGAAAAAAATCGGAGCTCAAACGGGCGATTTTGAACAAAGCACCTTATTGACGTCAGATCGAAAAAAGAAATGCAAATACAGTTCCACCCTCGTCTGTCATCTCAGCATCTCTGTAAATCACGCCCAGAGAGTTTGGACTGCGAATGCGCTAGGCAATGCGAAATGCGTTTTTTTATTTGCCTGGAGGCACGTCCGAGTGTTTCTAGGCTCGGAAGTCCTTTATCTGAGCCTCTGGACCTTTGAACAGCAGTGGTTTAATTTTATTTTCTGTGGAAATGTGTTTATTTTTCAATGGAACGCTTCAAATCTCTCCCCCCGTGCAAAAACACGGAAATGGATCAGAGCGGACAGCTGACAGCTGAGAGCGGAGAGCGGAGAGTTTGGCCACGCCCCCACCCTCTACTATAGGCCATCTCTTTTCTCCTCATTTGCATTCAAGCAACAACGCCCATTATGGCCTGTTCAGAGAGAGAAAAATTACTCTTTCTCATCTTATCTCTGTTTCTCGTGCACTGAGTGTTGATTTTGAAGAAGGATTCATTTACAGTATTAGGGAACCATTAAGGAGCCATATAAAAGCATCAAGAAGTACCATGTCATGGGATCTTTAAACAAATCTTACCTTTGGTTATTTCTCTTTGCGAGTAATTTGCAAATGGAATTCGTTCTCACGTTGGCTTCTGTCACGTAAATAGATATAAAAAGAGCCGGACATTTGAATGGCTCTTTCAAATGATTGGATCCAAAAGATTCGGATCCCATAAAAAAGCTAAAATTCTCATCCCTGCAAGATCGCAATTGACCTCTTTTATCTGAACTCCCAAAGTGACCTGACCTCTTCATCTGCCTCAGCAAACATTTGTGCTATAGTATTGTTGGCTCTTAGGGACCTGTCTGCTACCTGTGCATCTAAGTTGGGATCTCAAAGGGAAAAAAAAACAAAAACAAAACATAATGGAATTTCCACTTTGAGCACTGGGCACAAACAATCATTTCAAAAGCAAGCGCTGTACTCAAGCACAAACTGATAAGTCAAACGGGGGGCTGGGAGGTAAACACAGGGGTGGAGGAAGGAGGAGAGATTATGCAAAACATTCCTGAAGATATGGCCATTTCCTTTCCGCAGTCATCTGATGCTCTTGAACAGTCGTTGCTGACTGTCATTACTTTTGGGGTCACTCAAGGAAATCCAGCCCAAAGGGAAACAGACGGGTAATGGGGCGAAATAAGGACCATAAAGGCTCTGTATCAGATATTTTCCATGTCTACCCCAAGTACAGATCGCATATGCAGCTCTTGAGGCCAATAACGCAATAACCTTTGACAATAATTACTACATTATGGCAGGAGTTATTACATTATCAGAGAAAATGTACCTTGTCAAGCCAAATATATAATAACCAGCCAATATTGCGATCACGTTTTGCATTGATTCTTAAAGGTTCAACTTTTCTGGTGGAGATTCTGTCAGCTGCTGTCTCCATAATAATAATACGTCGGACTTAAATAGAGCTTTTGTGGACACTCAAAGACACTTTACCAACAAATAGGAAGTGACACTGTAGAAAACGTGAGGAATGCAGCTTGAACAGGTGAGTTTTTAGTTGTGATATGAAGCGCTACAATGAGTCCAAGTTCCCGATGGATTGTTGGAGTGAGTTCCAGAGGGAGAAGGCTCAGTCCCCCAAGGTTCGGTGCTTTGTTCTGATGTCCTGGTGTCGGCTGATCTGAGGCGGCGGGTAGAACAGTGCAGAAACACATTTCTCTAGCATTTATCCATTACTGGTGTTTCTATTACTCAAAAATACAATCATTCTCTCTGTGAGTAGGGTTGCCTCTCCGCAGATCTGACCTGTAATCTAGCCTATAGTTGGTTCCCTTAGATAGGTCACGTTTAATCATGGAAGATTCTAGACAAAGCAATCTCCACAGAGACAAGCAGGTAACTGACTGTCCACCAGCCTTCAAGGAGCTCTTCAGTTTGTGGGTTTGTGAGCTGAATTTAGAGTCCATGATATCCACCTTTATGTCCTCCTTTAGATATTTTTTTTTTTAGTTTAGAGCTACAGTGGAAATGATGTAGTCCAGTTTTTAACCTAGTTTAGCCCTAGATGAGATTAGACCTACAGTAGTTCTGGTACAGACCTATGTTAGTCCTAAATTAGACCTGGAATAGTCCTGTTATAGACCTACTTTTGACCTGGTGGCACTCGGAAAGCCAAATCTTTTCTTCTGGTGGGACTTCGTGTGAAATGTTTGAAAATTACTGACTCATAACGTTGTTGTCAATATTATCAATGTTCGCGTTATCAATGTCAATAGTTATTACGGGCTGATTACATTTAGATTTGCATTGTGTAACTTTTCTGGTGGAGAGTCCGTCAAATGCTTTTCTTCATGGAGATGTTATTGCCTTGTCTGGAAAGTCTCACGGTATGGTATTAAACCTTTCTATCATCATGGAGACCAAACCAGACCAAGTTACAGGTCAGATGTGTGGAGAGGTGACCCCGCTAACAGTCAGAATGTTTGTTTTTCTGGGCCTTTCTGGCCAGTCCTTGTTCGGTCCTGGTTCAATCCTGGTTTAATCCTCGTTTGGTCCTTGTTCAGTCCTGATTTAGTCCTGGTTTAGTCCTTGTTCAGTTCTGGTTCAGTCCTGGTTCAATCCTGGTTTAATCCTGGTTTAGCCCTTATTCAGTCCTTATTCAGTCCTGGTTTAGTCCTGGTTTAGTCCTTGTTCAGTTCTGGTTTAGTCCTAGTTTAGTCCTTATTCAGTCCTGGTTTAGTCCTGGTTTGGTCCTTGTTCAGTCCTTGTTTGGTCCTGGTTTGGTCTTGGTTTAGTCCTTGTTCATTTCTGTTTTTTTTAATTTAGTCCTGATTTAGTCCTTGTTCAGTTCTGGTTCAGTCCTGGTTTAATCCTGGTTTGGTCCTTGTTCAGTCCTGATTTAGTCCTGGTTTAGTCCTTGTTCAGGTCTGGTTCAGTCCTGGATTAATCCTGGTTTAGCCCTTATTCAGTCCTTATTCAGTCCTGGTTTAGGCCTTGTTCAGTTCTGGTTTAGTCCTAGTTTAGTCCTTATTCAGTCCTGGTTTAGTCCTGGTTTAGTCCTTGTTCAGTTCTGGTTCAGTCCTGGTTTAATCCTGGTTTGGTCCTTGTTCAGTCCTGATTTAGTCCTGGTTTAGTCCTTGTTCAGGTCTGGTTCAGTCCTGGATTAATCCTGGTTTAGCCCTTATTCAGTCCTTATTCAGTCCTGGTTTAGGCCTTGTTCAGTTCTGGTTTAGTCCTAGTTTAGTCCTAGTTTAGTCCTTATTCAGTCCTGGTTTAGTCCTGGTTTGGTCCTTGTTCAGTCCTTGTTTGGTCCTGGTTCGGTCTTGGTTTAGTCCTTGTTCAGTTCCGGGTTTTTGTGTGTGTGTTTATTTGTTTTATAATTACCAATTATAAAACCAATAAATGTCAGATAGAGCTGTTTAATGTCATACCGTGGAACATTCCTGGCAGAGCAATGACCATACACACAAGCTTGTGATGGACCCTCAACCGAAAAGGTACATTGTGCACATTTAAACTTATTACATTATTGGCTTTTATTACGTTATCACTTGCAGCACACAACTGTTGGGACAAACAGTTCTTGCAGCATATATAAGTATACAGTTTCTTCGAAAGAACCTTTTGACCACACTTTTGATTCTCTATTACCTCAACCTTAACCTTTTCACACCACATTATTGCCACTCGCAACTCTCTAAATGAACATCTTACAAACTACAAATAAACTGAAAGCTACAAAAGTCATGTCCTATGGGTTCAAGTGTTTGGCTGAACACATGGATATAAAACCCACTATTGATTGAGCCGGCATGCCAACAGCGCCCATGCTAGCTCCCCAGATCATATTACACTGGAACGGCCCACTAGCTGACGCCTGAGTGAGTAGCGTGATCTCGTATCAATTCAGATCGGCCATTTCACACTAATTATTCACTTGCTCTTGGTGCGGAATTATTTTTTTTCCTGTGAAACGGTGCGCATTGGATAATTGAAGGTCAAGTATAGAGTTACACTGTAAGAGTTGATTCCAAGAAATGGCATTACACGGATTGATTTGTTCGTAACATCAAAGAATAGAGAAGTTAATGGATCCAGCACAGAACTAGTGGAAACAATAGAAGAATATGAACACAGTGTATAAGGATCAATGGAGGCGCATGGATTCTACTGTATATTGGAAAAGGGATTGGTACCGAGAAGGCGGGGTGATCAGGGGAAGTCTATAAATAGGGCGATGGACTTGTAACGTTACCATTGAGCGAAATGTGTTAAAACGATTGTGAGGGAATCGATTTGTGATTTTTCTGACAAGTACTGTGACTGTGACTAGGGTTGCGATTTATAATTAAAGAGGGTAAAGAAGATACTTATATAAGGGTATTAAAGGAAAATTAAAGTTTTTTTTTACAATCTGAGCCTTCTTTCGGCAATAAAACAAGTAGTTTTACTCACCCATAGCAGTTTGGTGTCAATTGGAGCAGTATCGCAGAACTTATGTTGAGCCGTTCTGTTCTACTAATGATCCCGTATCCGTTAGCGTGAGTGCTCGAGGCATTACTTTGCGGTGTCCAAATAACACAAACTTTAGCACTTTTCAAATCACAGAAGATCGCTGTGTCAGGGTAGACTTTTAGTGGATTCCAAAACGGCCTGAAACCCGATATCCAGCTATAGTTTCATTTGATGACGTCATCAGAGAGGACAGTGCGCATGCGTGAACTCAGCTGTTTTGTAAACACCGCTAGTCCGAAAGAAGCTAACACCGCTCTGAACTTTACTTTTCTGTTGCGATATCGGGTTTCAGGCCGTTTTGGAATCTACTAAAAGTCTACCCTGACACAGCGATCTTCTGTGATTTGAAAAATGCTAAAGTTTGTGTTATTTGGACACCGCAAATCAGTGCCCCGAGCACTCACGCTAACGGATACGGGATCATTAGTAGAACAGAACGGCTCAACATAAGTTCTGCGATACTGCTCCAATTGACACCAAACTGCTATGGGTGAGTAAAACTACTTGTTTTATTGCCGAAAGAAGGCTCAGATAGTTAAAAAAAACGTTAATTTTCCTTTAATTGCCAACGGATAACATATTTAGATCACCATGTTAACTTTTATTGTTTTGAAAATGTTATATTTGAGAAAAATAAATGCGAGTTTCCACACAAACAGCTAATGAAACTACTGCGCATTGCACCAGGTTTGTGAAATGTTATTGTTTTGTTTATTTATTGAGAATTGTCATGTGGTAGCATGGGTGCCGTAGGCTTGTGGGCTGAGTCTTGAACAGGATCATACAGCTAACCATAAGAAGGGTTGAATATGGCCCAGGAAAGATGCCCAGATTACTCAAGCATGCATGGATGACATCTAAAACCTCTTCAGGCATGTTTTTTTAATGAGGAAACGTTATAACATGGTAGAAAGCTCCAAAAACGTTGATTTTGCATAATGCCACCTCTTTAAAAAGTAGAATTCTGTTTAAAGTGCACATTGTGAACAACCCCAGGAGCATTAATATTTAAGAGAAATACAAACTGATCAACTCATACAAGAATCCTACGCATTTCAGAGCATAATAATAGAAGCAAACAACAGGACTATATATAACAGGAATATATTTTGTTCTTTGTAGCGGTTTTGTTAACTAAATAATTGCAGTGTCTATGTGCGTGTGTCAGTAGGTATGAATGCTATGGAAGGCTTGTCTCATAAGCATACTGTATGTATTTTCGTACCTAGAAATACCCTTATCTCTACAAATACTATCACTCAGGTCACTGTAGTCTCAGCCATTGCTTTACTCCTTAGCCTTAATGAACGCTGCACTGTAAACATTACAGTCCTATCTGCATAACTGTTTTAGAAAGGCGAGCAGTTAGCGAGTTAATGCAGTGGTAATGCTGGCTTTAGCCGTGTGTGGATCGGAAAGTGACGACTGTAAAATGCCCACAGCTTTCCTTCTCCATCTGCCGTAGACTGCTCTTTTAATAAAATCCCATAATAACCATGATCTTAATGGGATTCCAGCCAGGATCATTGCTGTTGTGTTGAAAGGCGTTAACCCGATTTGTTTCCCCATGTATTTGAGCAAAATGTGTCTTAGAGTTCAGACATACTGTATAAGCAGCGCTTGAGCTCAAAATATATCCATTGCATGCTGTTTGCGTCTGTTTTATTGGCAGAAAATCAGGAAGTGTGTGTTAGCATGCTAGTTGTTGTTGGTTAAAGTTGAGAAAAGCACACATTTATCAGATTGAATAATTAGGATGCTCGGTATGGGTTTTCATATAGTAGAAATAAATAACTGTATGTGTAAAAATTGCCAACTTTGCATTTAACTTGCATTTAACTTGCAGCTCGTGATATGTGTTTAGAAACTCATGAGAATCCATCCTGAGAGACTCCCGTGGTAAAGTTCAAATTCACTCAGCAGTGTGTGGATCGACCACAGAGCAGCACTGAGGGTGGAGCCAAAGGTGAAGCGCCCTAACGAACCAAAACAAACATGGCAATACCGACCCGTTCTTCAATATGGACTATTTTATTGTGCATAAGGTAAGCGCTTTGTGTATTTGTGGACAGGGAGGATGTCTTTGCTTTTCTCTCAAATGGATGCAACTAAAGTCTGATTTCTTGGCTTGTTTTGTTGTTGTGACACTTCGACTAATCACATTCAATGTCAATTCTGTGTTTTCTCTTTATTCAGAGTGCTGCACATATCAATCTGGTGTGAGTCCGTTTATGTATTTGGGACTTACTAGTCCAGGGGTGTCAAACTCATTTTGGTCCGGGGGCCGTATCTAACCTACTTTCAATCAATCAATCATCCATCCATCCATCTTCTTCCGCTTTTCCAAGCAGATCTGCTGCCCAAACACAATGCACCAGCCCCCATGAATCCTCCCGCGGGTGGTGGGTCCACGGGAGAATCAATCAATCAAGCAAACAATATTTATAAGGCGCTTTTCATACAAAATTGTAACACAAAGCGCCTTACAGTGGTCAAGGATTAGAAGATTGACCTTTATTGATCTCGCACAGGAGAAGTTGTTTCTATGTTTGACCCGGGGACCATCCCCATGATTTTGTTTTGTTATTTAGTCTTGGTCAGGCCCTAAGCTGGAGGATTTTACCTATGGCGCATGTTTAGGTTGGTGGGGGAAACCGGAGTACCCGGAGGAAACCCACCCAGACACGGGGAGAACATGCAGTCACCACACAGAAAGGCCCGGGCAACCGGAACCTTCTTGCTGTGAAGCATGAGTGCTAGCCACTCAGCCACCCAAAGGGGGGCGGATCAGAAAACTCATGGCAAATATACCCCAAAAATAGTAATAATATATTTGTGCAGAGAAACACAAATCTATTACAGAAGCCTTTTTTATTTGATGAACTCTTTCTTTTACCAAATATGATAATATTATGAACAACCTGAAACTTTAATAAAAATGCAATTTCAACACAATATTTTAACATTAACTTGTTTGCATTTCACAGAATTTAGTCATGCTTTAGTCTTCGTTTGTGCTGCTCTGGTGGCAGCCACACACAGAGGCGCTGGAGATGCTGCTATGCTAAGCAGCGCAGAAAAGAGGGGCAGAAAATTAACAATATTTTAATAGCAAAAACATCAATTCTAACTGGATGACTGAGGGATTCTACACAATATTTTAATAGAAAATTAAAATATAATTAAAATATTTTAATAGAAAATCAGCCAAGGGCCAGATTAAAGGTCTTGGAGGGCCGGATCTGGCCCCCGGGCCACATGTTTGACACCCCTGTACTAGTATATATATATGAATATCTTTAAGTATACGTATTTGAGTAAACTAGATGTGACTGAAATTTGGTATAAAATTTAAATTAATTTTAGAATCATGGACACATGATTCGGCAGTAGCTCAGTTGGTAGAGTGTATGCCTCGTGATCCAGGGATTGGTGGTTTGAATCCCGCTCTTGACGGGTTGACCGCATGTGATCCCAGCTCCCACAGATGAGTGCTGCCGTTGTGTCCTTGGGCAAGACACTTAACCCCACCTCGCCCCCAGTGTCTGTGGACACTGGTAGCCCCCATGGCAGAAGATACATCAAGGCCTGTTGTGATGTGAGCCGTCCTCCTGTGGACCCACCACCCGCGGAAGGATTCATGGGGGCTGGTGCATTGTGTTCTGGGCAGCAGAACGCTGCTTGGACTTCTGCCCCCGCGACCCAGAAAATGGGAGAAGTGAATGAATGAATGGACACAAAAATTCTTTACAAAGATATACATTCCCAGCAAGAGGACAGCAATACACAATTCTGACTACATCTTCCTTGTACTTTTGTAGAGCTCGGGACTGAGTGTAGCTCTATTAGCACAATCTGTCCTTGAAGAAAAACACAAACCAACTGGATTTGTTGTGTTTGGCATTTGCTGATATTTGCTCACATTTGCTTCTGTCAGAATATCAGGCACTAAATAATTAGCAGTTAAAAGGTCCATATTCAAATCACTCTACAGCAGATCTACGTCAAACAGTGCACACAAGCTGTTTGGAGCTGCTCATCAAAGTTTAAAGAATGATGCGCAAAGCCCAAAAGTACACGCATTTTAGTGTCAGGTAATTGTGCAGCCATTTTGGTTTTAAGGGCTTTTGGTTTTTGAGCAGTAGCAAGAAAAAAAGTGGATTGTTGAGTTCTGGGAGAGAGAGAAAGAGGGAGAATCTAGATTAGAATGTTAGAAAGGTACTATAGAAAAGATAACATTGCTCCTATATTAATACTAGAAAGTGACCGATATAGTTTTTTTGGTCAATGTCAATACCGAAATTGATGGCTTATAACCTTTGCGGATATTTTATGATTGATATGTAGGACCAATTTTTATTATTTTCCTCAAAAGATGTTCATTTTGTCTTCTTATGTACTTTAACTTCTTGGGTTCTTTTTTAAAGAGTGTGTCATGTGTATTTACCTTGTTGACATGTTTCGGCTGCTAGCTGCAATCTATCTTCACAACTGTCACTGGTGTTGGTGGTGACGTGTCGTATATCAGCTGTTGTTACTTACTGTAGGCCTGATGGACCTGGCAGGTCGCTCAGACTGACCACGCCTCCCGTTGCTCCTCCCTGGAGGAGGGTGTCCCAGGTGTGTGAAAGGAGGAACGCTCCGTCATCACAGGTAATTTTGTCCGTGCCTCGTTTCCTAATTTCAATGGCCTCCCTGATCCAGCGTTTCAACTTGCTGTTTTGCAATCCGGTCAGTCTGAGCGACCTGCCAGGTCCATCAGGCTGACGCCTACAGGAAGTAACAACAGCAGATATACGACATGTCACCGCCAACAATGGTGACAGTCCTGAAGATGCAGCAGCTAGCAGCCGAAACATGTCAACAAGGTAAATACACACTACTACTACTACTACTACTACTAGTACTACTACTACAACAACAACAAAGGATTTATACTAGGGCTCCTATAATGCTATTACAAAGCAAGAAAAGCGAGAGAGATCTGGCTACAGACCTCAACACGACCCTCCACTGGACACTTTTCAATGTAACATTACAAAAATTGACATGGTTTTACACTAAAGACAAATATTATTGCTTTGCCTGGAATGTTCCACAGTGTTGTATTAACTTGTATGTTGTTCATTCAATTACAGACATTTCTATCACCAGAATATGCTTGGTTTAACGGAGTCACATGCTTTTCTCCGTGGAGATTGCAGCGTGAAGTTTTATTACATTTTGTGGAATATTCCAGGCAAAACATCTCCATGAAGAAAACGTTTCGGACCCTACACCCAAAAACATATAGTGGCAGTCTCTCAGTTGAGTGTTTACCCACTTATCCAAAGGTTGGTGGTGCGATTCTACCTCCCAACTGGTGTATGAATTGTGTTTGGGTGAGTGGGTCCTTGATATGAAGCCTTGAGTGTCTTGAAAGTGGGAAAAAAAAGTGACAATTTACCATTTACTTTTAGATAACGATGGATTTCTCCCCATAGTTGTTCATGTTAAAACTGAAACATAGCAAACTAAAGCAAACAAGGGGAGATTTTAACAGAACGTTTCCAGGTACGGAACTCGAATCCATCCCGTTGTGAGACAAACCAACCTATGCCACTTTGCCATCAGTACAATACAACTTTGTCACTACCACTACACTACAGAAACACAACAACCCCATTAGCGTTCACATCTTCAACACCACTGAACGCATCACTCCCAAGAAAAGGTACTACATATTCTTATCTGGGTGGAATTTCACGCCAACGTCTTCTCTAAGGCTATATCTTGTGAACAGCCTTATCTTGCAAACTCATTTTAGCTCAACGAGAGCCTGAACGGAGACCCGTGCTGCATCCTAAACACGGCTCCTCTTCATTTCCTCCCTTGGCTTACTTCCTGGAAAGTTGCAAGCTGACATATGCGCACTAGACTGATTAGTATGCGAAACCATTCTTTACAGTTGTCAGTGCCTCTGCCTTTGAGGAGATGGGAGGGCCAGTGGAGGAGCTGAAGTTTTCGTCGGAATTACCAGGACTTGATGGACTGGTTTGGAGCTCAGAGCTAATTCGATAGATCAGGTGGTGGAGATAGGCGTCAGTAACACATAACACATAGCGGTCAAAGCAGTTTTGTAAGTCTTTTTGGAGCTTTCTACCATGTTATAACCTCATCTAAAACGAACCTGAAAAGGTTTTAGATGTCATCCATGCTTGAGTAATCCTCCTTAAAGGTCCCATGGCATGAAATTTTCACTTTCTGAGGTTTTTGAACGTTAATGCGAGCTCCCCTACCCTGTTTAGGCCTCCCCCCATGGTTAAAAGTTGCAAAATGTCTAAACTGAGCATTTGCGATCCTTTTCTGCGTTACAAAAAATCGGAGCTCAAACGGGCGATTTTGAACAAGGCACCTTATTGACGTCAGATCGAAAAAAGAAATGCAAATGCAGTTCCACCCCCGTCTGTCTGTACTCAGCGTCTCTGTAAATCGCGCCCAGAGAGTTTGAACTGCGAATGCGCTAGGCAATGCGAAATGCATTTTTTTATTTGCCTGGAGGCACGTCCGAGTGTTTCTAGGCTCGGAAGTCCTTTATCTGAGCCTCTGGACCTTTGAACAGCAGTAGTTTAATTTTATTTTCTGTGGAAATGTGTTTATTTTTCAATGGAACGCTTCAAATCTCTCCCCCCATGCAAAAACAAGGAAATGGATCAGCTGAGCGCTCAGAGCGAGAGCGGAGAGTTTGGCCACGCCCCCACCCTCTACTATAGGCCAGCTCTTTTCTCCTCATTTGCATTCAAGCAACAACGCCCATTATAGAGTGTTCAGAGAGAGAAAAATGACTCTTTCTCATCTTATCTCTGTTTCTCATGAGTGTTGATTTTGAAGAAGGATTCATTTACAGTATTAGGGAACCATTAAGGAGCCATATAAAAGCATCAAGAAGTACCATGTCATGGGATCTTTAAGGTTAGCAATACAATTCTGTCCACTGCTCGGTCCACCAGCCTACGTCACCCATGCTCCCACATGAATCTAAAAAATACACTACAACTTCACAAAACCTGATGCGATGTGCTGTCGTTTCATTAGCGGGATGCATTCTGCTGATTCTGCTGTGATAGCGCTCTGAAGGGGGAGCGCAGGGAGCAAGGGGAGAGAAGACTCAAAAAAAACCTGAAGATATTGTCTAATCTGTTATAGAGTTGTGTGTTTTGTTTCATTCACACATGTCAAACACACAAACCCTGCGTATTTAAGCTGAGTTCTTCTCTCAAACAGAAAACACCCTCTATCACCTTGTCATGTGGTAATCCATAAAGTGCTCCACTGTGTTTTTAAACTTCATACACCTTCGCTAGAATGATTTGGATCATTTCAGACCTGGAACTAACAATCTCTACTGAACTAAAGGTAAAAAGAAGCTGTTAACTTGAAAACTACCACTTCATGACATCACGGAGCATTTTGAGCTTTGGACATGTAGACAGACTAATAATAAAGGTTTACTCAAAGATACTGTATGTGAACGAAACAAAACACGACTCCAGGTAACAAACATAAACAATTATGATGTCTGTAAGAGTAAATTTAGCATAATATAGGATCTTTAATGAAATACTTTTAGATTACAAAGGAATCCTGTTTAGGTTCCTATCATTATAGAAAGCTGCTCTCATTATAGGAACATGGGCATTTTCTCTTTTTTATTTTATTTCCTGAAAAGTTGGAAACGGGCGGACTCGTTAGCATTCTGGGCGCCGTTCAGATGTCAGCGCCTCTGCCTTTGAGGAGTTGTGAGGGCCAGTGCAGGCGCTGAAATTCTCATCAGATTTATCAGGACGTGAATCTGTGTGACGGACTGTTCTGGAATTCTGTTTGTCTCTGAGCTAATTCAATCACTTGGACAGAGGAGAGCAGGAGATATGCTTCAGTACCACAACACAGGGATGGGAGGACAGAAGGGGGACGTGGTCAGTTATTCTGTTACAATGGATTGCTATTACCATGACAGCCACAACAACTACTACTACTACTGCTACTGCTACTACTACTACTACTACTACTACTATGACGACTACTGCTACAAGATGCCTAACAGAACTACAGTCGCCCTTTAAAGGTCCCATGGCATGAAATTTTCACTTTCTGAGGTTTTTGAACATTAATGTTTAGCCCCCCCCCCCCCCCCATGGCTAAAAGTTGCGAAATGTGTAAACTGAGCATTTGTGGTCCTTTTCTGCCTTTGAAAAAAACACTGCCCAAACGGGCGATTCTGAACAAGGCAACTATGTGACGTCACATCGAAAAATGCAGCTCCACCCCCGTCTGGATGGAGAGTTTGGACCGCGAATAAGCTACGCAATGCGAAATGTGTTTTTTTATTTGCCTGGAGGCACGTGCGAGTGTTTCTAGGCTCGGAAGTCCTTTATCTGAGCCTCTGGACCTTTGAAACAGCTGTGGTTTAATTTTATTTTCTGTGAAAATGTGTTTTTTTCATTGAAACGCCTCTCCTTTTTTCCTCCGCGCTTAAAACGCGGAAATGGGAGACACTGCACAGCGCACCGCTAAAACAAGGAACCAGTGGCGCATTTGCGTCCCCCACCCGCTCCTCTAACCTATCTCTGTCCTTCTCATTTGCATTCAAGCAACAAGGCCCAGAATGAGTTGTTCAGAGAGAGATTTTCTGACTCTGACTGTGTACATGTGTCTTTCTCATGCACTGAGTCTTGATTTTGGAGCAGGATTCATTTACAGTATTAGGGAACCATTAAGGCACCATATAAAAGCATCAAGAAGTACCATGTCATGGGACCTTTAAATCTCACTAAAACTTACTAAAGTAAGTAACTCTAACTTTCTGGAGGTGGCATGGCACTACTACTACAATGACTACTGCTGCTGCTACTGCTGCTACTACTAAACTGTCATCGTGCACCTTCAAAAGATTAAAGGTCAAATCTTTAGAATGATGTTGAGCTGAATCAGAACAAGTATAAGAGCACATAGACTAGTATACACCCATGGACCACTATAGAACCTACAGGACCACTGAGGATTACACAGATATAAGACCACATGGGAATATAAAAGAAAGTACTATTATTTTAAATGACAATTGCCAAGTTTACATGAGCGCTTTAGTTACGAATAAAAATAATTTAATTCTGAATAAAAATGTATTCTTCTTTTAAAAAGACCATGTAAACACTTAATTCCTAATGAAAATGATTATTTGGAATGAAACTTAATTCTTAAGAAAGTGGGTGGTTTATTCCGATTTTTAAGCAGAATACATTTTTTCCTCGATCATGTAAACGTTTTTTCTTCGTAAAAATAATTCCGGTTGTTCAGCACATGCTCGTTGGGTTGTCCTTCTGACGCGATCCGAACGGTCCGGATCCACCAGTCGTCGCTTCAGACTTTCATCCACTGCACTCTGGATTTGGAACGGGATACGGGAGTGGGCTGAGGTGGAGCAGCTGTTGACTCAGTTTGTCTTCTTCCTTCCCCAACACACTTCCTATCTCCTCCTCAGCTGACAGACATAAAGCGCAATGGTAGAATTCTCCAGCTGCTGTTTAATTATCATCGGAACGACTGTGAAAATCATGTTTGTGTCTGTGGCGTAATGACAAACCGAGATGACAAAAAGGCCGGTAGCTGCTGGAGTGTTCGTTTTCTTCCAGTAAACGTAGGATTAGGTTTGTGCGCCCACTGTCCAATCAGAACCCTTCCCGACCCCCAGACGTTGAGCGGAATTAAATTAATTTAATTTAATGTTTTTTTTCCCATATAAACCTCAATTCGGAATTATTATTTCCATGTAAACACGAAGGAGAATATTTTAATTCCGAACTATTTAATTCAGAACAATTCATTCGGAATTAAAAAACAATGTAAACATGACCAATGACTATGACTATAAATAGTTTTAATGATCATCTTGGTATCAGAATCAGGATCAGTGAGTATCAAGTATATTCCTTAGTATCGAAATCAAGGTTTTAAATATTAGTATCGTGACAACACTAAAAAATAACCTATGTGTATGGAATATAATTTGTAAAAATGGTTACACAACAGAGATCCAAAAGCCTTGACATTCTCGCCGCTGTCTTTTTCCGAGTTTCCTTTCCTGGTCTAATCTGGTGTGTGGATCTGTGCGGCTGATGGAAGTGCAGCTGCTGGACATGTGCTAATTCAAACATTCAGGAAGATTGGCAGGAGCAGAAAAAGTGCCTGGTGTCCTTAAAGGGAGACAGAGGGGACGCAGAGGAGAAAAAGCATGTAGATTGGATTATAATGGTAGAAAAAGACTATGGGAAATGTATCAGAATGAGGTAGTTTCACCATGGTTGGACAGAATAGTAATAATATTAAAGAAGTGTGAAGAATCCCTCAGTCGTCCAGGTAGAATCCATGGTAAAAGAAATTCATTTTGTCAACTGGACCAAGATTATTTGGTCGAAGACGTTTTGCAGCTCATCCAAACTGCTTCGTCAGTTCTGGTTAGAGTGCTGATGGACACTGCTTATATCTAGCTGCAGGGAGGAGCTAACTATAATGAAATTACTCTGAAACTATCCCACCTCTTTGTTTTACAGTTTCTGTCTGGGGTCTTGTTTAGCATACCCATTCAGTACCATAATGGGTGTTTTCACACCTCTGGACCTGATCTGACTAGTCCTATTGTTTTCTTTGATTGTTTTGATTTAGGTTTGAGAATTGAATTATAGATGGGAGACAAATAGTGTTTGACCCCTCCATTCCTGTTCAAGGAAGGATTCTCTTTTTTGACCAAAATAGCCGCATAAATGCAGTGAGCGCTACACTGGAGAAACAAAACAACCACTTCACAAGAGAATGTACCAACATCAACGGGCGTGCCAGAGTGGACCTTCATCTGCCATACATCTCCAACTAGAAGCCACGGGCCACTCCTTTGAGGACGGTGAGGTACAGATCTTAGCCAGGGAAAATAACTGGTTTGAGAGGGGAGTTAAAGAGGCTATTTTTGTCAAAAAAGAGAATCCTTCCTTGAACAGGAATGGAGGGGTCAGACACTATTTGTCTCCCATCTATAATTCCATTCTCAAACCTAAATCAAAACAAAGAAAACAAAAGGGCTAGCCAGATCAGGTCCACAGGTGTGAAACACCCATTATGGTACTGAATGGGTATGCTAAATAAGAGCCCAGACAGAAACTTTAAAACAAAGAGGTGGGATAGTTTCAGAGTAATTTCATTGTAGTTAACTCCTCCCTGCAGCTAGATAGAAGCTGTGTCCACCAGCACTCTACCCAGAACTGACGAAGCAGTTTGGATGAGCTGCGAAACTTCTTCGACCAAATAAACTCTGTCCAGTTGACAAATTGATTTTCTTTTACCAATATTAAAGAAGAGTTTGGTTTTTGCGGACCTTTGTGTAACCAGGATATTCCCACTGAAATCGAGCAGATCTTTCACGCAGAGCAAACGTATACAGACACTGGCAGAACATGCAAACTCTGCAGCGAAGACACTGCTTGGGAGTCAAATCCACAATCGTTTCACTGTGAGGCTAAAGTGCTTAACACTGCACCACCGTGTCTCGCAAAATATAGGATAGAAATAGGCAAGTTCTTCAGTTTTAAATTGAAGTTTTGACATTTATTGCTTTACTCTGGATGGTAAAAGTGCAACATTTAAATAACGATATGTAGGATATGTAACAGAACAGTAGAATTAGGTTTCTGACGCCCTCTGTATTTTCAAAGAACAAATTAGCAGCTATAATGTCAACATGCTAAAAATGCCTAATTATGTCTTATCTTGTGATGTCACGTGGTACCTTTTTGTGTTTTTTATCTTTTTGTGTTTTTTATGTTCATACATTTTCACCAAATTTCTGTTTTTGTGCTCAGATTTCAAATATCCTATATTTAAGAGTTAACATTATAAGTCAATTGTATTTAAAGCCACAGTATGTAACTTCTCAGGCCAAAAACAGACTAAAATAAAAGCTTTTTTTCTCTCTCGCTCTCATTTTTTATTGTGTTTATTAGACTGAAAAAGTCCTTACTCCGAGCGGGCTTGCATCTCCACAAACCTGACTCTTATTGGGCCTGGAGGTGGGTCTGCTCCTGCTTGTTTCCATGGAAATGTGGTTCATTTGGCTATAATCTTCTGCGTTATGGCATTAAACATATCCGTCTCCGTGGAGAATGTTTCGAAGTATGGTTTTAACTTTCTGTTTCCATGTGACATTCTACCTCCAGAAATTTACACACTGACAACCAACAGAACTACAATAGCCCTTTAAATCTGACACAAACTTAAAATAACTGTAACTTTCTGGAGGGGGCATGTCACTTGAACGCTTCCATGGAAACAGAAAGTTAAAACCATACTTTAGAGAATTCTCCATTCCCTCTCTTATCCCCTCATGAGTTCATAAGCCTAACCTTATCTGCTCTGAGATTAAAGTTGAATGACCTCCTCCAGAGAGCCACAGTATTATGAGAAGAATTATTCACACAAAATCACATAAATGATTCAAAACAAAGTAATCTCACTTTGACTGAGCCCTTTCCTTGATTCTCACATTTGTGAATTTCAAATGAGTCTGTGCTGAAGCGTGTGAACCATCGGCAGCTAATAAGGCAGAATACTGTGTTAAAGAGCCAAGCACGAAAGGAGGTGGGGACAGAAATTTACATGTCAGATCACTCATCCTGATCATGGAGACGTGTACGGCACAGAGAGAATTCTGATGAATAAAGATAAAGGGTCCAGGGTTACAGTCTCCGTGCAGATGAGTTAGCACATGTGACTGTGATTCACTTAGTTTAGAACAAACAATGAGCGCAGCTGACTCATGGCGTGTGTATATTTAAACTCCATAGGTTATGATGACTACTTTATTTGTGCATTAAATACTCCAGGTACATCTGTGCGTATATCTGTGCATGACAAACAAAGGCGGTGTTATTTCGAGCAGGGTGGTTTTGACGTATTGCTGTCAGATGGCTCCTGACAAATAAAAAATATCAGGGTGAAGGGGGAATAGAGTTTACGGACAGTGACGTAGATGCAGAGTACGAAAAATGGAAAATAAAAAGGCAATATGCACTAACAGGTAGAGGTTTGGATATGTTTTATTTTTCCTATTTACATTGTAGATTCCTCACTGAAGTAGCCTGGGAATTCCCAGGCCGCTTCCGTTCGTTTCGAACTGGAAGGCGGCCTGGAAACTCGTCCAAGCGAGAGTCCCAGATTTAGGGCCCCAATCAGAGAGCGGGGGAGGTGTGGCAAGACGGTGACGCGTACTACATGACAAATGGAAGCTTGTAGTTTGAACTGACAACTGACATGATTGGCTATGGACTTACGTATACGCTCAATGATAGACATTCATAACGCCCAATAAACGGCCGTTGGCAATCGCTAACCACACCTCCGCTACGGGATTTTTCGAAGCGAGTTTCCAGACCCATATCTCACTTGTGATATGGTCAGGTGTTAACCAGACTATCACTGAAGGTAAGGTTGGTAAGGCACACTTGGTTGTCCTCGTATGGAAATTTGTCGTCTGCTTTGACCAGGGAAACCATCTCCATGTTCTAGTTGTTAGTCTTGGTCCTTAGCTGGAGGATTGTACTTATGGTGCATGTTTTTTGGATTGATGGGGGAAAATCCAGAGGACGTCCAGAGAAATCCCACCAGTACAAAGGGAAAACATGCAAATAACACACAGAAAGGCCCACGCATCAAACCCACAACGTTACTGCTGTAAAGCATGAGTGCAAGCTACACAGCCACCATGCCGAAGGGTTGAACACATACGGAATATAATCAAGATAAGTATAAAATAACTCAAGGCATGTTTTATATTTCAGATCCTTCAAAATAGCCTTTAGCCTTTGATCACTGCTTTGCACATTCCACTAATGAATCCTGACACGGCACTGCTGAGAAGTGAAAACCAATTCGAGAAACTTCATCATGAAGTTCACTGAGACTTGAGAGTTAGTTGAGAGTTTCTTTGCTACATAATTCCATGTCTTGCTTCATTATATTTGATGTATTCGACATGTACTGTATCTACAAACACAGACACCTTTGACTACCGGTATAAGAATATTTCAAATACACAATCTGTATCTGGCGCGTGTGTGTGTGCGTGTGTGTGTGTGTGTTGGTGTTGATCGCAGGGGCTGATGATGTAGATTGGCAAGTTTGTCAGTCTGCCCCAGGGCAGCTGTGCTACAATAGTTTCTACTATCACTGAGTGTGAATTGAATGGAAAAGTACTCTATAAGAAGCATTTGTCATATGTACTGTTAAAGGTCCCATGGCATGAAATTTTCACTTTCTGAGGTTTTTGAACGTTAATGTGAGCTCCCCTACCCTGTTTAGCCCCCCCCCCCATGGTTAAAAGTTGTGAAATGTCTAAACTGAGCATTTGCGATCCTTTACTGCGTTACAAAAAATCGGAGCTCAAACGGGCGATTTTGAACAAGGCACCTTATTGACGTCAGATCGAAAAAAAGAAATGCAAATGCAGTTCCACCCCCGTCTGTCTGAACTCAGCGTCTCTGTAAATCACGCCCAGAGAGTTTGGACTGCGAATGCGCTAGGCAATGCGAAATGCGTTTTTTTATTTGCCTGGAGGCACGTCCGAGTGTTTCTAGGCTCGGAAGTCCTTTATCTGAGCCTCTGGACCTTTGAACAGCAGTGGTTTAATTTTATTTTCTGTGGAAATGTGTTTATTTTTCAATGGAACGCTTCAAATCTCTCCCCCCGTGCAAAAACACGGAAATGGATCAGAGGGCACAGCTGACAGCTCAGAGCCGAGAGCGGAGAGTTTGGCCACGCCCCCACCCTCTACTATAGGCCAGCTCTTTTCTCCTCATTTGCATTCAAGCAACAACACCCAGAATAAAGTGTTTGAGAGAGATATTTATGACTCTTTCTCATCTTATCTCTGTTTCTCATGCACTGAGTGTTGATTTTGAAGAAGGATTCATTTACAGTATTAGGGAACCATTAAGGAGCCATATAAAAGCATCAAGAAGTACCATGTCATGGGATCTTTAATGTTTTTTTTCACTTAGTGGCTAGAAGATGCAGTGCTTGCGCCATCTTCATATTTTTTCAATTAAAGGTGCTGTACCTGATTTGTACTGTGAAAAAAGTAAAAAAAAAACAGATCTAGTTAATTTGAAATGGTTTGCAGTGGTCCAAAGTTAGTCCTCACTTACCTTCTGTATTCACATCATCCTAATTATTCACCACTATGACTTTATAAGCACTTTTCAAAACTCTGACACCAAATTGGAGTTTTGTTGTAGACTTTATTGATCTCACACAGGAGACATTTACTTGCCACAGTAGCTCCAGGCAGGGACAGTTTGAACAAGAAAGAAAAAGTGCATGCAGGCAAGAATGGGATAAAATAAGTAGTAATAAAATAAGTAATACAAATAATAATAAGAACAGTAACTAGGAGAGTATGGAGAAAAAAAAGATATTGCACATTTGGACTATATAGTGGAGTTATACTGTCGAAATAAGTAGTAATGATAAAAACAGTAACTAGGAGAGTATGGAAAAAGGATTGTGACAGTAAAGTTAGCAACTACTAGTATGCTAACATGCCCTTCCTGATTATCTGACAATAAAACACTTTATAATCAGTTGGCGACATTATGCAATAGACTTATTCTGACCGCAAGATCTGCTTATAGAATATATATACACATTATCTGCATAAGTTATACAAATACAAATGTGTGCAACTATGTCAATCACTAATTTGAAGAGTCCCATCTGTGTGGTGGGCGGGGCAATGTAATGGCGCTTAAGGTCATGATGAAAACGACACCAGAGAACTTCGGAACAAAGGAAATCTATGTTGACAAATTTTTGTCATTAACACTAGATGGAGTTGAGTTGTTTCTGATACGTAATACACTGGTGTGATTTATGTGCTGAACTGTACGGCTGTTTAAATGGACTCCTTATATAACCCCATTTTTCACTTGGGGACCATAAATCTGCTTCCCTTTGTGATTTAAGCCGAGATGACGGGATGTTGGCTCTGGGTTTACTCTACGATTTCTATAGCACATCTCCTGTTTGAGAATTTGAGAATAGCATTGGGATGGGTAAATATTCTGCTCTACGCTGTGTTTATATGAAAGGTGAAGTATGTGACAAAGTATCCTGCAGTGGCTTTCTACCATGTTATAACATTGTTCCCTCATCAAAAACATGCCTGAGGTGATAAAAGAAGAAATTGTCAACTGGACAAAGTTTGTTTGGTCAAAAATGTTTCGCCGCTCATCCGAGAGGCTTCGTCAGTTCTGGTTAGAGTGCTGGTAAGACACTGCTTATATCTCGCTGCAGGGAGGAGCTAACTATACTGCAGTTTTTCCGAAACTATCTCGCCTATTTGTTTCTGTCATTTGTTTCTCTGGCGTCTAGTTTAGCATACCTATTCACCCCTACACGACTGTTTTTCACACCTCTGGCCCTGACCTGGCTAGCCCTATTGTTTCTTTTGTTTGTTTTGATTTAGGTTTAAGAATGGAATTATAGATGGGAGACAAATTATGTCTGACTCCACCATTTCTGTTGAAAGAAGGATTCTCTTTTTTGACAAAAAATAGCCTCTTTAACTCCCCTCTCAAACCAATTCTTTTCCCTGGCCAAGGTCTGAACCTCACTGTCCTCAAATGAATGGCCCGTGGCTTCTAGGTGACGATGTACGGCAGATGACGGTCCACTCTGGCACGCCCGCCTGTGTTGGTACAAGTACAAGTCCGTGTAGTTAGCTCCTCCCTGCAGCGAGATATAAGCAGTGTCTTACCAGCACTCTGACCAGAACTGACGAAGCCTCTCGGATGAGCGGCGAAACGTTTTCGACCAAACAAACTTTGTCCAGTTGACAAATTGATAAATTTCTTCTTTTATCATGGATTCTACCTGGACGACTGAGGGACTCTTCACGCATGCCTGAGGTGGTTTTATATGTGGTCATACCGGTTTGATCCCGTCAGACCTCAGAAGCTCAGCAGGGCCGGGCCTGGGTAGTACTTGGATGGGAGACCGCTGGGAACACCAGGTGCCACAGTGGGCCGCCAGGAGCAAAAACTGTTGTTGGGTCCTTAGGCAAGACACTCTCCCAGGCCCTATTCAAACCCTCTTTATGGTTAACTGTAAGATTCAGTCCAAAGCTCCGCCCACAAGGCCAAGTCACCAATGCTAACACATGACAATTCTTCAAAAAGCAGAATACAAAACAATACACTACAACTTCACAGACCTGATGAGATGTGCAGTAGTTTCATTAGCAAAATGCAGACTGATTTTTAATACTAAAAAAAAAAGTATCAAAAATGAAAGTAAAACTAATTAAACTTGATCTAAATATGATCGGGTGTGAAAACATAATATGAGGGTGTTGCAGAGGCTTAAGGCTGTATTGATACTTTGCGCAGGGGGTGTCCTATATGCATGTGTATTGGTGAAATGTTCATCAATTACCATGGTGACCCAATGCAAACAGAGTCCAACAAGATTTAAGATGATCTGAAAACGCAAAATGGACTTAAACAATACATTTTTATGAGCGAGGAATCAATACCAGTGTTCATGGTCCAGTTTAGGTGTTTGATTTTCAACAAAAGGTGAGAGTGACTAACTGATCTGTCTGAGATGATGTGCCAGATTAAGTCTAATTTACAGACTTTCAGACAGAGTAGTGCTTTCATTTAGCGTCACATCCCCAGGAAATGTTGATCACATCAGCTGCAAATTAAATTAAACCCAAGGAGAATGATGACTGACCAAAAGAGGTTCTCCATCTGCATTTTCCTGTCTGTTGGCTGTACTATATGATGCCTACTCTATACTATACTTCTGTTTAACGCCATTTCTGAACATCCTGCACTCTCCTTGAACCAACCATTAGATTTCACCTGTGTTTTTATGACATTACCCACAGACATTACCAGTACATCTGCAGCGTGATGTCTACAAGCTCCAACAAGGCTAACCGGCGCACTCCTTCACCTCCCAGAGCGCACTGCTGTCTGACAAAGCGAGCCTGCACACACCAAACCCACAAGACAGCACTACCTGATCCGTACTCTCTAGCGAGCGCTCCCGATGCTCGCTAACGGAGCGCCGCCATCCACACCAATGAGGCCAGAGAGCTCCGAGTAGCAACCAGTAGCGCGCGCACATACACACACTTGCACACATCAGTAAGCAGCAAGCAAGCGCAATGCCTGCCAAATCAGGCTGGAGCTCTCTGCCCACACCGTTAGCTGCAGCGGCTAACAAGAGGGGAGCCGTGAGGAGGAAGCTAGGATTAAGGGTTAGGCTGGAGAACATTGTGGAGTTAACCCCGGGTCTCTGTGGCGATAAAGTTGGTTCAGTCTGGATTCAGGTGGAAGGCTGAGGCGAGCTGGGAGGCGGGAGAGAGGAAAAGGGCCCAGGCTAAAGCGTCCCATATGAAAGAATGGGCGTCTAAGAAGTTAACCGGGCACTCGCTTGTCGCCATGGAGATGCTATAATGTGTTTTCACGGACTCGAAAACTCCGACTTTGACCGGATGTACAGCCATGTTGGAGATTTTGCTCACTCAAAGTAAAGACGCTTATAAAGCAACCGTGCATCTTGGACCCACCACCTGCGGGAGGATTCATGGGGGCTGGTGCATTGTGTTCTGGGTGGCAGATCTGCTTGGACTGCTGCCCCCGAGACCCAGAAATGGAATAAGAGGAAGAAGATGGATGGATGGACCTTCCACATTGGAATCCAAAACTACTGATACAGTTGACCAGTTGTACCAGAGAAGTTGGACGCCAAAGAAAAGGAGCGTTATATGAACAAACTCAAATTAATTGGGCGAGAAGATCCGTATGAGATGGATTCAAGTTTGTTCAGTGACAGTGGCGATTTGTCGATTCTGCTGCTGTAAGCGATCCCGATATTGTCAACTACCCAAGCCCTGATACAGCACAAGACCTTCAGAGCTCTAAAGGTCTGGAGGCAACAACCAGTTTGTGGCTGGTTCGAGAGTGCAAAGTGCGGAAAACTGGAGATAAGGATATTGTGATGGCAAAGGTCGGCATACTTGTATTACATGTGTAACGTGTTTATTGTATATTGTTTAAGTATAGAGTATATTGCTTTTTATTATTCACATTTTGCAAAGATTAAAATATGAACATCATCTTTCTGCTGCTGTCGCCTTGTCTGTCGCCTCCTTTGCTCCTTTCCTTTGATAATCGCTCTGTCTGTTTAGACCTGGTTTAGTCCTGGTTTAGACCTGGTTTAGTCCTGGTTTAGTCCTGCTTTAGTCCTGGTTTAGTCCTGGTTTAGTCCTGGTTTAGTCCTGTTTCCTTTCCTTTGATAATCGCTCTGTCTGTTTAGACCTGGTTTAGTCCTGGTTTAGACCTGGTTTAGTCCTGGTTTAGTCCTGGTTTAGTCCTGGTTTAGTCCTGTTTCCTTTCCTTTGATAATCGCTCTGTCTGTTTAGACCTGGTTTAGTCCTGGTTTAG